>CAUYUJ010005792.1:188732-398732 GCA_963575745.1 Prorocentrum cordatum
CGGTCCGTCCCTTTTTTCAAAGGCAAGCGGAGGGAGGAGAGGCGACACCAGCACCACCAGGGGGCCCACCTCCAGCGAGGAGGTCTAGGGCGCCTCGTGACCCAATAGGGGGTCCAGCTGAAAGGGGTTGGTGCAACAGATTTGGGGCAGTCGTATTGCAAGTGTACTGCGCCAGAGAATGTTGTATTGCATTGCGTTGCAGCTAATGTATTGCATGCGGAGATGCAGCTATCCATGTGCGCCCGGAAATGTATTGCACACCCCAAAATTATTGCAACCCCACAAATCGATTGCAACATAGCTATTGCACCACCCCCTTTTCGCGGGACCCCCTTTGGGGTCAACCAGGACGGTGCTTCCCCGAGCTGGAGGTTGGGGATGTCCTCGAGCGCGAGGGGAGGACCACACCACCAGGGAAACCTCTCCCTTGCCTCCTCGCATCGCTTCGCGCCCTGGTGGTGTCGGTGTCGCCTTTCGTGGTTCCTAGAAAAAGAGGTGCAGCCGAGCCGACATTGCTCGTGAGCTGCCCGCGTGAGGTCGCGCGTCAGCGCCCTCACTCCCGGAGCAGGTTGCGGCGCAAGGTCGCCGTGCCGTCTCGCGTGAGACCCGCTTGTGATCTTCGCTCGGACGGCGGTTTTTCTGTTGCGTTCAGTGCGGTACCCGACGCAGGCTCGGCGCGGATTGGGCACCATTATTCGACGTGGGCTCGACGTTGGCACCATTATTCGACGTGGGCGCGACAGGACAGACATGGCCCCCTGAAGATGCAGGAGAACCCGAAGGTTTGACGACTCTTCTCCAGCCGACTCGCGGGGATCGGGTCAGATGTATCGCATGCCGCATGCTGACCGATTCACATCCGGACAGGTCTAGGCAAGTCCGGGAAGCCGCAGGGGCCCCAGCGCGAGCCGATGGGCAGCAAGAGTCGCTGAGCCTCCGGCGAGAGCAGATGAAGTCGGGGGATTCGCACCGCATCGCCGCTGCGATTCGGAGCCCGTTCTTCTGCTCGGGCGAACAGAACTATGCACATACACCGATTCTGGCCAGGCCCCTCCTGGGCTCCAGGATCGGTGCATATGCCTTCCTTGCCAGGGCAGGAGGGCGTATGCACTATCCTGGGCTCAGGATGGGTCTGGCCAGAATCGGTGTATGTGCATAGTTCTCTTTCCGCTCTGCATCCCATCGCCGCCGATACGCCGCCGTCGCATCTGCGATGCGGCGCGATCCTTCGACCCGAACTGCTCCCCCCCTGTGCTCCGGGGGGCTCCGAGACGCCCAGACGCCCAGCGCCTCGGCCAAGAGCGGTGCGGCTGGGTTGTCTGTCGCCGCCTGCAGTAAGGCGGGCATGTCCCTCCACAGGAGGAATATTCATTCGACCTCTGTTCATGGGAGCCTTGGGCGGCGACATTAAAATCAGCTTTTCCTGCATGTGGACAGCGTGGGGACCGCATTTTGGCCCATCCTCCTGCACCTCCTCTCCCCTCCTGTTCCCCCTCCCCCTCCTCGTTCTCCTAGGTAGCCCCCCCGAATCCAGTCCAAGTCTGGTCCAAATCCGGTCCAAATTTGTTCCAAATCCGGTCCAAATCAGGCCCAAATTGGACAGTGCCGGGGGCTACGCAGGCTCCCATGGAACGGGCACCAAATATTCAAGAATAGTCGAAAAAGAGCCCGGGGATCATGGTTGACTATTTCTTTCTATTCTTGTGCACTGTTTGAATATTCTTATCTGTTGCCCAGATTCCGCCTGTAGGAGGACGTGCCCGACCTAACGCTTGCATCGATTCCCATAGTTGGCGCTGGTTCCTTGGCGAAGCCCCGGCGCCAAGAAACCCGTGCAGAATAACAAGGCATAAAGATAAACTTTAAGGCGCTACACATTGATTTCTTGGAAAGGCGCTGGGCCCCCCGGGGGCGCCTCCGGCGCCGTCTCTGGCGCGCTCCGCGCGCCTGGGAGCGGAGTCCAGCGCAGCCAAGAAATCCGCGCGCAGCGCCAGAAATTATGCTAATGCCGTTGTTTCTTCCTTTATCGTTGCCGGCCAACTTGGGGGGTTTGCTTCGCAGTCCCGTGTATGGCTCGTTCGGAGCAGAATCAGAGCAATTCATTTTCTTCGGGAGCACAAGTCATGGGAGCCTTTTGGAGGGTTTCTCCGTAGGGCTTAGGCGACCCGTCCTCTTCCCCCTCCTCCTCCTCCTTCTTCTCCTCCCTCCTCCTCCTCCCCCTCCTCACTCCTCCTCCTCCTCCTCCTCCTCCTCCTCCTCCTCCTCCTCCTCCTCCTCCTCCTCCTCCTCCTCCTCCTCCTCCTCCCACTCCCCCTCCTCACTCCTCCTCCTCCTCCTCCTCCTCCTCCTCCTCCTCCTCGGGTCGCCTACGGCCCTGGGGGAAACCGTGCAGAGCCTTGTGTACCCTCGTAGTTACGTCTTCAGAGAGCATTCGCGTCGGCCAGCGTCGGGTAACCGATGGGATAGCGCCGATTTGGTGTCGCCTGGCGTCGATGAGTGTCGACTCGCCGTCCAGCAGCGTCGATTGGCAAGAGCCAGCGAGAGGATCCCCCATGAGTTTCCACAGAAATCTTCTTCTTCGTCTTCTTCTTCTTCTTCTTCTTCCTCTTCTTCTTCTTCTTCCTCTTCTTCCTGGGCCTCCAGGAGGCCAGGCCCTCGGGTTAGGTCGGGCATGTCTCCCTACAGGCCGATCTTGGACGAAAAGTTCAAACGAGTCAAACCAATATTCCGGAAAGATTCGAAAGGACTCCAAACATCGTCCCGAGACATTTTTTGAAGCCCATGCTTGGCACACTCTCCCTGTATAGGGGCAGGCCCGACTTCACCCCTCGGGCTCGCCCCCGCCGCGGGGCCGTTGGGGGGGGGGGGGCGGCCTCGGGGCGAGGGGAGAGCCGCCGGCGGGGCCGCCACCGGGCGGGTTCCAGGCCGGGGAGCCGGCCTCTGCGGAGCGCTGCGAGGCGCTCGCGGAGCGCTCCGGGACGCTCTGAAGAGGCCGCGGCGCCCGAGGCGTCCCTCGGCGGCGAGCGAGCGAAGGGGGGATGTGGAGAGGCGTCGGGGCGGCGTGGACGTCGGCGTCGGGGCGGCGAGGCCCGAGTGCGCTGGCGGCGGGCCTCCGGGGGCCCTCGCCAGGCCCCGGGCTCGCAGCGAGAATCGCGCCAGAAGGTTTTGCGGGCAGCATTTGTATCCATATCCAGGGCGTCTTGGACTTTCGTGGAAGGGGCGCCGCAAGGCCGAGGCGCACTGGATATGGATAAAATTCGAGCCTCTAGTAGGGGCCTGATGTTTATCCATATCCAGTGCTCCTCGGCTTTCTGGGGAAGGGAGCCCGAAACCCTAAGCTGCAGTGGATATGGACACAAGTTTTGCCCGCAGGTCTGCAGGAGGGCTAGACACACAAAGACACACTTCATCGTCGATTCCCCCGAGAATGTGGGAACATATGGGAAGCGGGGGGGAAGACAAAGACCCAGAAAGTACAGGAAAGTATGGGGAACCTGGGATGCGTTGTGTGTATTTATCTGTGTGTCCCTGGGTCCCCTCGGGTTTGTTCAAGCAGTGGCGAAGCGTCCTGGCTTGCCTATAGGCCCACGAAAGAATGTTCTAAGAACCGTCTGTGGGCTGCACGAAGTGTTCTTCGAACCTTTTTGGCCGAGGCTGTCTTGTTTCAGCACCACATCGGGTTCACGTTCTGGGAACATGGCCTGCGTTCTTAGAACACTTTTTGGGTTTCTAAGAACATTTCGTGGTAGGCCTTTAGGATTGCCAGGACGGTCGGTCCCTGCTCCCTTTTTGGCAATGTTCGGCTTCTGGGGGCCCTCGCCGAACCCTGGGACCATCTTTGTTTTTGTTGTTGTTTGTTTTTCCTGTTCGTTTTTTTTTGGACTCCAGCAAGTTTGCTTGCATGGACGGGGGAGGGCTGAACCTGTGCGGAAAAAGCACGCAAGTCGAGAGGCACTTGCACGCCAGTTTCCGTTTGAAGAGAGGCGAGGGGAGGTGGGGCACCGCCATGCGGAAGGTCTTTGGCCATTTTCGGCCTCCGGGGGCCCTCGCGGGGCCCCAGGGCCGTCAATCTACGCCTCCTAGATGGGGTCGGAGTAGATGGGGTCGGAGGATCGCGCCGCATCGCCGATGCCTCGCCGATGCGATTCGATGTTGGGCCCAATTTGCTTCTCGTCGAAGTCCCCGATGCATCGCCGACGCCGCCGATGCATCGCCGGTGCATCACCGATGCATCGCCGATGAATCGCCGATGTATCGTCGATGTGGCACGATCCTCCGACCACGTCTACTCCGACCCCTTTTAAGAGGCCTCCTTATTTTCGGCCCAGGCCCAGGGACCGTCAGCAAAGAAGATTCAGGATGAAAAACCAGCCCCGGGGAAAGGGTCGGGACTTCGTGGACCGCGTCCTGAAGAAATCCGGGCGTCGCATGCCTGGGCCCTGTAGAAGTGCCCTTCGCCCGCTCCTCCCCTTTTGTGCGTGCGCGCCGCCGGGGGGAAAGAACAACCGCTCGAGGGGGGCTCGCTGACCCCCCCCCCTTTGCTATCCCTCCTCCTCCTCCTCCTCCTCCTCCTCCTCCTCCTCCTCCTCCTCCTCCTGCTCCTCCCTCCTCCTCCTCCTCCTCCTCCTCCTCCTCCTCCTCCTCCCCCTCCTCCCCTCCCCCTCCTCCTCCTTCTCCTCCTCCCCCTCCTCCCCCTCCTCCTCC
Source organism: Prorocentrum cordatum (assembly GCA_963575745.1). NCBI lineage: Eukaryota > Dinophyceae > Prorocentrales > Prorocentraceae > Prorocentrum > Prorocentrum cordatum. Next base: position 193,437 of record CAUYUJ010005792.1, read on the forward strand.
TCCTCCTCCTCCGCCTCCTCCTCCTCCGCCTCCTACCCCCGCCCCAGTCGTCCGACCCCCAACTGCGCAGGAGTGGGCGCGTGGGAGGGGGCGGGCGGGCCGGGTGGGCGCGGGGCGCTCCGCGCCACGCGCAGGCGGGCCTCCGCCCGCGCGGGGGCGGCGGGGGCAGGGCTCGGGGGCGGACAGACCTCCTACCCCGACACGTCGATTAAGGAATTGGCCGTTTTCGGTTCGCGAGAGGGCGTCGCGGCCGCCATTTTTGCGGGTCCAGGTCCGTCGGCTTCGGTCCCGGGCCGTTTTCGCTAAGGGGAGGTCTACGAAAGGGAGGTCTGTCAACCGCCGACGGGCTGGTTCTGGGCCGGGGTGGGGGGATGCGGACCGCGAAGGGTCTGGAGTGGTGGAGGGCCCTTCCCCCCCCCCCCGAAATGCTCTCGAGGGAAGAACGGGCACCCATAGCTCTACCCTCCCCTCGTTCTCCCCCCCTCTGGGAGACCTCCTGGGAGGCCCTCGTCGCCACCGCTGGGTTCGCCTCGAGATTCTGGCCAGAGCGCATCCCAGGAGAGGCCCGGGGAGCAGCAGCACCCACCGGTCGTTGAAAGTAGGTACTTGTGGATTCCCAGATTCCAGTCTACTTTAAGCGCCTTCCCACTTCACCGATTGAGTGGCTTCACCTTTTCCGCCCTCCTTAGGGAGCGGACGGAGCCCAATCTACTTTCAACGCCTTCCTACTTCATGCTTCTAATTACCTGCTTCTTCCGAACGATGTATATTGGTACCTTTTGGTTTCCCCAGGCAGGGAGCAGGAGAACCGCGAAGGGTCTTGAATGATGGGCCCCCCCCTAGCCCACCCCTCGAGTCATGAACAAACCACGACGGGAGGTGTTTCGTTATTTTGGGCCTCTGGGGGCCCCTTACCTGGCCTCTCCACCGTCTGAACACGACTCAGGATGAAAAGCTGGTTCTGGGGAGTGGGTCAAGACCTCCAGAGTCGACGTTATGAACAAATCATGACGTCGGGGGTCTGGGAAGTTGAGGCGCACTGCCTCGAAGAAGACAAAAACATAAACATAAGATTTTGGCACTCCATGCGGATGTCTTGGATCCGCGCTGGGACTCCCCTGGCGGCGCCTCCAGCGCCGCACATGGCGCGTTTTGCTCCTCCCTGGGGTCCAGAGCAGATCCAAGAGATCCGCGCGGAGCGCCGAAAGTTTATGTTTATGCAGCTTTTTCTTAAACTCCCACCCCCTAGGCTCTCGGCTGGGAATAGTCGTCCCTCCCCTTCTCGCCCCTCCCCGAGGAGGATGACCGCGACGAGTCTTGAATGATGGGGGCCCCTCCTCCCTTCCCCTAAGCTCTCGGCTGGGCGTAGTCGTCCCTCCAGATTCCTCGTCCCTGCCCGAAGACGGCGGAGGCCTCGGCAGTGGTCGCCGCGGGAGGGGGATCGTTCTCCCAGTAGCGCTTCCGATCGCAGTGCGTCAATAGGCCCGCGCAAACAAGTAACTCTGGACGCTTCGCGGAACCCTTCCAGCCCATCCGGAGACGATGCCCAGAGGATTTGCCTCGATCAGGGAAGTGGGCATCACGCAGATGAAGGGTCCCTCTTGGAGCGCTCTTGGCGCTCTTGTGGCCGTCGTGGGGCTCTCCTGGGCCTCTCTTGCGCCTTGGGGGCCTCTTAGCGATCCTGGGGGCCTCTTGGAGCGTCTCGGGGAGCCTCTTTGGGCCTCTTGGGGGTCTCTTCGGAGCCTCTTGGAGGCCTCGTGGGCGCATCTTGGGGCCTCCTTGGCGCCTCTTGGGGGGCTCTCTTGAGGCGCCTTTGTGAGCCTTGGGAGCGCTCTTAGGGCCATCTTGTGATCGTTTTCTTATTCCTTGTTTCGCCGATCGGCGCGGGCCATCGGACCTCCCTCCCCCCCCCGTGGAGTTGATCTTGGCTGTTTTCGACGCCGGTTTCGAGCAGGCGGAGTCTTTCTCATAACGCACGCACTGTTGCAAACAGTCGCGCTAAGCAGATGTCCAGAGCCAGACCCCCCCCCCTCCCCCCTCCCCTTCCGCCCAATGTCGAAACGCCGAATAAGAAAACGTTGACCTTGGAGGACATCGATCAAACAAGAGGGGAGCATTCATAGGTGTTGCCCCTCGGGAGCTCCAAAAGTCGCCTCTTGGAGCGCTCTTGGGCGCTCTGGGGGCCGTCTTGGGGCTCTCTTGAGCCTCTATTGGGCCCTCTTGGGGCATCTTGGAGCCATCTTGAGGCCTCGGATGGCCATCGGAAGCGAAAGGCGAGAAAGCATACACATGGATTTTCTCAAGGTTTTGGATGGATGTTGTCCTCTTCGGGGCCTCCTGGTGGAGCTTTTTGGCCACTTGGAGCCGTCGTGGAGCGGTCTTGGGGCCTCTTGGAGCATCTTGGGAGCCATCTCGAGGCATCTTGGGATATCTTGAGCCATCTTGGAGGTCATCTTGGGCTCTCCCAGTCGCTCTTGGAGCAATCTTAAGCCCCTCCAAGGAGGTCAACATATGGCCAACACCTTAGTAAAATCAGTGATGTTGGCATTCTCGCCGAGGCCTCTTGGGGCGTCTTGGGTGCCTCTGGGGGGGGGGCCTCTTGGGGTCTCCTGGTGGTCTATTCGGAGCCTCTTGGGGGCCGCTTGGGGCCTCCTGGGCACCTATTGGGGCTGACTTGGAGCGCCCTTGGGAGCCTTGGGGACAATGTTTGGGCCATCTTGGAGGATATCGATCAAACAAGAGGGTAGCTTTAATTAGTGGTGCCCCCCTAAGAAGCCAAAATGGGGGCCCAAACCTTAGTAAAACCAATGATTTCGGATTCCTCGCCGAGGCCGTTTTGGACGCTCTGACACCTCGCGACCGGCCTTGGACGCTCTGACATCTCGCGTCCAGCCCCGTCCAGGTCCAGGGGAGGGGGTAGAGGGAGGGGTCAAGTCACCCCCTCCCCGCCCGCAAGCCGTCTCGCTCACTCCCACCCGCCCTCCCAACACATACATAGCACCCGAGTCTGGCCCGAGGCTCAGCATATTCAGCAGTCGTCTTTGGATGGGCAGCTACTGGGGGCCAATCCGCCGCCGCCGCCGCCACCGCCGCCGCCGCCGCCGCCGCCACCGCCGCCGCCGCCGCTGCCGCCGCCGCCCCCCGCTGCCAAACCGCCGCCGCAGCCGCTGCCGCCACCGCTACGCCGCCGCCGCCGCCGCCCCCGCCGCCGCCGCCGCAGCCGCCGCCGCCGCAGCCGCCGCCGCCGCAGCCGCAGCCGCCGCTGCAGCCTGCGCAGCCGCCGCCTCCGCCAAGTGTACTCTGTTTTGTTCTTTGACGAGGATGGTGGGTGGGGGGCCGCATCGGGTTGGCTGCGCATGTTCCGAATTTGGAGGCAGAGTGTGTTTTGTATTGTGTTTTTTTGAGGGATGGTGGGGGGGGGTGTTGGCATGGACCTGGGTTGGCCCCCGGTCGCCTGGGGGAGGGGGTGTTTTCTTATTAATAGGGAACAGTGATAAACCCCTCCCCGAAGGGACAGAGGGGCAGATGGAAGACAAAACACTCTAGACCACCTACGCCGTAAAGGGCTGGTGGGATTGGCCTGCTTTTCAGGCGCGAAGTTTTTTATACAAAAACATATATATATATATATATACATATATATATATACCCTACCCAGTTATGAGGGGGCAGGCATAAAAGGGGGTACCTTGGCATCGCTCGGACGTGTACATTTTTCCTTCGGCGAGGACCATCGAGGAGCATCCTTGATCATTTGGCGAGAAAAAAAAACACGCAAGAAACATACAAAAAACACAGGGAATGGACGTCCGAGCGATGCCCAGGTACGCATCTGCCCAAGTCGGCCATCTTGTCGCCGATAGGGGCGCGATCGCCCGGGCCTGTCCAGGGCACGTGCGGGTTCATTTTCGACGGCCTGCAGCCGATCGATCGGCGATGCGTCGCCGTTTCCCAGGTCGGCGGCGTGTGCCCCCCCCCCCCCCTGCCTGTGCCAGCTCCCCCCGCCCCCCCGCATCGTTGCCCCGCAAGGGAAGTCATTATCCTCCTCCTTCTCCTCCTCCTCCTCCTCCTCCTCCTCCTCGCGTGTTGCTCGGCTTCTCCATATCCTTGCCCCTGGTCGGGTCCGCGTTCCTGTTCCTCCTCTGGTCCGTCTCCCGCGATGCGTGCGTGCTGCAGATGGTTTTCCGTATGAGCCTGGGCACGCATGGGTTGTTTATATTCGTACGTATACGCACGTAGTTTTATACACGTACATGCATGCATGCATGCATGCATGCATGAATGTCTGCATCCAACATCCATACATACATTCATACATACATCCGTACATACATCCATCCACCCATACATACATACATACATACATGCATGCATGCATGCATGCATACATACATACATACAGACAAACACATATGCATACCTATACGACCACCCTGCGGGTGATAAGGAGGTTGTGGGGTGGGGGGTGGGAGTGGGGTGGTTCATGACGACAAATGTAGTGAATGTGGTGTTGATGGCCGATGATGGTGTGGATGACGTGGCGGATTTGTTTTTCTGTTTTTTCGCTTGGGCGTTTTGTGTCATTCGGTTTGCCGCTGCGCGACGCGGCACTCACCCCACGACTGTCCAGTTGACCATGCGTGCGCTGGCAGGGCCTGGTGCGTGCGTCCGGACCTCACCTATCCTGCGGTGGGAGTCGCGCTGGCAGTGCCTGGCGTTGACGATCGCCCTCCGCCCAGCGTCGGTGGAGACGACTGGCTGTTTGTGGCGGGCAGTGCTCGATCTTTGTGACTCACGGGACAATGCGGGCTCGATCTTTCAATCGATCTCATAACTGGTCTCACTATCGATCTCACAATCGATCTAACTATCGATCTCACAATCGATCTCACAACCGATCTCACTATCGATCCCGCTATCGATCTCACATTCGATCTCACAATCGATCTCACTTTCGGTGCCACTATCAATTTCACGATCGATCTCACTATCGATCTCACGATCGATCCAACATTCGGTCTCACATTCGGTTTCACTATCGATCTCACTTCTGGTTTCACTTTCAATCTCACGATCGATCTCACTATCGATCTCACGACAGGACAACGGCGGGCGACCGACGGGACAATGCGGGCTACCGCTTGACACGCGCCGGCGGGGGAAACATTCATATTGGCGAACCGCTAGCGACAGACAGGACAACGGCGGGCGACCGACGGGACAATGCGGGATGCCACTTGACACGCGCCGGCGGGGGAAACATTTATGTTGGCGAACCACTAGCGACAGACAGGACAACGGCGGGCAACCGACGGGGCAATTCGGGCCACCGCTTGACACGCGCCGGCGGGGGAAACATTTATGTTGGCGAATCACTAGCGACAGACAGGACAACGGCAGGCAACCGACGGGACAATGCGGGCCACCGCTTGACACGCGCCGGCGGGGGCAACATGTATGTTGGCGAACCACTAGCGGCAGACAGGACAACGGCGGGCAACCGACGGGACAATGCGGGCCACCGCTTGACACGCGCCGGCGGGGGAAACATTTGTGTTGGCGAACCACTAGCGACAGACAGGACAACGGCGGGCAACCGACGGGACAATGCGGGCCACTGCTTGACACGCGCCGGCGGGGGAAACATGTATATTGGCGAACCGCTAGCGACAGCTGAATGAATTCCTCTCGCCCGCGCACGCAGCTTCGCCTCGCCCGCACGCACGACACGAACGCGAAACCGAAACCGATTTCCCTGTGGGGGGCTCTCCATTCCACTTCGATATCACCCCGCAGCCTCTGGTAAACATACGTACATACATACATGCGTACAAACATGTACACATACATTCATACATCCATCCATACATACATATATATACATACACATACATACATACATACATACAAACATACGTACATACGTACATACATACATACACATACATACATACATACATTCATTCATACGTACCTTGATGCACACATACGTACACACATACATACAACCTACAACGTACACGCACACGATATAGCGCGTTCTGTGGTCGCTTGGAGGGGGGGGGACCAGACCCCCACCCCCTGGATGGATGGGGGGGGTGTTCGATCCCCCCCCCGTTCGAACGCCCCTCCCCCGCCCGTGACGGCGGTGGGGTTCGAACCCCCCCATCCCCCCCCCCCCCCTTGCTTCCCCTCTTCTTGGGCCGGCGCTGCGCTTGCATCGGCGGCGGCTGGCGACGTCGGCGGTGACGACAATTTCCATTTCTGGGGCGGCGCCAGCGCCTGCGGCGGCGGGCGGCAGTGGCGGGGAGCGTCGACGAGGACGACGGTGGTGGTGGTGGTGGTGGTGGTGGTGGTGGTGGTGGTGGGTTGTGGCGGTGGTGGTGGCGGTGGCGGTGGTGGTGGTTGTGGTGGTGGTGGTGGTGGTGTGGTGGTTTGTTGTGGTGGTGGTGGTTGTGGCGGTGGGTGGTTGTGGTGGTGGTTTGGTGGTAGTGTGGTGGTGGTTTGTGGTGGTGGTGGTGGGTTGTGGAGGTGGTGGTTTGATGGTGGTGTGGTGGTGGTTTGTGGTGGTGGTACTGGTGGTGCTAGGTTGTGGTTGGGAGGTGGTTTATGGTGGTGGTGCTGGTGGTGGTGGTGGTGGTGGTGGTGGTGGTGGCGGTGGTGGTGGTGGTGCGGTGGTTTGTGGTGGTGGTGGGTTGTGCTGCTGGTAATGGTGGTGGTTGTGGCGGTGGTGGTGGTGGTGGTGTGGTAGACAGTGGTCGTGGTGGTAGTGGTGGTGGGTTTTTGTGATGGTGCTGGTGATGGTTAGTTGTGGTGGTGGTGGTGTTGTAGTGGTGTGGTGGTGGTGTGGTGGAGGTTTGTGGTGGTGGTGGTGGGTTGTGGTGGTGGCGGTGGTTTGTGGACGTTTGTTGTGCTGGTGGTGGTGGCGGTGGTGGTGGTGTTGTGGTTTGTGGTGGGTTGTGCTGCTGGTGGTACTAGTGGTGGTGGTTGTGGCGGTGGTGGTGGTGGTGTGGTGGGTTGCGGTGGTGGTGGTGGTAGTGGTGGTGGGTTTTTGTGGTGGTGGTGGTGGTGTGGTTGTGATGGTGAGTTTTGGAGGTGGTTGTGGTGGTGGTGGTTGTGGTGGTTGTGGTGGTGGTTGCGTGGTGCTGTTGTCGGTGGTGGTGGGGGTGGGTTGGGGCAGCGTTGGTGGTGGTAGTGGTGGTGGTTGTGGTAGTGGTGGTAATCGTCGCTGCGTCCCCGCCGTCGCCGGCGCCAGCGCCGGCGCTGCTGGCCGCCGCTGGCGCCTGCGCGGGGGGGGGGGGTGCACCCCGCCCCCCTTTGGGAGGGGGGGGGGTTGAACCCACCCCCCTCCTCCCCCTGGGCTGCCTCTGGTCATCGTCGCTGCGTCCCCGCCGTGGGCGCTGCCGGCGGGCGCGAGCGCCGTGCCGGCGCCGAGGGGGGGGGAGGGGTTCGGATGGGGGGGGTTTTGGGGGAGGGGAGTCCCCCTGGTTTTGATCGACGGCGCCGAGTGTTTGAGGGGGGGCCCAGCCCCCCGGTTCAAAACGCGCCGCCGAATGTTCCCCAGGCAAGCGCCTGTGAAACGCGCTCTCTCATACATACAGACAGAGACAGAGACAGAGACAGAGACAGAGACAGAGACATAGACAGAGACTGAGACTGAGACGGAGACTGAGACTGAGACTGAGACTGAGACTGAGAGACAGACAGACGTACATACGTGCATACGTACATACATATATCTGTAGATATACGTCCATACCCATATACCCTACATCCATCACGTGCCGACGCAGCCCCAGGTGGCTACCCCGGGCGGTGCTCAGGAGTCGGAGCCCCCGCCTCTGCATGTGGGGGGGGTGGGGCGGGCCAGGCTCGGGCTGGGAGCGGGCCGGGAGCTGGACGAATCGAGACTCGGCGAACCAAGAGTCAGGCGAAACGGGACTCGGGCGCACCGAGACTTGGGCGAATCAGCCACAGGAGGAAAGGGTACCCATACTGCCACCCTTCTCCCGTCTTTCCCTTCGTCGCCCTTCCGGGAGGCTCCTGTCGCGACCGCCATTGGAAGTCGGGTCAGGACGCACCCTAGAAGAGGTCCGGGGAGTAGCGGTATTGGTACCATTTGATGTTCGAGTCTACGCCAGGCCAGGGGCGCCCGGCTTTTTTCTCCCCGCGGAAAACGACTGTTGGTCCGCCGTGTCGTCTAGATGATCCTGGCACGCCGTGCCAACCCGAAGGCTGGCGCGTGCCCGAAGCCGCTTCGAGCCCGATCGATCTGTGAGGATTCCGGGACCCGTGTGCCGTGTGGTGTGGTAGTTGTCGGTGGCCTTCTCAGGGGGGGCGCCGTTGTACATTGTGCGCAGGATGACGTGGTTTTCCTCAGGGGTGATTCGATGTATGATGTTCCAGTCCACTTTAGCCTTAATTAATCACCAGGAAGAATTTCGAGCGGCCAAGCAAGTACCGAAACTCAAGGGTTTTCACGTGTCGGGCCCTTGGAGACACTTGCCCAACAAGTTTCGACACTCTTTTGACACTTTTCTGGGTGCTCGAAATTATTTCTGGGATTTGGTCCTTAAGTAGGATGGAGACAGCATAAGATTAGATGCTCGTTTGGGGGACCTTCCTGGGGACCACCGGACGGATCTGTTCGACCCCGGTTCGACTCAAGTTCGACTTCAGTTCGATTCAGGTTCGACTCGGGCTCCACTCAGCTTCGACTCGGGGTCGACTCGAATCGACGGACGCTCGTCGCAGCTTCGACGCACGAATGGAGCGAGGGGTCCAAGGAAGGTCCCCAGAATGAGCAGCCAGGGGTGGCGCCGTCGTGCCTTTTGCTTCCCGCTGCCCAGAGGCCCCCGCGGCGGCGCCGCGGCGGGCGGGGCGGGCGGCGGGGATGTTCGAGTCCTGGCTGGCCGACCCCGTGCTCGGCGCGCCGCGGCCGCCGCCGCCGCGGGCCACGCGGCCGCCACCGCCTCTGCGCGCCGTCCGCGCCGGAAGCACGCGCCCTGCCGTTTTGGGGAGCGTCTTGGGGCCAACCTACAGTCAAAAGCTCTTATAAGGACGCGCTACTTTGCTCAGGGTACCCTTGCGTCCTTGCTCTTCCTTGCTCTTCCTTGCGTCTGCGCGTTCTTAGTAGGCTTTTTGACTGTATAGCAGATCTGTTCGACTCCAGGTGGGCCCCCAGTGCGACTAGAGTTCGACTCGAGTTCGTCTCGAGGTCGACGTAAGTTCGACCCGGGTTCGACTCAGGGTCGATTCGAGGCGACGGACGTGCGACGCAGCTTCGACGCAGCTTCGACGCAGGAAGGTCCCCAGAATGAGCATTCAAGCCGCCCGTCGTGGCGTCGCTGGGATTTGTTAGACCGCCCCCTGACATTGCCTGTTACTTGGCATCGCTCCCCTCCCCCTCATTATTCCGGCCCCTTCCGCCCTAACCTTCCGCTTTTCTACGATGTGGTCTACGTTGGCTTCCTTGAACTATGTATTGTTTCCATTAGTTGTGATTCATTATTCCGCACCTTACGCGGAGGTCGGAAGGTAATTATGAAAGGTAGTGGTGAAGGCTCGGACGTGTGCATTTTTCTTTTGCGAGGGCCATCGAGGAGGATCTGGAGCTGCTTGCAATCAAAACATACGCACGAAGTCGAACACTGCAAGTGGAATGGACGTCCTAGCGATGGCAAGGTGAAGGCTCGGGCGGGTGGTACTCCACATCCCTTAACATTCACTTCCTGGTTCAAGTTTTTAAGGCGCTTTGGGGGGAGGCAGGGGGGCCGTTTTATGAAGGCGGCTCTTGACGCCGACGTTCAGGGAGGTTTGGTTCAATTAGGGCGTTGTTCGCGCATGCAGTGTCGCCCAATGTTTGCGCACGCGGCATGATCGATGCTTGAGCTCGTGACCACCAGCCCGCGGACTCGCATAATACATTATTCGAGCTGGGGGCGCTGACGCGAAGCAGAACTCAGCGTCGATTGCATCATGCTCGTCCTCGCAGTCGCAGGCATCATGATTTTACATGTGTTGTTTTCGCAGTCGTTCGTAATTTTGTCACATTCCATGCCCTTCGCTTCCCAGTTTGTCTTTCGGTTAAGGAGCGGGATTGGTACGCTGGGGTATGGTCGTTGTCTTCTCATGAGGTTCGACGCGCCAGAACCCAATTGGTTTTCGTCTCACTTGGGGCTCCTCGCACTTTCAGGCCTGCTGCGTTGGAGTCGGGCCGTTCATTATCGTCCCGTGGGGCTTCGTTGCGCCTCGCAAGTGCTGCGGGGTGGCGCCCATCACGTTGCTCGGCAGTGTGGTCCAACCTCCACGGTCGCCACGCCGTCTACTTCATGGCCACCGTGATGACCGACGTGGCCGCCGTCATGAACGATCGCGCTCGCAGTATTGTTTGCTCGGTCGTGACCGCCCAGGCTACATTGTTGTGGACTGCACTGCATTCGCTGCGTCGGTTCGACGCCGGCTTCACGCGTCCCCACTTCCCCACCCTCGTCCGCGCAGAAGCCTCAGGCCATGGGGGTTGGCCGACTAACGTCCCTCTTCCCGGCAAGCTGGTCTGTTCTGCCATGCCTCCTCGCCTCTTGACGGGCGTGCCAAGACTCGGCTTCTCCCTGAGTCACCGAGCGCGTTCCACCACTCGCAAATTGACTACTCGCAAACGTCCGAAGCACAAACGCCTGCCTCGATGCAATGGATGGCGATCCCCCTCGGCAGATCCAGGCCACTTGCGAGTAGTTACCTTTGCGAGTAGTGGAGCGCGCTTGTCTACTGAGGGCGAGGTGGAGCTGGTGGACTGGGGAGGGGATGAGATCGTGTGATGCTCGAAACAGCGGGGCCACGGTTCTCCTGGTGGCGATAGGGCGTAGGTCTAACCATAAGTCAGGCATGAGGCATGACCCTCCATAGGGGGATTATCCAAGGACGGTACTCAATATAGTCGGGTGCCGATTGTTTATTCGTTTTTGATTTTCTGTGTTGACTATTTTTGTTCGTTTCTCATCAGATCCGCCTGCCGGAGGACATTCCCGACCTAAGCTTTACCCTTTCATGATTCACGCGGTCCCCACTCTCGAGTCGACTGATCCGCTTCGATGCAGAGGTTACTCTGCTCGATGCGATTTGATATCGATGTCTTTGCGATGCGATGCCGTTGGGTGCCGGCGCCGCACAGTTGCGTATCTGGACGCAGCCAATCCGATTCGATATCGTTATGTTGTCAATTTTCTTTTTGGATCAGCACACATGCTGACTTGATCTGATTTCCCTATTCGGTGTTGATCGATCGTGCCGTTTTTTGTGCTAGTGCGTCTCTCCCGCGTCTTCCTTTTGCGCAGGGTTTCATAAGTTTCGGTTCGACTAGATCGTTGTTTTTTTCATCATGCCGTCACTCGAAGCACCTCCGTGTCTGCTGTTCTGGGTTTTCTGCCGCAGTGGTGCAATGTATTTTGTGTTTGGTTGTTTGTCTGACTTCAAGCTGGCGCTCTGGCCTCAGCGTTGGTCACATAACTGTTTCCTTCCTGGTCGTTGTCATTTTTCCCCTCTTCCCCCTTCCCCTGGTCTTCATGCCTCCTGTTTCTCCTGCTCCTGTTGATGCAGCTCCCTCTTTCTCTCTCTCTCTCTCTCTCTCTCCTTCTTCCTACTCGCCCCTCATGCTCATCCACCAATTCCCCTCCAATATACGCAGCCCTCCCTCTACTTGTGCATCGCACGATCGTGTCATGGTGGAGATCCGGGTCCTCCAGGGCGCCTTGGTGGGCAGATGCGATACGGAAAAGGATGGGTGGGAGGGTTTCGAAGAAGAAACGCCATAAACATAGATTTTTGGAGCGGCGCGCGGATTTCTTGAACCCACGCTGGGCCCCCCCAGCGGCGCCTCCGGCGCCGCCCCTGGCGCGCTCCGCGCGCCGGGGAGGCGGGCCCAGCACGCATCCAAGAAATCCGCGCGGAGCGCCACCAAAAGTTTCTGTTCATGGCGTTGTTTCTGTTTCTAATCGTGCGAGCGCACAAAGCTTGTCTTCCCCCCGTCTTCCTCCTCTCTTCCTCGTCCTCGTCGTGGTACTCCTGCCCCTCCTGCACACCTCCAGGCGTCGAGGAGGTCATCGTGCTCGGCGTCCTGATCCTCGTGCTGCTTTTAGTCTGGAGGTGCCCCGAGCACCCGCAGTTCTCATCCGCCTCGGCCCTCCTTCCTCCCCGTCCGCCCAGCGAGGATCGGAGACGAAGCAGCTGCATTAACGTACATATTGTCCGAGCTCCACGCGGATCTCATGGACCTGCGCTGTGCCCCCCCTGGCGGCGCCTCCGGCACTGTCCCCGGCGCGCCCTGCGAGCTGCGGATAGGGGATCCAGCGCCGACCCAAGAAGCCCGTGCCGACCTTCGAAATCTTGTGTTTATGCCTTAGTGGGCCCTGGAAACGACAGGGCCGCTTTTTTTTCCGGTCCCGTTTCGCCTCTTTTGTATCCGGTTCCGACGCCGTTTCTTTACCGCTTCCGTCGCCTTTCTTTTGCGGGTTCCCGCTCCGCTTCCACTCCTGGAGCCGTTTTTGTTGCCGTTTCCGGTCGCCGGTTTTTTGCCGTTTCCATTTTCAAGGGACATGTTGGAAACGGTGAAACAACGGCTCTGCCGTTTCCGGGGTCCATTACGGTTTATGCCTATGTTTCTTCCTCCACGGGAGATGGACGAAGGGAGGGACGAGTTGGAGGGGTGAGACGACGAGCGAACAACACACCCATACTTGCAGGGCTCATTGGGCGGTCGGAGGGAGGAGGACTGCCTGTGGAGATGGATGCGGGTTGTCGGACCCAGGGGGAGGCTCCCGTTCGAGCGGGGACCCACATCCGACAACACGCACCAATAGTCCCTTCCGTCCCTTTACGGATACAGTCAAAGCGCCTTGTAAGGACGCGCGCCTTCATGAAGGGTGCCCTTGTGTCCTTGCCTCTGCGCCCCGTCAGTTTTGCCGTTCTCATTAGTCGCCCGCCGCCCCGCAGAAAACTCAACTTGGGCCTCCGTGGGTCTTGCGTCCTTATCTCCCGTCCTTGATACGCGTTTTGACTGCCTGTTGCTTGTTCGCCATGGGAGGAGGAGGAATTGTATGGATGCTTGTTGTTCGTTCGTCACGGGAGGAGGAGCACCATCAGCAGGGTGACGAGGAGCACGATTCGGGCGAGGTGGGGGTGCCCGCAGGCGCCGAGGCGCCGGCGGCGCCCAGAAAGCGCTGCCCCTCAAACTTGCCAGGGTCTCAACAGAAACGCCTTCCAGATAATGTTCAGGAGGGAACGAAACACAGACACAATTAATCGTCGACTCCCAGGAAAATATGGGAAAATATGGGAAGTGGGGGGAAGACAAAAATCCAGAAAATATTGGAGAATATAGGGAATCCTGTTATTTGTGTGTATTTATTTGCGTGTCCCAGGGCCCCTTCAAATGTGAACATCTAGTCCGAGTCGAAGATGTCCAGGAAGCTTGGATCAGAGGAGCAAGAAGGCACGATAATGATGCGTCCCAGTGCTTCCCTGATCCCCCAGATGTCCTAGTGATCCGCAGGGGCTCTGGAAACGAGGGCCGCCAGCTATTCTTGGAATCTCGGAGCGTATCCTGAGCCAGTCTTCGTTGCTTGATATCCGATCCCGAAACAAGCGTCCGGGTCGGTGTTGGAGGCCGCCGCGGCGATCGCGGTGGCCACGCATCATGGCAAGGTTTATGTCAAGGAATGGCATGCCCAATCCTAGACCCCCCCCGTTCTGTGATGTAGCCGTCGCTCGAAGAGGACACTATAGCGACAGAGAGTTGTCAACGTATGTCCAGCACGGGCAGTCATGCTCTTCAGGGGTTCGATGATTACACAAATGCCTTTCACTCGTCCTTCAGTACGTTCATGTGGCGTCTGCGCGCCGGCGACGCCCGCGAAGGCGCTCAAGGTGGAAGCTTGCGACGCGGAAGCGGGCCCAGCGGAAGTCATCTTCGAACGATCAGAGTTCCGACCGATTCCGCATTGAACGATCGACGATCCGTCAAAATTTGCGCGCGCCGTCGCCCTGCGAACCTACCGTAGCCCTATCAGGGAAATGGTTGAGGCCTCGTGCGGCGCGCAATGGTTGCACTATCTAGATCACACGTCCGTTCCGTAAGACATGGTCGACGTTTGCGCGGCGATGCGGCCAAAGTCCGACGTAAGTCCGACGTACATGCGACGTAGTCCGACGTGATTGCGACGTACAGACCACCCTCATGGTGAGGATGGGCAACCTTCCCAGGGGTACCCTTGCATCCGTGCCTCCTCGGATCATCCTTGGCCACTCTCGTTGGCCGCGCCCCGCTCGAAAAGCTGAGGAGTGGGCGTCCAAGGCCCTTGCATCCTCATCGCGCATCCTTGTGATACGGGCCGATTGTACATCCGGCGCAGATCCGTCGCAAGCTGGGCCTCAAGTTGCCGCGCGAGGCCCGCATGGCATTCTTCGTCGCCGAGATCGGCGGCGAGCGAGGGGGGGAAAGGAGAAGCAGCAGGGCTTCTCAGAAGGCGGCGGGACTTCTCAGAAGCCTTCGCGCCTTCTGAGAATCGGGGGTGGACAGAACCCCCAACAGTGACACGTCGATTAGTGAATTGTCCGTTTTCGGCTCTCGAGAGGGCGCCGTGGTCGTTATTTTCCAGGCTTGCGCCCGCCAGGTTTGGGCCTCAGGTCGTTTTCACTAAACCACGTTTTACTAAAGGGGGGTCTGTCCATCCCCGAAGGAAGCGTTCTGTGTCCTCGGGGAAGGCTCGGGAAACTTCTCAGCAGGCCGGGGGACGTCCGAGCCTTTCGGGAATGCCCGCCTCTCCGATCGCTTCCCCCCGGGCGCGCCGCCTCCGAGAGCCGTCGACAGAGGTCACGACGCGAGGCTGCCCTGGGCCTCGGGCTTGCCCGGCCGACGTGGCTGCGAGGCCCCCGTGGCCGCCGCGCGCGACCCCGCCCGAGTTGAGCGGCTCCCTTGAGCGCGCCCGCACCTCGCGGTGGGTGCGATGGGCGCCCGTGCCGCGGCGCTCGCTGCCTGCCTCGTCCCGGCGGCCCTGGCTGGCGCTCACGGGCGACGAACGCACCTGTATTCTGGGCCTCCCGAACGGGGTCGGAGTAACTGGGGTCGGAGGATCGCGCCGCATCGCTGATGCATCGCCGATGCGGCTCGATGAGCGGCCCGATTAGCTTCACGTCGACGTCGCCGATGCATCGACGACGTCGATGTATCGCCGATGTATCGACGATTCGGCGAGATCTTCCGACCCCATCCACTTCGACCCCATCTAGGAGGCCTCAATTAGCGGGGGCGGCAGACGGGGGTGACGTCTAAGGTGAAGTCTGGCATGTCCCTCTACAAGAGGAAGATGCAAAAGTAGTAACAACATAGTCGGGGGACGATTTTTTGAGCATGTTGGGCTTTTTTCCCCGTTTCTGGGTATTCTTAATTTTTCGTCCAAAATCCGAATGTAGGGTGACACGCCCGACCTAAGACTAGGGGGGGGATATCATGGCGGGGGCCATGATCGTTCCTCACATTTCGTGGCGCCTGATCTCATTTCATTGCGTCCCTGACCCCCCCCCAGCCGCGCAAATGCCGCCGGCCATGATTTGCGCCCCTCCCTTTTGGACGCCCCCCTTTTTGCCGCCACCGAACTTTTGGTCTCAGACACAGACACAATGAATCGCCGACTCCAAGGGAAATATGGGAAGTTGGCGGGAAAACTAAAACCCAGAAGCTATGGGGAAAATATGGGGCATCCTGGGAAAGACAGGGCCTCGTCCCAACGGCCCTGGCTGGCGCCCTCGGGCGACGAACGTACTTTCAGTCTTGGCATCGCTCGGACTCAGATTAGGAAAAGGCACCCATACCTGTACCCTTCACGCCCATTTTCCCCTTTCTGGGTCTCCTGGGCGGCCCTCGTCGCCACCGCAGGATTCGCCTTGAAATTCTGGTCAGAACGCACCCCAGGAGCGGTCCAGGGGGGCAGCGGTTCCGGTACTTCTTGGTTTCCCGTCGGACGTGCGCAGTTTTTCGGCGAGGGCGGGCCTCCTGCGGAAGTGCAGGCACCGAGTCAAAAAACAGGCACGGGGAAGGGACGTCCGAGCGATGGCAAGAAGTTGGCGACTACAGAGGGTTTGGTTACGCCAGGGTGTGGTTTGCGATCTCCACCGTTGGGGCCTGGGAAGCACGACGCTGTCCTCGTCGGGCCTCCTCGGGGCGCGGCGGAGAGCTCCGTCGAGGTCCTCGCCCGCCTCACAGGTTGCCCCCCAGGATGCCTGTTACAAATCACACTTTTCGCAAGCCACACCCGTCGGAGTCGCCGACTGAAATCTCCCAACGTATCAAAACATGAGGACGGAGGTTGCTCTTTGCTGCGTTTGGCCTCTGGGGGCCCTCGCCGGGCCACGGAACTGTAACATAATCGATTGAGCACGATAGATATGTTCCCCGGTAGGACCCCGTATGGAAACAATCAAGACATCGGCTCAGGGTGTCGCATTTTGTGTATTCAAGGCGGGCGTTTTCGCTGGTATTTTGGCCCAGGGACCAAACATCGATCTGGCTTGAAACATGCCACAGGAAGATAGGGTCTCTGGCTCTTGGGCTCCAGTGGTGATTGGTCACGGTGCTTTGCTTTTTTCGCGACGCCGGCTGTCAGGTTATCTCGAAGAAGACACAAGAGCACAGACAGACTCGGCGGTCGTCGAGAGTATGTTTTTGGGACTCCCACGTCCCAGTCTACTTCATGCCCCTTCCTACTCCAAGAATCGGCATGGCTTCGATGTGTTATTTTATTATCTGGGAGGGCATGAACTAATATATATATATATATATATATATATATGTACCGCTTCCTGCTTCAAGTTCTGACTCACTCCGTCCGACCGACGTATATCTAGAAGGAGACACTCGGTCGGGGTTTGGACCAGGATAACTCCGTTCCAGAGCGTTCCGAACGCTCTCGGAGCGTTCTGGAACGCTCTGATAAGGCCGTGGCGCCCGAGACGTCCTCCAGAGCCGCCAGATCTCAGAGATTCTCTATCCACCACCGACATAATCCTCCATTGAGATTCTTGAATTATCCTCGATTAACATCCTCGATGAACCCCCGAAATAAGCCTCGAATGCTAGTCGTTTGATGTCAGGGATTCTCGATCGATCCTCCCCCGATGTTATCCTCGCCCTGGCTTCCTCTCACACAAACGAGCACGCACATACATATCGTGAAGCCCTGACGGCCGTTGCCGCCGACCCTGAAAGACGTCGACGACGACCAGGAGGGGGAGGAGGAGGAGAAGGAGGAGGAAGAGGAGGAGGCGGAGATAAGGAGGAGGAGGAGGAGGAGGAGAAGGAGGAGGGAAAGGACCCCCTGGGACGTCCTGGCTTCCTCTCACACGAGAGCACGCACACGCGCACACACGCCGGAGATCTGCGCGGAGACCTCTCGGGCGCGCGCCGCGTGCGCCACCTCACGCCGGTGGCCGCGTGCCGCGCGCTTCCCCCTCTCCCTGGGCGCGCGGTCTCCGCGCGCCAGGGGGGAGGGGTTGGGGGGGGGCGCCCCTGGCGCCCCGACCCCCGGAAGCTGCACGGGGCTCGCAGGTGCGGGTCGGCCGTTGAGAGCACATATATGTCCTGAGGAAGGAGAACGCCACAGACAAGAACTTCTGGCGCTCCGCGCGGATCTCTTGGATCGGCGCTGGTGCCCCCCTCTCGGCGCCTCCGGCGCCGCCCCTGGCGCGCTCCGCGCGCCAGGGAGGGGGGTCCAGCGCACATCCCACAAATCCGCTCGAGTCTTGGACGCGATTTTTTGATGGGGGGGCGATCAGCATGGGGGGGCGCTCTAGAGGGCTCCTGCAGGGGCCCTTTAGAGCTCCCCTGTTTGTCGCTCTCTTAGAGGGGCCCTCTAGGGCCTCTTTGGGGGCCCTAAAGGGCCCCTTTTAGTGGCTTTAAGCGGTCCCTTTTCGGCAGCACTTGCTGCACCCCACTACTCCTTCCCAACTCATCGCGGCCCATTTGAAAGGAAGTGTGTTGGGAAGCCCAAGTCCCAATACACTCCAAGCGCCTTCCTACTTCAAGAGTCGGGCAGTTGTCCCTCCTCCCTCCGCTTCAGCGGGCGGGCGGAAGCCCAATCTGCTTCCAGCGCCTTCCTGCTTAATCTTTTTACCAACCTTTTCCGACCGACGGGTATATGTTTGTGCGTTTCCTTCTTTATAGTTTCCTCAGACCTGCGACGATTCTTCAATCGCGGGCGTTCTTCTTTTATTTCCGCCTCCAGGGGCCTCTATTGGGCACCAGGGCCATCAAACACAGCTTCGGGACGCAGAGGTTCCCAGGGGAGGGGTCGGGATCTCTGGTGCCGCAGATTTCAACAAATCCCATCGGAGTACCTCTTTCGGTAGCAAACCATTGGAGCGTTGCATACCCTCGCAGTTCCGTCTTTAGCGTCCGTTAGCGCCGATGAGCCTCTGGCAGTCGATGAGAGAGCGCCGAATTAGCGCTGGTTAGCGTCGATGTAACGTCGATTCAGTGTGGATGAGCGTCGACGAGCGTCGATTCGCAAGAGCCGGCAAGACGCTACGTGAGGCTCCCAGGAGTTGCCGCCAGGGCCGCTGGGTCCACAACCATGCGCGAGGCGCGAGCCCACGCCTGCGCTGATGGGCCTGTCTTCCACCACCACGATGAGTTGGAGGGGTGAAAGCTGTGGAGGAGGAGGAGGAGGAGGAGGCGAAGGAGGAGGAGGAGGCGAGGGGAGGAGAGGAGGAGGATGAGGAGGAGGAGGAGGAGAGGAGGAGGAGGAGGAGGAGGGGTGGAGGAGGAGGAGGGGGAGGAGGAGAGGAAGGATGAGAGAGAGGAGGAAGAGAGGAGGAGGGGAGGATGAGGAGGAGGAGGGGGGAGGAGGGGGAGGAGGGGAGGAGGAGGAGAGGAGGAGGAGAGGAGAGGAGCAGAGAGGAGGGGGGGGGGGGGGAGGAGGAGGAGGAGGAGGAGAGGAGGAGGAGGAGGAGGAGGAGGATAAGGAGAAGAGGAGGGGAGGGGGAGAAGAAGAAGGAGGAGAGGAGTGAGAGGAGGAGGAGGAGAAGGGGAGGAGGAAGGGAGGAGGAGGAGGAGGAAGAGGGGAGGCGGGGAGGGGAGGAGGAGGCGAAGGGGAGGAGGAGGCGAAGGAGAGGAGGAGGGGGGGAGGAGGGGGAGGGAGATGATGAATGAGGAAGGAGGAGGGGGAGGAAGAGGAGGAGGAGGGAGGGGAGGAGGGGAGGAGGGGAGTGAGGAGTAGGGGGGAGGAGGAGGAAGAGGAGGAGAGAGAGGATGGGAGGAGGGACGAGGAGGGCAGGAGAAGGAGAGGGGAGAGAGAGGAGGGAGGAGGAGGAGGGGAGGAGGAGGGGGAGGGGAGGAGGAGGAGGAGGCGAAGGAGGAAGAGGAGAGGGAGGGGAGGAGGGGAGGAGGAGGGGAGGGGAGGAGAGGAGGAGGAGGAGGAGGAGGAGGAGGGAGGAGGAGGGGATGGGAGAGAGGAGAGGAGAAGGAGGAAGGAGAGGGGGAGGAGGAGGAGAGAGGAGGAGGAGGAGGGGAGGAGGAGGAGGAGGAGAGGAGAGGAGGAGGAGGAGGATGGAGGAGGGTAGGGGGGAGGAGGGGAGAGGAAAGGAGGAGGAGGATGAGGAGGGAGGAGGAGAGGAGGAGGAGGAGGAGGAGAGGACCCCTCCACCTTCTGCTTGTGGTGGCGGCGTTGGAAAGATCACGCCCAACCCACACGCCTGCGCGGCCCCAGGCCTGCGCCCTTCCCGCGGGGGAGCGCCCCCCCCCGCGCAGGGGCGCCCACAGCCTCCCCGTGGGGGGCTCGCAGTCGATGCGTCGGGGGGGGGGGGCCTGGGGTGCTGCGAGGGCGTGCGTTTAAGTCGGGCCTGTCCCCCTCCAGGGGGATTTTCGACGAGGAATAGAAAATACCCCAAACATAATCAAAACATAGTCCAAAAATAGTCTGGGGACTATTTTTGGAGTATTTTTGGACCTTCTTGGGGTATTTTTTGAATATTTTTCATTTTCCGTCGAAAATCCCCCTGTAGGGGGACACGCCCGACATGAGCGTGGGTGTGGGCACGTGTGCCGTCGCCCCGCGAGGCGCCGCCGGCGCCGCCGAGGCCGGAGGGCAGATTGCACGAACGAAATGGGCACGGACAGAATGGGCACAGTGCCCAACAGCGGTTTTGGTTCGTTTGGAGCAGGACTCGCTGTCCACGCCGCCGCGGCCTGTCTCCACTCGAGACAGAAGGCCGCCTGCCCAACAGCGGCCGCTGCTGGTTTGGGACACCAGTTGTTGTTGGGCATTGTACCCATTCTTTCCGTACCCATTTCGGGCGTCCAGAAGAAAGCGCCACCCCCAAGCCCAGACTTCCTCGCGCTGTGGCAGAAAGCACGACGGGAGGTTCTTCGCTAGATGTTCGGCCTCCGGGCTTCCTTTCCAGGCCTCGGGGCCGTCCACAGAACGGCTCGGGACGAAAGGCCCGTCCTGGGGAAGAGATCCAGACCTCTGCTTGGCATCGCTCGGACGTGTGCATTTTTCCTTCGGCGAGGACCATCGAGGAGCATCCTTGATCATTTGGCGGAAAAACCACGCACGAAATCGAAAAAAGCACAGGGAATGGACGTCCGAGCGATGGCCAGTCTGGGGGTCGACGTTGTGGACGACAATTGCGACGTCGGGGGCCTGGGAGCCCAAGCCGGTGGCCACGGCCTGCCCTCCAGTTCCAGTGGGGGGGGGAGAATCGGGGAGGGTGGAGCAACAACAAGGGGGTGGGGGGGGGGGCCTCGAGGGAGGTGCCGAAAACACGCACGTGGAACCTCAGAGTCCCGAGTCATCAGGGGTAACTCGGGTCAGGGCTAACTCGGGTTCGTTTTTCGGGAATCCGAACCCGACTTACCCCGGACCCGAGTTACCCCGAATAATTCGGGCGTCCAGAGCCCCGAATCATCAGGGGTAACTCGGGTCAGGGCTAACTCGGGTTCCTTTTTTCGGGAATCCAAGCCCGAGTTACCCCGGACCCGAGTTACCCCGGATAACTCGGGTGCCCAAGAACCCGTAACCCCCTTTTCCCCCAGCCCGAAGTTTGGGTCTTCGGGCCAGGCGGGGTTGGTCTGGCAGGTGTAGGTGGCCACATGCGAACCCTACCCCTACCTCCCACGATTTCTGAGGGGGAGGGTGGGGTTCACTTCGCACGGGAGCTCCCGAGCGAAGTGAACCCCACCCTCCCCCTCAGAAGTCGTTGGGGGTAGGGGTTGGGTTCGCATGTGGCCCCCTAAGGTGGCCCATCGGGTCGGACGAACCCTCGGTTCCGGGCGGCGCCAAAAGATCTCGTGGCGGCGGGCTCCTTTCACTCACCGTCGAGACCATGTGCAGCCGCGGGGCTGGGGGAGCGGCCCCCTGCCAGGGTCGGGGTCGTCCCTGCGAGCGCAAAGTAGCGGCGGTTCCCTTGTAATAGCGGTTGTGTCTGTCTCTTTCGCTTCTGACTCGTGGCAGTGTTCCGTCCTCCTCGGAGGAGGGACCTTTCGGGGCCTCCTGGGCGGCTCTCGTCGCCATCGCTGGATTCGCCTCGAAGTCCTGGTCAGGGGGGTCCAGGGGGGTAGCGGTATTGGTACCTGTTGGCTTCCCCATGGCTCGTGGTAGTGTTCGTCCCTAGGGGTTGGCTCCTGGCCCCAAGACAATCAGAAAACGACTCGGGATGAAGCGTCTTCCCGGGAGGGAGGCTCGATATCCTGGTGGGGGGCCATGCCACGAACAAGTTGGCGGCGTCGGAGGAGGGGGACAGGGGGGATTTGGCAAAGGGCAAAGGGGGGAGAAGTTACAGTGGCAATCCATGCCAAGAAACACCCTGCTTGTCTCCAGGGTGCCCTGGGTGTCCTGGGTTTCGCTGGTTTGGCTATGGGAAGCGTGACGTTCCCATACCGAACATCCATGGACGTCCTGGGTCTGAGGGTTGGGTTTCTTTTGGAAGGTTTCTTGTGGTCGAGCTCCTACTGTAAGCTGCGACTCGTGGAAGGTGAACTCCAACATCGGCGCTGACGCATCCATGGCCGAATCCCGCCCGGCCTGATACCGTTCAACCCGGCCAAATCATGGGCCCTCATCTCGGCGTGATACAGCCGGGTTTGATTACTAGGTCGGCCCTGCCAAATCCAGGGTGCTTTCGTGTCCTGTGCTTCTCGGCCCATGCCTTCTGCACTCCCATGGGAACGTGGCCCTCGGAAGGGTCTTGTTCGGGGGCAACGATAGGGGGGATAGGCATAGTGGGGGATGCATCGCCCCCCCGAATCGCCTATTGATCGCCGATCGGGGCCCGACAGCCCCAGCCTGCTCAGGAAGATGCGGATTCATTATCGGAGGCCTGTCGCCTATCGATCGGCGATGCATCGCCGACTCCAGGTCGATGCGCATCGCCCCCATCTGCCAGTCCCCCCTATCGTTGCCCCTCACTCGTGTCCTCTCGCGTACTTCATTAGTGAATGTAATTGGTTTTGGGTTTTAACAAATGGTCTCAGCCACGCAGAGGGCGTGCGTAGCGACGCCCCGTATGCTCGGTCTCCAGTACTTCTACGTGGCGGCGCCCCCGCAGGCACGCAGAGGGCACGCGTGGCGACGGGGGCGTCGCCACGCAGAGCTTCTAAAGACCAAACATTTTGAACACCAATTGTTTCCACTACTAAAGTGCCCTCTCCAGTCGAGCCCGACTGTGGCCGCCTGGTCGGCCAGGCCTCCACCGCTCTCGCGAGGACCCACGGGAGGGGCCGCCTCACTGCGCGTGCAGCTGGTCCCCGCCCCGCCGCCCGGCCCGCCGAGGGGGCGCCCGGAAGACCTCGGACGATAGCCAGGACGAGGCTTTACTTCGGGGGTGGACAGATCGAGAATCTCTGAGATCTGGCGGCTCTGCCCTGACCTTCCAGGAGGGCTAAAAAATAGCACGCGACTTAAAAACTTATCCCAGAGCTATTGTAGGTCTTGGTTTTAGGCTGTTTCGGTTCGTTTTTTAGGGTTTTTAGACCTCCCGTGCTAAAAAATAGCTCTCTGGAAGGTCAGGGTGGTGGACGTCTGGGGCGCCGCGGCCTTGTCAGAGCGCTCCGGAGCGCTCCGAGAGCGTTCCGGAGCTCTCTGGAGCGGATTTGTTCTCGTGTTGTCCCCGTCATAAGTCCAGTTGCAGGAGCCGATTCGCTGACTCCTCTTCACCCCCTCCCCTTTCGTTCGTCCTCAGAGCATGCGTATGTTGTCGGAGGTCCCCGCGGAGTTTTTACGTCGGTTTTTGCCCCCCTCCACTGGCGCGCGGATCGCGCAGTGGAGGGCGCCAGAGTTGTCGCCAGGCGCCAAGGGAGGCGGCGGCGAGGCGAGGCGGCGAACTCCGCTCCAGCGAGAAACTCTATAGGGGCACTTCTAGCGAATTGGCCGGCGAGCAACGTGGGGGGTGTGGTGGGGACGGCCGAGAGGAAAAAGGGACGCTCAGACGTCAAAGAGTTCGACGATGAGCAGCCAGGGGGGGCAGCAGCAGCCATGCGCGCAGGGCCAGAACGCGGTGGGCGGCCGTGGCGAACCACGAGGCAACAAACCCGGAAACGCGCAGACACGATTCATCGTCGACTCCGAGGAAAATATGGGAAGTTGTGGGAAGCGGGGGGGGAGAGACGAACACCGAGAGTATATGGGACATGCGCTAGGACATTTTGGGGTTTGTGGTGTCTAGTTTTTTGTGTGTCCCTGGGCCCCTTCCGAACTCTGGGTGGACAGAGCCCCCTGCCATCGCGAACTGGGAGCCGACCCCGCGGGAGCAGGCCTTCCCGGGCAGGGTGAGCATATTGCATGTTTCCCGGGAGGCTGCGCTCAGCGTCGGCGGCAGAAGCTCCGGGGCGGAAAGCCGACCTCATCCCGCACAGTCCCGTCTCGCACAGGAGGAACATATACACATACCTCTACCCTTCCCTCGCTCTCCCCTTTTGGGGCCTCCTCGGAGGCCCTCGTCGCCACCGCCGGATCCGCATCGAATGTCCACTCAGAGCGCACCCCGGGAAAGGCCCAGGGTGTAGCGGCATCAGTACCTCTGGGTCTCCCCAGTCTCATTCTCCGCAATTCCCTTGCACGGGGCGCCTAGAGCTCCGACCCATTTGACTTCGGCACGCACGCACGGCACTGGCACCGCCTCCTCCTCCCAAGCCAGCCAAGCCCGTCCTCGCCCCCCGTCCGTCGCGCCCCCTCCGCCACGACCAGTTGTTTCGGCACGCGCGCTCGGCACCGGCACCGCCAACACGACCCCAGTCAGCCCAGCTACCTTTTTCCCCCCACGCAGCGCGCCCCTTCCACTCCGAACCATTTTTCTTTGCGCCACGCACGCCTCGCACTGGCACCGCCTCCCCCCAAAAAACCAGCCCAGCTCCTTGCCTCCCCCCATCCAGCGCGCCCCTCCGCCGCGACCACTCATTCCGGCACGCACGCCCTTTTTTTTTTTTTTCTTCATAGCGGCGCGCACGGCAGGAAACGTCACCTTGAGCCCCCGCCCGAGCCCGCCGAAGTGCGCATGCCGCCCTCCAGCCCGCGCGGCCCCCTTCGGCCCGACCCGTTTCTTGCGGCACGCGCGCACGGCGCACGGCGCCCGCCCCCCACCCACCCCCAGGCAGCCCAGCTCCTTTTCTCACCCCCCGGCCCGCGCGCCCTCCCCGCCCCGACAGGTTTGCGTCGGCACGCGCGCACCAGCACCGCCTCTGTTCCAACCCCGCCCGCCCACTGCTCCCTCGCCCGCCCTCCGGCGCGCCCCCCCCGCCACGACTATTCATTTCGGCGCGCACGCCCTTGACAGCCAACCCGCAGAATAAGGATGGGTGACATTCCCACAGGTACCCTTGTATCCCTGCCTCCCCGGTCTATCCTTGGCCAGGTTCGTTTGCCGCGTTGCTTTCGAAGAGCTTCGACGTGGGCGCCCAATGCCCTTGCACTCTTGTCGCGAATCTTTACGATACGGGCCGACTGTAGACCCTTCCATTTTATAGCGGCACACACGCCCCAAAGCCAGCCGAAGTCCTCCCCACCCGCCGGCCAGCGCGTCCCCCTGCGCCCCGAGCACCGCCGGCCAGGCCTTGAGACTTCACGAGCCCATCGGAAGCGGAAACGTGGCAAGGAATTACCTGGTTTTTGAAGGCTTTTGAGGGCTTTTTGCTGATTTGAATGTCTGGGGGATTTTGAAGAATTTGGGAAGATGTTTGCAGGATTATGATTGGTGTTCTGGTGGTGTTTAAAGAATGTTGGCTCTTCGGAGAGAGTCCCGAAGGTGCTCCGAAAGCACTCGGGGCCGTCGTGTGGCCCTCTTGGGGCTCCTTGGAGGCATGACAGGGGACCACATTCAGCCGTCTTGAGCCATCTTGGAGGCCATCTCGGAGCACGTCCTCCACCTCCCCCCCCCCGCCTGTATGCGCAAGAGCAATTTCACAAGTGCCACTTGGTTGGCGAAATCTTGGGCGCAATCTGGCCTGATCCGGCCAACTGACAGTGCAATCGGACTTCGTAGTCTTGTAGTCCTTTTTGCGAAGGATTCCCAGAAGATGCCTCCTAGGTTGGGTTTCCGTCGACCTCCGCGTCCAGCGCCGACTCCTCTGCCATCCGCAAGGTCTTTCCCAAAGCCCCATGCTCCTGCAGCTCGTTACTTCGGTGTTTCGCCATTGACCCCTTGTTGGACGCCACCACCCGGCTCTCGCGCTGAAGGCCGCCGAGGACCGCCAGTAGACCGCCGAGGGCGGTCCGAAGACCGCCCTCAGACGGCACAGGTCGGGCGGCCGCCGACTGAGATCTCTCCGCGCATCGGAACATCCGAACGGAGGTTTGTTGTCGCTCTCGGCCCCCGGTGGCCCTCGCCGAGCCACGGGGCTAACAAGACGATAAATCGGTCCCCCCCGTTCCTGGCATCGCTCGGACGTGTGCATGTTTTCCTTCGGCGAGGGCCATCGAGGAACATCCTTGACCATTTGGCGAAAAAACCACGCCCGAAACCGAAAAAAACACAGGGAATGGACGTCCGAGCGATGGCGAGCGTTGGGTCCCGGATGGAACCACTCAAGACATCGGCTCCGGACGCTGCATTTTTTTCCAAAGCGGGCGTTCTCGCTGGCTTGCGGGCCCGGGGGCAGAGATCGATCCGGCTCGAAGCGTGTCGCAGAAGGAGGGGGTCTTTGGCCTTAGGGTTCCAGTGGTGATTCGTGGCGATGTTCCCTTTTTTTCGCGACGCCAGCTTGAGGAAGGCACAGGAGCACGCACATTTCCGTTGGTCGTTGAAAGTAAATGTTTTCGGATTCCCAGATCCATATTTTTTCTAGCGCCTTCCTACTCCAAGAATCGGCATGAATTTGTAGTGTGCTCTTGCTATCTGGGAGGGCCCAAACCCAATTTACTCTATCCGCGTTCTTTTTTAATGTTTTTACTTACTTTTTCCGACTGACGTGTATCTCGAAGATTACACAATCGGGCGGGGCTAGGACGAGGATAAATTCGTTCCAGAGCGTTCCTCAACGATCTCAGAGCTTTGCGGAACACTCTGAGAATGCCGCGGCGCCCGAGACATCTCCCAGATCCGCCAGATCTCAGGGATTCTCGATCCAATTTCACCCGACTTCATCCTCGCCCTGAGCACGCGCATAAACATTTCGGAGATCCGCGAGGACTTCTTGGGTGGCCGCTGGCCCCCCCTCCTCCCTGGCGGGCGCAGCGCGCCCCGGGGGCGCCAGGGGGTGCGCCTGGCGCCGACCCACAGAGTCTGCACGGAGCTTCGGAAGAACAGTTCGGTCGTTGAAAGTACATTCTTTCGAAGAAAACGCGCCATGTTGAAAGTACATGTTTTCGAAGAAGAAAAACACCATGAACATAAATGTTTGGTGCTTCGCGCGGATTTCTGGGATCTGCGCTGGACCCCCTCCCTGGCGCGCGGAGCGCGCCAAAAGTTCATGCTTGTGCAGGCTTTGGTTGATCCATCGCTGAAAGTAAGTATTTCTTACGTTGCATCTTTGGTGGACCTCGCCCGTCTCCAAAATTACTGTCTTGTGCCCGGCGCGGGCTCGATGCGGACGCGACGCGGATCCGACGCGGCTGGAATGCGGATTCGGCACGGATGCGACACGGATCCGACGAGTCAGACATGAGTTCGACACGGATTCGGCGCGGATGAGGCCGCGACGGGACAGACAAGGTCCTCAGAGAATGCAACATATTTAGGCCTCCCAGATGGGGTCGGAGCAGATGGGGTCGGAGGATCGCACTGCATCAATGATGCATCGGCGATGCGGCACGATGTGGAGCCCGATTTGCTTCACGTCGACGTCGCCGATGCAGCGCCCACGTCGACGATGCATCGCCGGTGCATCTCCGATGCATCGCCGATGCATCGCCGATGCATCGGCGACGCATTGGCGATGCGTCGCGACCCTTCCACCCCATCTACGCGTACCCCATCTAGGAGGCCTCTAACATTCGCAAGGGGTCCACGATCGAGCACGTGTTAAGTCGGGTCTGTCCCTCTACAGGAGGTATATTCCAAAATAGTCCAAAACGAGTCCCGGGACTATGTTTGGAGCATTTTTGTTACTTCATGAGGTAATGTTTGGACTGTTGTTTATTTTTCGTCCAAAATCCCCCTGCATGGGGGCATGCTCGACCTAAAGATCGTGTCGTGTATGTTTTTTGTGCGCCTCCCCAGGGGGCTGGACCCTCGGCCGCCAGGCCGCGGCTGGGCCTCCGCAAAAGCGCGGGCGCCCACACCGGAGGGGTCTCCTGGGCCTCCCAGGTGTGGTCCGAACAGGTGTAAGTCGGGCATGTCCCTCCACAGGCTCCACAGGAGGAGTATTCATTTCTGAATAGTTGGAGGTTATTGTTTGGCTATCTTCCACCTTTGTTCCAAGTTCCGCCTGTAGGAGAACATGCCAGACCTAAGAGTAGATGTCATCGGCGTCACCCCAACACTCGAAGAGACAACGCCACGAGCATAAACTTTTGGCGCTCCTCGCGGGCTTCTTGGATCCGCGCTGGCCCCCCTCTCGGCGCCTCTTGAGCCGACCCTGGCGCGCTCCGCGCGCCGGGTAGGGGGTCCAGCGCAGATCCCAGAAATCCGCGCGGAGCGCCAAACGGTGTATGCTCATGGCGCCTGCTCTTCTTCTATATGCGTGCGTCGCCCCCCTGGGGGCGACGCGCGCACCGAGAAGTCTTACAGTATGTGCGTCGTGTTGTGCGTATATCGCTTGTAGCATATCGGGGAACGATATACTACAATATTGGTAAACTATATGTTCGGATCGTCCTTCTGCGTCCCATCCCAGATATAGTCCGAGTAGATGTCATGGCGCCAGCATCGCAGAGCGGATTTCGCTCGGATAACTCGGAGGAGGGAGAGGTACCGATGACCGCTGCCCTTCGCCCGTTTCTCTTTTTGGGGCCTCTTGGGAGGCCTTCGTTGCCACCGCTGGATTAGCTTTTGAGTCCTGGTCAGAACGCACCCTGGACTGCTCACACTCTGGGCGGGCCTCGCTTGCAGGGGTGTCCTGCTCGGCGGCGGGCGAAGGGGGGCGGGAGAAGGAGAAGGCATTCTCAGACGAAGGCGGGGCTTCTCAGAAGCCTTTCGGCCCTCTGCGTAGTTTTTTTCGCGTCTTCGGGGAAGGCCCGGGAAACTTCGCAGAAGGCCGGTGGACCTCCGAGCCTTCAGAGAAGGCCTTCGCCGTCTCGCTTCCCCCCCCCGGCTCGCCGCCGATGCACTGCGGGTGGCTCCTCTGGTTCTGTCCTCCAGAGCGCGCGCCGCCGCCAGAGGCCGCTGTGGGAGCCGGACGACCGGGTGTACTTCGGCGATCGCTGCGGGGGGGGGGGCGAGCAAGCACCTCCCGCTGCGCTTCTGGGCCCTCCCTGGGAGGCCCAGAGATTGACACGAGCACCAATGTCGGCGGTGTGCCTCCACCGTGGGAAGGTGCTCCCGATCTCGGTGATGGTGGTCTTCTTTCGGCGTCCTAGGTGGCCGAGGTATTGCCACCCACACCGAGCTTTAGGATTATCCTTCCCACTGGTGAGGCAGGCCCTCGTGTTGGTGCTGGTGCCCATTTCCAAGCCTCCAGCTCCCCCTCTCCAGCTCCTCGGGACCCAAGGGACGGGGGCCAGCGCGAGCGAGGGTCAGTGCGAGCGCCGGACCCGGCAGGATCCTGCAGGGCCAGTCGCTCGCCCGGGCTGAGGTTCAGGATCGTCCAGGATCCTTCAGGAGGGAAAAACACACAGACACAATTAATGGTCGATTCCCTAGAAAATATGTGAAAATATAGGAAAATATGGGAAGTGAGGGGGAAGACAAAAACCCAGAAAATATGGGAATATATTGGGAATCTGTTTATTTGTGTGTGTATTTATTTGTGTGTTCTGGGGCCCCTTCAGTTCAGGATCTTCCAGGATCCTGCAGGATCTTGAAGGATCTTACAAAGCCCGCCTGGGCCATGTTTGGATTGCCCAGGTCACAAGGCCCCAGATTTCCTGTCATCGCTGTGACATCGGTCTTGCAATTGTGATGTGTTTTCGGGGGCTCGGTGGGTAGGAGGCAACTGGTGAGAGGTCTTCGTCGCAAGGATCAAGGATCATTGAGCCCTATTTGGAGGCTACTGCGCCGGAGTAGGCCGCGGATGAAGCGGGATCAAGCCAGGTTAAGCCAGATGAAGCGAGATGCAGCGGGACTAGCCCGATGTAAGCTGGATTTCGGACCAGGGCAAAGTCAGAATTTGAGTTCCCAGGCGTTGAATTTGAATGTGAGCCCACCCACCCCAACACTATTTTTAGGGGGGGACTCCGCTCGGGAGCTCCAAAGCGGAGTGAACCCCTTTACGCCAGTTGTTGTATATGTGTATCTTCGGAGGCCCAGATGCTCATCTAACCTCATCCAGCAATCCACCCCCTTCAGTTGTTGGTTGATTATAACGCCCCCGCACCCTGGAGCGTTATGTCCGCACTGGACGACCTGGCTGAGGGGACCCGGGGCATAGCCAAGGCCTGCCAAGAACGGGTTTGCTCCTGCCAAGCAGGCCCTAGCAGGGCTTAGCAGGGCCTACCAGGGCTTGGCAGGGTGTACCAGGGCTTTCCATGGCTTACCAGAGTTCGGCAGGGTTCAGCAGGACTTAGCACGGCTTCGCAAGACCTAGCAAGGTTTCTCAGGTCTTAGCACGGCTTAACAGACCCTAGCAGGGCTCAGCAGGGCTCAGCAGGGCATAGCAAGGCTGAGCAGGGCTTAGCACGGCTTAGCAGGGCTCCGCTGGGCTTAGCAGGGCTGGCCAGGGCTGACCAGCGCTTACAAGGCTTAGCAGGGCTTTACAGGGCTG
Organism: Prorocentrum cordatum; assembly: GCA_963575745.1. Taxonomy (NCBI): domain Eukaryota; class Dinophyceae; order Prorocentrales; family Prorocentraceae; genus Prorocentrum; species Prorocentrum cordatum. The sequence goes on from CAUYUJ010005792.1 coordinate 223,774, forward strand.
AGCAGGGCTTAGCAGGGGTTAGCAAGGCTTAGCAGGCATACCAAGGTTTGGCAGGCCTTACAAAAGGCTTCGCAGGGCTTTGCAGGGCCTAACAAGGTTCAGCAAGAACTAGCGAAATTTAGCAAGGCTATGCAGAAACTAGCAGGGCTTGGCAAGGCGTAGCAGGGCTTGGTAGGGCTTCACCAGGTGCTAGCAAGGCTTAGTAGGGCCCAGCAAGGCCCAGCAGGGTCAAGCGGGGCCCAGCAGAGTTTAGCAAGCCTTAGCAAGGCGTTTGTAATGCTTACGGAGGCTTAGCAGCGCTTATCAGGGCGTGACAGGACCCCACTGGGTTTAGCAGGGCTGGGCAGGGCTTAGCAACTGCAAGCCTTGCGGAGCTCTGCTATGCCCTGCTAAGCCTTGCTAAGCACTGCTAGGCCCTGCTAGGCCTTGCTAAACCCTGCTAAGCCCTGCTCGGCCCTGCTGAGCCCTGCAAGGCCCTGCGAATCCATGCTAAGCCGGGCTAAGCCCTGCACAACCCTGCTAAGTCTTGCTACGCCCTGATTTGCTTTTTTTTATAAAAAAAAGCTAAAGCTTGCTAAGCCATGCGAATCCCTGCAAGGCCTTGCCAAGCCCTGCTGGGCGCTGCTAACCCTGCCAGCCCCTGCTAAGCCTCACTGTACCTGCGAAGCCTTGCTAAGCCCTGCTAAGCCCTGATCTGACGTGCTAAGCCTTGCTTGGCCTGGCCAGGCCTTGCTATGACCTGCCAGGTCTTGTTAAACTGTGCTAAGCCCTGCCAAGCCCTGCTAGGCCCTGCTAAGCCCGCTAAGACTCGCTAAGCCTTGCGAAGTTCTGCTTCGCAGGGCTTAACAAGGCGTTGCATTGCTTAACAAGGTTTTGCATGGCATTGCAGGGCTTAGCAGTGGTTAGCACGGCCTAGCAGGGGGTTGCAGGAGTTATCAGGGCTTAGCAGGGCTTAGCACGGCTCAGCAAGGCATGGCCGGGTTCAGCGAGCTTAGCGGGGCTTGGCAGGGCCTGGCAGGGCTTGGCATGGCTTGGCAAGGCCTTGCGGAGGTTACCACGGCGTAGCAGGGCTTATCAGGGCTTGGCAGGGTTTGGCTCAGCTTAGCAGGGCTTGGCAGGGCTCTCCAAGGTTCAGCAGGGGTTGGCAGGGCCCAGCAGGGTTTATCAAGTATTAGCAGGGCTGGGTCGGGCTTTTCAATCAGCAGGGCCTACCAGAGCTTCGCAGGGATTCAGCAGGATTCAGCATGGCTTAGCAGGGTTTCGCATGGCTGGGCAGGGAATAGCATGACCAAGCACGGCTGAGCAGGGCCTAACAGGGCTTGGCAGGGCTGAGCAGGGCTTCGCAGTGCGCGGCAGGGATTAGCAGGGCATATCAGGGCTCAACCAGGATTAGCTGGGCTGAGCAGGTAGCCAATCCGAGCAGGGCCTAGCAGGGCTTCGCAGGACCCAGCAGGGCTTAGCTGGGCTAAGCAGGGCGTGACAAGGTCCAACTGGGTTTAGCAGGGCTGAGCAGGGCTTAGGAGCTGCAAGCCTTGCGGAGCCCTGCTATGCCCTGCTAAGCCCTGCTGAGCACTGCTAGGCCTTGCTAAACCCTGCTAAGCCCTGCTCGGCCCTGCTGAGCCCTGCAAGGCCCTGCGAATCCATGCTAAGCCGAGCTAAGCCTTGCACAACCCTGCTAAGCCCTGCTACGCCTTGCTTAGCCTTTCTTATTACTGCTAAAGCTTGCTAAGCCATGCGAATCCCTGCAAGGCCTTGCCAAGCCCTGCTGGGCGCTGCTAACCCTGCCAGCCCCATGCTAAGCCTCACTGTACCTACGAAGCCTTGCTGAGCCCTGCTAAGCCCGGATCTGACCTGCTGGGCCCTGCTAAGCCTTGCTGAGCCTGGCTAGGCCTTGCTATGACCTGCTAGGTCTTGTTAAACTGTGCTAAGCCCTGCCAAGCCCTGCTAGGCCCGGCTAAACCCGCTAAGTCTTGCTCAGCCTTGCGAAGTTCTGCTTCGCAGGGCCCAACAAGGCTTTGCATTGCTTAGCAAGGTTGTGCATGGCATAGCAGGGCGTAGCAGTGGTTAGCAGGGCTTAGCAGGGGGTTGCATGGGGCCATCAGGGCTTAGCACGGCTGAGCACGGCTCAGCAAGGCATAGCCGGGTTCAGCGAGCTTAGCAGGGCTTGGCAGGGCCTAGCAAGGCTTAGCAATGCCTAGCAGGACTTAGCAGGGCTTGGCATGGCTTGGCAAGGCCTTGCGGGGGTTACCAGGGCGCAGCAGGGCTTAGCAGGGATGAACAACGCTTGGCAGGGTTTGGCAATGCTTAGCAGGGCTTGGCAGGGCTTGCCATGGCCCAGCAGGGCTTGGCAGGGCCCAGCAGGGTTTATCGGGTATTAGCAGGGCTGGGTCGGGCTTTTCAATCAGCAGGGCCTACCAGGGCTTCGCAGGGATTCAGCAGGATTCAGCATGGCTTAGCAGGGTTTCGCATGGCTGAGCAGGGAATAGCAGGACCAAGCACGGCTGAGCAGGGCCTAACACGGCTTGGCAGGGCTGAGCAGGGCTTAGCAGTGCGTGGCAGGGATTAGCAGGGCATAGCAGGGCTTAACAAGGATTAGCAGGGCCGAGCAGGGCTTAGCCAATTCGAGCAGCGCTTAGCAGGGCTTCGCAGGACCCAGCAGGGCTTAGCTGGGCTCAGCAGGGCGTAGCAGAGCTGGGCAGGGCTGAGCAGGGGCTACCAGGGCCAAGGCCTTGCAGAGCCGAGCAGAGCTAAACAGAGCCTCGTAGGGGCTCAGACGGCCTGAGCAGGAGTGGTCCTCAAGTGAGAGTTTGGAGTTCGAGTTCGGGCGGGAACTCGAACTCCGCGCCAGCTCGCCGGCCCGGGGGGGGGGGTCTGGAACAACGACCTTCATCATTTTTGCCCTAATGGGAGTTCAAAGTTCGAGTTCGGGAGACATTGCATTTTTCCGGCCAGGGCGAGTTCGAAGTTTGAGTTCGCGCTCGAACTGAAACTCTATCTTCGGGAAGCAAGTGTTCGGATTTCGAGTTCGGGCTCGAACTCGAATGACTTCCCCGGGGGAGCACGCCTTTTCGAATCCGCACGCCCTCGCGCGCGCTGACTGCGAGATTGCCGCGCTCGCGTGCCATTCATATATTTATATGTATGTATGTATATATATATATATATATGGCAAGGAAGCTCTACGAGTCCTCCGCGCAATTCAAGGTTGACGGTATGCCGCCGGTTTCCAGATCGAAAACACCGGCAGGTTAGCCGGGTCGAAAACGCGCCCAAGGACCCCAAGGGCAGCCCGCGACGGACCTCATGGCGCTTACGAGAGATCCAGGTAGCAGGGCCTAGCAGGGCTCAGCAGAGAAACCCCGCGACGACAACGACGACGACGACGCAGGGCTTAGCAGGGCTTCGCAGGGCCCCGCGAAGTCTCGACAAGGCCCCCCCGCTCTCCCTATATTGTTTTGTTGTTCTCTTTCTCTTCTCTTCCTCAGTGGTTCGCCGTTTTGGTTCGCGTTGGTTTCCAAGGGCCCAGCTGTTCACGCGCGCTCGATGTCGGCAGCGTCGGAGAGCGGCCACAGCACAAACTACTTCAGGCATGGACTTTCTCAGGGCGACGACGCCTCGACGACGGGGGGGCTCAGGGGGAGGAGGAATAAAACAAGCGCCACAAGTGGGCATGAAGACCGAACCGCATCAGTCAAAAAGTGCCGTGCCACTCGGGGGGCGCTGCGCAGGGAGAAGTAAGGGTCAGAACATTATTCAGGAAGTTGACGATTTCCACAACGGCAGCAACGACGAGCCGCCCAAGCATCAGCAACAGCGTCAGCTGTTGAGCCGCTTCGGCCTTTCAGCAACGAGCCGTTCAGGGGCCTCCTCTGAGGCCAGTCATATTCGTTTTTTAGTGGACGTGGTGTCAGCGCTCCGCTTTTTGTTGAAACAGCTGTCCAATCAGTCAGTTCCCACGACTAGCTTTCAATTCCTGGATCTTTGCTAAGGCAGTACCCCCTGCAAGCTTATTAGCGTTGGTTGTCTGCTCGCTGACCAGTCATGGTCAGTCTTGAGGAAAACTGAACCTCATCTCCTTTCGGCCTGCTCACACTCAGTTTTGTCAACTTTCCAGCGCGTTGCCCTTTCCTCCTCCTCCTCCGCTTTCGTCCGCGCCCTCCGCTCCCATTTTCCTCCGCTTAGCGTCCTCTAGGAGATCCACGGAGATCTGGGCTAGATCCTTGACGTTCGCTGCGAAACCATGCTTTGGCATTATTGGGGCCGCCAAGTTTTTTTTTTTTTTTCCCCGCGGCGGGTGCTAAATATATCGTCCCGCGAAAACTGCCCGCTTCAAATATAAAAAACGGGCGCTAAGAATGGCGCGGGGGGGCTTCCGAATTGCTGGCTGAGGTGACTTTAGGCGTTTTCATACTTCCTGAAACGAGTGGTTTTCCATCGCCCTTCCTCTTCGGGGGAAGGCGGAAGCCCAATCTACTTCCGTCGCTCTCTAACTTCATGCTGCTATCCACTCCTTCCGACCGACGGGCGCCCCCCTGTAGAAATCTTGGGTGGATGGGTCGGGTTTGCACGTGGCCGCCCGGGGGCCTTGACTGGGCCGCGGGGCCGTTCAGAACTACTTGGGTTGAGCGCCAGTAGCCGCGAACAAGTCCAGATTTCTGCTAGGGTTGCCACGCTGCGAAGCACGCGCGCGCACATTCAAACGACGAAATGAAGGAAAACAACAACTTCGACATCCCAAATTGGCATTTGCGGAAAAGCCTGTGTTTTTTGTTTTGGACAGCCCTCCAGATTCAATATGTTCTTCAGGTGCGTTTGGTGAAGGGCTTTTGTTGCGGAGGTTCTCGGCATGAGAGTGGTGATTATTTTCCTTATTGTATTATTTTTGTTATTATTTTTCTTCGGGGGGGGGTACGTATCCGTCGCGATCGCCTGGTGGATCGATCATTCGTATTCTCGGCTCGCGGTCAATATGGATGCACGCACCCACGTGTACACGTGCGTGTATGTATGTATGCATGGATGCATATGTAAATGTATATGTTTATCGATATCGGTATGTCCAGGTATGTATGTATTTATGTGTAAAGACATAAATTCATACATGCATATATACTTACATACATACATAAATACATACACACATACATACATACATGCATGCATGCATACATACATACATGCATACGTACATACATATTTGTGTATGTATGACGATATTCATACATATGTGTATACATAGATCTATCAGAGTAGGCCTGGTGAGGGCCCAGATTTGTTGCCTCTGGCTCGCGTGGGGGGCCGGGGTGGCCTAGAGGGCTCCAAGAGGGTTCGGAAGGGGCCCCAGACCCCCCCAGAGGCTCCCATGCTGGTGGTCCAAGAGGCACCCGAAGCGCCCCAGGTTGTTTGGAAGGTGGCTGAAGAGCGCATTGAGATGGCTTCCGGACGGGCCACGACTTCTTGAAGACAGCCCAAGATTGCTCCTAGACGGCCACAGAGCCACTCAATACGGTCCAAAAGGCCGCCGAGAAGGCCCTCCAAGGGAAAATACCAAGCATTCCCAATGGACAAAAAAAGCACACAGATTTCCTGGATTTTTGCTTCTCAGTCCTCCGGACGCCCCAAGAGGCCCCCAGGAGGGCCCCCAGACGGCCTGAAGAGAGCTTCGAGCAGCACAAGAGAGCTCCAACACGGCCGAAGAGAGCACCCAGGAACCCCGAGGGGGCCACCGGAGGATCCCCACATAGTTCGAGAGGGTCCCCCGAGGGCCCCAAGACGGGCTCAGGTCCCCATGACGGACGAAGAGGGGCCGGGATCGGCCGAACTGGGCTCCCAGAGGGTCCAACAAAAAGGCCTGCCAGGGTTCCCTTGAGACGGTCCAGGAGGCCGCTGAAAAGGCTCCTGGCCGCAAATCCCATGCAACATCTAACATTTCTATGATATTCGCTTCTTATGTTCCATCGGCGGCCACGTCGGCCCCAAAGGCTCCCCAAATCGGCGTCACACCGTCCACGAGGCCCCCCAGGAGGGCTCCAAGACAGCCTCAATAGAGCGTCGAGCAGCACAAGAGAGCTCCAAAACAGCCCGAGAGGGTCCCCATGGGACCCGCGGGAGCCACCGGAGGATCCCTACATGGACGGTGAGGGCTCCATGAGGGCCCCAAGGCGGCTCAGCTACCCATGACATGCCAAGAGGGGCTTGGGACAGCCGAGTGGGCCCCCAAACGGGCCACAAACGGCCCAAAATGACCCCCCCAGGACTGTCCAAGAGGCCGCTGAGAAGGCCCTCCAAAGGCAAACATCAAGCATTTCCAATGGAAAAACGTATATTTCTAAGAGCTTCGCTTTTTCAGTTCTACCAGCGGTCGCGACAGCCCAAGAGGTTAATAAATTGGCCCCAGACGGCCCCAGAGGCCCAAATAGGGCTCCAAGATGGTCTGAAGAGAGCGTCAAGCGGCACAGAAGAGTTGCAAGACGGCCAAAGAGAGCCCCCAGGAAACCCGAGGGGGCCTCCACAGGATTCCTACATGGTCGGAGAGGGCCCCAGGAAGGCCACAAGACGGGCTGAGCTCCCCACGACGAGCCAAGAGGGACCCGGAACGGCCGAAATGGGCCCCCAGACGGGCCAACAAAGGCCCTAATGGACTCCAAAGGAAGGCCTGGAGAAGCTCCAGAGACTGCCACAATGCTTCTAAAAAGGCTCCCGGCACGCGTTGCACTAGGCACCCGTGTATTGGGTGCGCCGAAAGAAGAGAGGAGGAGGAGGAGGAGGAGGAGGAGCATGAGGAGGAGGAGGAGGATCAGGAGGAGGAGGTGGAGGAGGAGGAGGACAAAAAGGAGGAGGAGGAGGAGGAGGAGGAGGAGGAGGTGGGAGAGGAGGAGGAGCAGGAGGAGGAGGAGGAGGGAGAGGAATATCAGGAGGATGAAGAGGGGGAAGAGGCGGGGGAAGAGGAAAAGGGACATTGTTCTTGTAAGATCATCTTGTTCTCTGATTATCTGGCTCGGGGAGGGATGCTGAGGACGCGAGGATGGAAGGGAAGCGCAGGATGAAGAGGGCTCGGGAGGAGGAAGGAGGTGAAGTAGGTGAAGGAACACAAGGAGGGACACATTGAATAGCGGGGAGGACAGGGAGGAGGAGGAGGAGGAGGAGGAGGAGGAGAGAAGGACGAAGAAGAAGAGGAGGAGGTGAAGGAACAGGGATCCCTTTCACGGAAACACCGACGAGGAAAATTATGAGTATATTATGATAGGAAGAGGGATAACGGGAAGAGGAGGAGGGTGAGGGGACTGCACTGGACCGGGGATGATGACGGCCATGATGTTCATGATGATGGCGATGATTATGCCGACGACGACGCCGACGACCAACAATATGTTGATAATGCGGATGATGATATTCAAAAGTACGATGACGATGATGGCGATGGTGATGACGATGTTGATGATAATTGTGATAATGATGATTGTTGTGATGGGAATGGTGAAGGTGACCATGACGATGAAGATGACGGGGATGAGGATGACAACGATGACATTGATCATGACCCTAGCTAGAACTTGAGCGCGTGCGAAGCGCGCGCGATGGTTCCAATCTGTACATATGTACATCCACACGCGTGGGCGATTCCAGGGCCAGTGCTCCACCGCAGTGCCCTCCCTCGCACACTTCTGGGTTCCACGCCTCATAGGGGCCGTACGAGAGCGCCCAGGGAGGGCGTCAGGACGGCCACGAGAGGCCCGAGGGGCCCTCGAGATGCGCCAAGAAGGCCCCGAGACGGCCCGAGAGCGCTCGAAGAAATCCAGGGTATCTTCAGGCAGGCCCCAAGCAGGTCCCAAAACGCTCCAGGACCCCCAAGGGGCCCCAGGAGGCCAACATTTTTTAATTGATTTTTGGCTTGCGACAGAATTTTGCGTTATCGTTGTTCTGGCCTCCCGATGCTCCAAGACGGCCGCAGTGGTCCCCAAGGCAGTACCGCAGCAACCCAAGAGAAGTACGACCCCAATTAATACGACCCATGAGAATTCTTAGACGGCCGGCCCAAAGGGCCATCACGACGGCCCCAAGAGACGGGTAAGAGTGGGCATCCGGACGAACTTGTCGGGCCTTCCTGCATGAAAGCCGCCACGAGCCCCGGGGAGGCTTCCGAGGCGCCCCCAAGACGTCCAAGGAGGCCATCAGGAATCCCGCAAAAAGCTCCAAGAGGCGCCCAGTAGGCACCAGCCCCCCGTCCCCCACCAGAAGCCTCTAAGAGCCTTGCCCCAAACGGCAGCCAAAGAGACTCTCAACATGGTCTTGCTGGGCTCTTGTAGGGTCTCTCGGATACCCCCCATGGGAGTCAGTTCGGCAAGCTCACCTGCCTGGCACTGGGACCCCGTCCCTCCCCCCTCCGCCGCCGCTCGAGCAGCGCGGGGCCGATGGGGCGTGCAAGAGGGTTTCGGTGTTCGAGCAGTGGCGAAGCTTCCTGGCTCGCCTATGGTCGGCGGCACCAAGGCATCTTATAGTATACTCAAGATTCCATGACAAAGTGGGGGAGGGGTCACATTTTTGGGGGGGTCTGATTTGAGCTGTCTTGGAGGATTCGGCGGGGTCTGGACAAATGGCCGCCCTTTCATGGATGGTCTGGGGGGGCCTAAAACTTCTCGTCTGGGAGGGTTGTGACCCCCTCCCTTTTATCACGAAATCTGGAGTGTGCGTCGTGGCGGGCGCTCTCTGGCCACACCGCTCGGGAATCGATATACTAAGAGATGGGCATGCTATATGTTTCGTGTCGGACGCACTCCTCCGAGGAGAACGTGTAGTGCTAGTATGTCTTTGCGCGCCCCATATAGGGCAACGTCATCTAGTTTTGATATCATGTTTGGGGTCTGCACGAAAGGTGCATGTTAGAACAATCCTGGGTGAGGCTGTCTTTCCTAACGCATCGTGCTTATGGTGTAAGAACCTATTTCTCGTTCTTGGAACTGTTTTCGGGACGACCGACACGGATTCGGAAAGAGGGTACAATGCCCAACAGCAGTCCCTGTTCATTTTGAACCGGACTTCGCTGTCCGCGCCGCCGCGGCCAGTGTCCGTTCGAGACAGGAGGCCGCCTGCCCAGCAGCGACCGCTGTTGGTTCGGGACAACTTGTTGTTGGGCACTGTACCCATTTTTTCCGTGCTCATTTCGGGCGTCCAAAGACATGTTTTCAGAGCCCCGAATCATCAGGGGTAACTCGGGTCAGGGCTAACTCGGGTTCGTTTTTCGGGAATCCGAACCCGACTTACCCCGGACCCGAGTTACCCTGGATAATTCGGGCGTCCAGAGCCCCACATCATCAGGGGTAACTCGGGTCAGGGCTAACTCGGGTTCCTTTTTCGGGAATCCAAACCCGAGTTACCCCGGACCCGAGTTACCCCGGATAACTCGGGCGCCCAATGTTCGTTACTCGTGATCGCCCTCTCCTCGGATCGCCCAGCTATATCCTCTCCTGTCTCTCGCGCGCCCTCCCCCCCCCACGGCCGAATATATAGGCCTGCCGGGGCGGTGGGCCCCTCCGCTCAAAAGCTTTGTGCGAGGCCCGGCTCTCGTTCCGGGCTCCGCCGCGCCCTCCCCCCCCCCTCTGGCTGATGTCGGGCTTGTCCTTCTACAGGAGGGATGTTCAAAAATAGCCCAAAAACAGTCTGGGAACTACTTTTTGAGTATCTGTGGGCCTCCTTTGAGCACTTCTTGCGTATTTCAATTTTTCGTCGAAAATCCCCTTGTAGGGGGACACGCCCGAGTTAACTCTTGGCCGCTCCCGAACCCCCTTATCCATGCAAGTACCCATCGGTCGTTGAACGGAGGTATTCTGGGGCTCTCAGATTCCAACCTTCGGGGACGGCCAAGAGGGGGGTGATGACTAGGAGGGGTTGGATATGATATCATGGCGCGGGCCATGATGTTTCCCCATATTTCATGGCGCCTCTTCTTGCTTCATGACGTCCCTGGCCCCCCCCTGGGCCGCGCGCATGCCGCCGGTCATGATTTGCACCCCCCCTCTTGGACACCCCCCTTTCGGCCGCTCCCGAACACCCCTATCCATGCAAGTGCCCGTCGGTAGTTGAAAGGAGGTATTCTGGGGTTCCCAGATTCCAATCTACTATTCGGGCGAAGAGAACTATGCACATGCACCGATCCTGACAAGGCCCATCCTTGACCCAGGATCGGTGCATATGCCTTCCTGGCCAAGCTCGGAGGGCGCATGCACCGATCCTGGGCTCAGGATGGGCCTGGCCAGAGTCGGTGTATGTGCACAGCTCTCTTTCCTTTAACTATAGGCGCTCTCCTACTTCAATGATCGAGTGGCTTCGCCTCTTCCAGCCTCCTCCGGGGCGCGGGCGGACACCCGATCTACTTCCAGCGCCGTCCTACTTCATGTTTCTACCTACTTCTTCCGACCGAAGGGTAGGCTCGCCTGATCCTAAAATTCAAAGGCCTCCTTGTCCGCTCGCGTGTGGTCCCCAAGCCCCTGTTGGGGTCTATCCAGGCCCGTTCTTCGAAGGGGATCCGGCCGTGGCGACGAGTCTCCCTTGGAGGCCCAACATGGACAGACGCAAGCGCCGAAGAACCCCAACGCCGTTTCGACTGGTTTCATGAAGTCTCCGCCTTGCACGCTTCGGTTTCGTTGTCAGGTTTCGGTCGGTCTTCGGCAGTGGTTATGGGTAGACTCCCGCCGCGCATTCTTCACCCTCGAGGCATTTTTCTTCACGTTCTGGCAAGTTTACAGGCTTTGATAGGGGGGGAGGCGGGAGTGGCGAAGCCCGAAAGGGGAAAAGCCCACTCAAGCCGGTGCTCATTTGCACGCCTCTTCGGCCCATCGTTGTCTGAAAGAGGGGCGGAAGATCAGCACGAACGAAATGGGTACGGAAAGAATGGGTACAATGCCCAACAGCAGTTCTTGTTCATTTTTCAACAGGACTCGCTGTCCGCGGCGCCTCGGCCTGTGTCCATTCGAGACAGAAGGCACCCTGCCCAACACTCAACAGTGGGCCCCATGCCAAGAAACAACCTGCTTGCCTGCAGGGTGCCCTGGGTTTCTTGGGTTTCGATGGTTTTGCTGTGGAAACCGTGGCGTTCCCACGCTTTCCTGGGGTCTCAGGGTTGGTTTTCATGTGGACGGTTTCTTGTGGTCGAGCCCTTACTGTATGAGAGTGTTTGCGAAGCGTGCTTTATGCGACGTTCATTTTTTGTGTTCGAACAAGAAAAACGCCATAAACGTAAACTTTTGGCGCTCCGCGCGGATTTCCTGCATCTGCGCTGGGCCCCCCCCCTGGCGGCGCCTCCGGCGCCGCCCCAGGCGCTCTCCGCGCGCCAGGGAGGGACTTCAGCGCAGATCCAAGAAATTCGCGCGGAGCGCCAGAAGTTTGTGTTTCTAACGTTCTTTCTTCTTCTTCTTCTTCTTCTAAGCACGGGTCCCCAGAAGCACCAGCACGGTCCTTGGGACAGGCACTCTGTCCCGATGTCGGGCCAGGGGACGCAGCGAAGGCCACCCGAGGCCGAGCACGGCGGAGCATCTCCGTCTTGCTTAGGTCTTCTGGTCGGGGAGGTGTCGGGCTGGAGGAAAAAACGCAGCACAGCCTGAAGTCGGGCATGTCCCCCTGCAGGAAGAAGACGCAACAGATAGTAAACAACTAGTCTGGGGACGATGTTCGATTATCTCTTGAATAGTGATTCGGTATTCTTATTTCTTCTTCGAAATTTCGCCTCTAGGAGGATATGCCCGACCTAAACACAGTACCCTCCCCTCCCCCTCATTATTCCAGACCTTCTGACCTAACTCTCCGTTGCATAAGGTTTCAATAAGGATCAATACATTCTTCCGCACCTTCCGCGGAGGCCGGAAGGTATGAAAGGTGGAGGTGGAGGGAACACGTGGAGCGCCATTAGCAGATGCAGAAAAGTGAAGCGCCGTTCTAAATGTTTTCGCACATGAAGGAGATTGCAGAAATGGCGCTGACGTGTGCTTTAGTACGTGCTCCAGGAAGCACATGTGGAGACTTGTGAGTAAACGTGCCATGAACTGAATTGAAAAAAACCCGAGCTCGGCAGGCGGGGCTCGTCGAGACCCCAGGGGCAGCATCAGGAACAGTTCGGCAGGAGACACAGGAAAGTAATGAGAGACCACGAGACAGACACACATATTCATTTATTTCCGCAAAATTGGACGGGAAGACGATAATTCATAACATATTGAACAAACGCATGCATGCAATGATGGGATTGGTGTCTATGTATTTGTGTCTCCCTGGGCGCCTTTAGGAAAGGGGATGTATTCGGTATCAGATGTTGGGAGCCTTGTGTAACCTCTTGGTTCTTTGTTTAGCGTCGGCTTGCGTCGATTCGCGTCTGGTACTCGGTGAGATAGCGCCCGTTCAGCGTCGACTAGCGTCGATTCATCGCAAGAGGCAACAACGTGGGATGGGGGGGTCCCTGGGCTGCCGCAGAGGAGGGACCAGTAGCAGGGAGGAGGAGCTGTGAGGAAGACGACTTCTGGCTCGGGTGCGTCCTGAAGTGAGTCCTCGAAAAGGGGGTTGGATATTGTGGTTGGGGCCATAATGCTGTATACGCGGATTTCATGGCCCCCTCTTCTACGTACTTTGGCCACCCCTTGGGTTGCTCTCGTGCCTCGGGCCATGCTTTGCGAACCCTCCTCTTGGACGCCTCCCCCTTGGACGCCCCGCGAGAAACCACGGCGCGTGTTCGCTGTTTGCCATTTTCAGATCGCCCGGAGGTTTTGCTCGACGCCGCCACTGGGTCCGCCTCGTAAAACGGCTCTGGATGGTCCCTTTTTGGGCCCGGGGCAGCTTTGGAGCGGGCTCCGGCTGGGCGGGAGGGCCGTCGTTGTCTCCATCGGCCATCCCCCCGCGACTCGCGGGCCGGCCCGGCCCAAGGAGGTCGGGGGGGCGCCGACAGGGAGAAGGGGGGCGGGCCCGGCGGGTGCCGAGCAGCGGCCCCGTGATCGCCCCTCCCTCGCCGCTCTGGGGCTTGGGTGCCCGAGCTCGTGCGGTGCTCGTGCTGTCGGGGGTATGTGCTGCACGAGCGAGATGGGTGCTGAAAGAACGGGTACCGCATGGGTGTGCGGTGGCTTCGCGTCGTGTTGAACGGCGGCGGCCCCGCCGCCAATGTGAAACATGGAACGCCGCTGGCGATCCAGAATCAGTCGATGTTCAACGATTGGACGTTTCGGAAGCGGCCAATCGTTCAATCTGCACGGACGAGATGGGCACGGAAAGAATGGGTACCATGCCCAACAGCAGTTCCTGTTCATTTGGAACAGGACTTGCTGTCCGCGCCGCCGCGGCCTGTGTCCATTCGAGACAGAAGGCCGCCTGCCCAACAGCGGCCGCTGTTGGTTCGGGGCAACATTTGTTGTTGGGCATTGTACCCATCCTTTCCGTGCCCATTTCGGGCGTCCAAATATGTGGGGACAGTCGTGGAGCCCTCGCGCGGCGCGCAACACGGTGGGGGCCCATGCCAAGAAACACCCTGCTTGCCTCCAGGGTGCCCTAATTAGGCTTCTTGGGTTCCGATGGTTCTGCTGTGGAGAGCGCGGCGTTCCCACGCCAAAGATCCATGGACGTCCTGGTGTCTCAGGGTTGCGTTTCTTGTGGAAGGTTTCTTGTGGTCGGGCCTCCACTGTGAATCCGACGTTAACCCGATGTAAACCCGACTTGGTCCGACGTGGATCAGGTGATCTTGGGGTCTCCAGGTGCCTCGCGGCCTATAGCCGATGCATCGGCGACGTATCATCGATTCCAGGCCGACGTTCTACCCTTGAGGGTTCAGTCGGCCTTCTTCTGGCTCCACGGACCCCTTTTTCCTATTATGTGTAGACGGGAGTGCCCGTACCCTTCGTGGCCCAGGACGATACCTGCGTCTTGGTCTGACTTCTTCGGGAGCTCTCCCGCGTAAGTTTCGCCGCTCGTGACTTTTTGCGTTCGTCGACTTGTGTGCGTTTCTCTTGTCCGCTTGCTTTGGTCCTTCTGTTTCCCTTTCTTGGCGCGCTCGGACGTGCGAGTGATCTTTTCCGGTTTACCTCAGGGGTGCCACTGAATGATCAGGTCGAGGGTTCCGTCCATGTTTTTGGTTCGCGACGTTGGGATTTCGTAACGACGTTGGGCATTCTGTGTCGGGTCTTGTCAGAGCCCAGTGAACATTTGCCCCCAGTCATGCCTCTCTTCGCCAAGAAAGTGGACCCAAGAAGATGGGCAATGTGGAAGCTTACCGCATTCGGTAGATCTAGAGGTACTACACGAATGTTGCACTTGTTGCCTGGAAAGATTGACCCGGCGTTGAGCACATGCGCTAAGGAAGCATGCGTCTGTGAAGTCGCATCCCATTTTGAGGCACACATGTTGGCATTATTATGGGTGCCTCTCTCCCAGAGCAGAACAGCAGAAGCACTGACGTACATAAAGTGGGCGGCTTCCGCTTCGACCCTCTTCCCGACGCCTCCTCCTGTGAGCGAAGCGCGCCAGTTGCAGTTCTGCGCGGCTTGGGTCGCAGGACATGGTTAGAGTGCCAAGCAGCAGCTCATTTGGAACAGGATGTGCTATCCTTCAGTTCATTCACCCTGTCCATTTCTCAGCTGCTCTTTATCATGTGGCAGCTCTCGTTGTTCACGTCCCAACTTGTGCTGCCCATTTGCCAGCTTTCGCTCTTTTTGGACAGGTTATGTTGTTTGGCATTGTGCCCATACTTTTCGTACCCATCCTGGTCGAGCGCAGCAGCTCCGTCTGCTTCTCCTGGGGATGCGGAGAGGGGGCCGCTGCAGGCGGAATCTCAGGATGCAATTCCTGGGAGGTTGAGTTCGGCATCGGCGCTGGTAGATCCGTGGCCGAAGACTGGCCCAATCCGCCATAATCCTGCTCAACCCGGCTGGAACCTATGCAATCCATCCCGCATGACCCCGGGCTTAAATCCAGCCGGCTCCGGCCTCGCGATCTCCCCATCGGTCTGCACAGTTTTTTCACTCGATCTCTCGAGGTCCTCCTGGGATTGGCTTCCTGAAGCGGTCCGTCCCAGGACGCCCCCTTCGGCTCCTGTCCGTGCGTCCGCGCGGTATTCGGGCTGCCCGCCCCCAGGCGAGAGGGGCGCGATGCCCGAGCCGCAGAGGTACTCGAACCTGAGCAGGGAGGACTTCGGCCGCCTCGGGAGCACGGGCGTCCCGTTCGTGGTCTCGGATGGGTGCGCGGACTGCCCCATGAAGGCGTGGAATTGCGAGGAGATATCCTGATGGGCTGATCTTCCACCACCACCACTATCATAGGTAGGAGAGGGAGGAGGAGGAGGAGGAGGAGGAGGACCTCCCCATCCTCCCTTCTCCCCCGTCCTACCTGTGGTAGTGGTTGTGGGAAAGTGGCCCATCATATCCCGCAAGTTCAGCGGCGTCAAGTTTCGGCAGGAGTACGGGCGCGGCGAGAACATCTAGGGGAACGAACAATGACATAAACAGACCAACTCGAGGTCCGCGCGGGTTTTTCGGATCGGCGTTGGGGCCTCCTGGCGGCGCCTCCGGACCTCCGAGTTGTTATGTGTGTGCCATTCTTCGTTCCCCTAACAACAATAACAAGTTCGGGGAAAGTGATTGGGTCAGGAAGAAGACGAAGATCAAGAGGAATAGGCCTCTGCCCAAGGACGCGCCGCAGTACGCGCCGTTCTACTCCGACCTCGTCAAAGCCTGGAGGGACGAGCAGGAGCGCGGCTGGGGGAAGAAGCAGGACGTCATGGCCATGGAGAAGGCCGTGAAGGACGCCAGCGAGCCGTTTTATTTCATGGACTCCCGT
The DNA here is from genome assembly GCA_963575745.1 of Prorocentrum cordatum. Lineage (NCBI taxonomy): Eukaryota > Dinophyceae > Prorocentrales > Prorocentraceae > Prorocentrum > Prorocentrum cordatum. The sequence goes on from CAUYUJ010005792.1 coordinate 239,575, forward strand.
AACGGTCCCGAGATGAAGCAGAACCCGGAGTTCTGGCTCCAGCCGCCAGACTGGGCGTCGCGTCACCGGGGGTGGCGACAAGTGGGGGGCAGCAAGGTTTGCAGGAAAGCGGCCCTTCCGGGGCCCCTGAAGGTGCCCTTTGGGAGCACGAGGAGGGCACCGTTCTGCGGGCAAGACCTGTGCCCATATCCCCTGCAACTTGGATCCTGGCATCGCTCGGACGTGTGCGTTTTTTCCTCGGCGAGGACCATCGAGGAGCATCCTTTATCATTTCGCGAAAAAACCACGCACGAAACCGAACAAAAATCAGGGAATGGACGTCCGAGCGATGGCGAGTGGATGTTCAGGCTCCCGTCCCCAGAGCCCCGAGGCGAACCGGATGTGGAAAAAAAGTCGTCCTGTCCCCAGGGCGCGAAGTTTATCCACATGCCGGGCGCCTCTCGGCCGTGTGGCGTCCCTTCCAAGAGAGTGCAAGACGCACTGGATATGGACTGAAAGTGTGCCCTCACTTCTTCTCCCCACTTATCTCGGGGGTGGGCAGAACCCCCAACAGTGACACGTCGATCACTGAATCGTCCGTTTTCGGTTCTCGAGAGGGCGCCGCGGCCGTTGTTTTCCAGGCTTGCGACCGCCAGGTTTGGGCCTCAGGTCGTTTTCTCTAAACCACGTTTTACTAAAGGGGGGTCTGTCCATCCCCGAATCATCGCCCACCCATGAAGCGACGCCCAAGCCAGAGACTGGGTCCATGGCACACATGGACGAGCACTGCATCGAAGGCGCCTGCGGCGAAGCACCGCTCCCCTCTGCCTCTTGCTGGCGCCCGTGTGGCCAGGCCTTGGACGAGCGTGTGGTCAAGAGATTGGACTATGAGCTTCCCCGGTCTTTGTGGAAAGCCTTGGGGGGAAGACAGGAGGAGGAGGAGGAGGAGCAGGAGGAGGAGGAGGAGGAGGAGGAGGAGGAGGAGGAGGGGGAGGGGGAGGAGGAGGGGGATGATGATGAGGAGGAGGAGGAGGAGGAGGAGGAGGAGGAGAAGGAGAAGGAGAAGGAGGGAGAGGAGAAGGAGAAGGAGGCAAAGGTATCCATACAGCTACCCTTCCTCCGTTTCCCCCTTTTCGGGCCTTCTGGGAGGCCCTCGCCGCCACCGCTAGATCCCCCTCGAGATTCTGGCCAGAACGCACACCATGAGAGTTCCTGGGAGTAGCGGCATCGGTGCCTGTTGGTTCCCCCAAGGACCAAGATCAGTCGGGGTGAGGATACAATGGAGACCCAGGCCAAGAAACACCTTGCTTGCCTCCTGGGTGCCCTGGGTTTCTTGGGTTTCGATGGTTCTGCCATGGAAAGCGTGACTCTCCCGCACCAAAATTCGACGGACGTCTTGGGGTCTCAGGGTTGAGTTTCTTGTGGAAGACTTCTTGTGGTCGGGCCCCCACTGGACGTCGAGAATCTCTGAGATGCAGCTCCCTCAGAGCGCTCCGGAATGCTCTGGACTGGATATCTCCTCTTCTCGGCCCCGCCCGAGGAGGAGGAGGAGGAGGAGGAGGAGGAGGAGGAGACGGCGGATTGGATTGGACACTTCGAGCGGACAAGGCTGAACCTCCCAGCAACGAAAATTAGAGGAGAGACCCTGCACCGCTAAGCGGCACAGGGCTACCCCCCCAACCGACATGCCAGAAAGCCCAAAGACGGCCGTCCCAGCGGCCCATGGCCTCTGCAATGCAGGGCGCCGAACCGGCGCGCACGGACACAAGCGCGGCACTCAATTGCCGGCGCCGCCACTTCGCGTGCAGGATCGGGAGGAGGAGCAGAAGCAGCAGCTGCAGGACGAGCTGCCGGAGACCAGGGATCTCCTCCGCCATGGTGCCAAGGGTCAGGGGCTGGAGTGCCATCTCCCGTGCCCTTCTTCTTGTCGCTCTTGTCGAGGCTTTTGTCCTTGCCCTTGCTGGGGCTCTTGTCCTTGCCCTTGTGGGGGAGCTGAGCGGCGTCGCCAAGATGAGCTGGATCAGGGAGAACAGCAGCTTCGCGAGGCGCCCTGGCGAACTCGTCGCGGAGCGCCGCGACCAAGGCGGCGCCGAACCGCGTCGCGCGGCAGCCGCGGTGCTGAAGGCCCCGAAAGGCCCGCAACAGTGCCTGGGCGGCGCGCGCCCGGGCCCGATCGGCCTGGGCGCGGCTCTCCGCCGCGGACCGGCGTGGCCGGGCAGGCCGTCCATCAGCAGCGCGCGCCACGTACCATGGCGGCGGCATGGGGAGGAAAGGGCGGGGGGGAGGCGGCGCGGGGGGCACCGGTGGCGCTGGCTCGCAAGGCCCGGAGGGGGCTTGGGCCGAGCTGGCGCTAGGAGGAGACGGCGGAGGAGGAGGAGGAGGAGGATGATGAGGAGGAGGAGGAGGAGGAGGAGGAGGAGGAGGTGGAGGGGACGGGGACGGGGGAGGGGGAGGGGGAGGGGGAGGGGGAGGGGAGGGGAGGATGATTATGATGATGATGATGATGATGATGATGATGATGATGATGATGATGATGATGATGATGATGATGATGATGATGATGATGATGATGATGATGATGAGGAGGAGGAGGAGGAGGAGGAGGAGGAGGAGGAGGAGGAGGAGGAGGAGGAGGATGAGGAGGAGGAGGAGGAGGAGGAGGAGGAGGAGGAGCCTGGAGGAGCGAGGAGCGAGGAGAAGGAGGAGCAGGAGGAGGATCTAAGATTGCTCGGTCCACGCGGTACTGGGAACCAGGTCCCGCGTCTGAGGTGCAGCTCGGCAGCGAGCGAGGCGGGGAGGCGAGAAGGAGGAGGCCCTCTTCGAAGGCGGCGGGGCTTCTCGGAAGCTCCCCAGTCTTGTGAGAAGTGTTATTCTCGGGGGTGGACAGACCCCCCCTGACACGTCGATTTGTTGTCCGTTTTCGTTTCTCGAGAGGGCGCCGCGGCCGTCATTTTCCAGGTTTGCGCCCGGCGCCCGCCAGGTTTGGGCCCGAGGTTGTTTCCATTGAACCACATTTTCCTAAAGGGGGTTCTGTCCATCCCCGATGTTCGAAGAGGAAAAAACCAAATGAACATAAACTTTTGGCTGTCCGCGCGGATTCCTTGGATCCACGGCTGGGCCCCCCGGCGTCGCCTCCGGCGCCGCCCCTGACGCGCTCCGCGCGCCAGGGGAGGGGTCCAGCGCGAACCCAAGAGATCCGCGCGGAGCGCCAACAGTTTTTGTTTATGTTTTTTTCTTCTACTTGTGTGTCTCCTCGGGGAAGGCCCAGAAAACTGATCAGAAGGCCAGAGGACTCCCGAGCCTTCTGAGCAGGCCCGCCCCCTCTCTTTCCCCCGTCGGGCGCGCCGCCGAGTTGACATGAATGGGTTCGCGCGGTGCTAGAAACCAGTTCCCTCGTTTAGGAAAGTGCACCAGTGGATCTCCCTGAATACGCTAAAGAGGGGGGGGTCCAGAACCCCCCCCCCTCCCTCCCTTCAGGGGGGGAGGGGGTCCTGACCCCCCCCCTTCCCACCTTGAGGGCGGGGGGTCCCGAACCCCCCCCCCTCCCTTGACGGGGGGGGGGTCCGGACCCCCCCCCGCCCCCTCCCCCCCTCGGCGCTGGAAACGGAGGGGGGGGGTCGGACCCCTCCCCCCCTCGTGTAGGGAGTACGGAGTTGGGAGTAGGGAGTGGTGAGTAGTGAGTAGTGAGGTCGTGCGTAGTGAATAGTGAGTATTGGGTCGTGAATAGTGGGTAGTGTTTGTTGAGCAGGGAGTGGGGAGTAGTGGGTAGTGAATAGTGAGTAGTGTGTACTGATGTGTGGGTAGTGAGTGGCGAGTAGTGAGTAGTGAGTAGCGAGTGGCGAGTAGTGAGTACTGAATAGGGAGTAGGGAGTAATGATTGGTGGGTAGTGAGTAGTGGGTGGCGAGTAGTGATTAGTGAGTAGTGAGTAGTGGGTAGTGCATAGTGCGTAGTGAGTAGTGAATAGTGAGTAGTGAGCAGTGAGTAGTGAGTAGTGGGTAGTGAGTCGTGGGTAGCGGGTAGTGAGTAGTGAGTAGTGAGGAGTGCATACTGAGTAGTACGTAGTGCGTAGCGCGTAGTGCGTAGTGAGTAGTGATGAATAGAGAGAAGTGGGTAGTGGCAGTGGGTAGTGAGTAGTGAGTAGCGAGTAGGGGGTAGCGAGTAGTGAGTAGTGAGGAGCGAGTAGGGCGTAGTGAGGAGTGAGTAGTGAGTAGAGAGTAGTCAGTAGTGAGTAGTGGGTAGTGATCAGTGAGTAACGAGTAGGGAGTAGCGAGTAGTGGGTAGTGAGTAGGGAGTAGGGAGTAGTGAGTAGTGAGCAGTGAGTAGTAAGAAGTGGGTAGCAAATAGTGGGTAGTGATTAGCGATCGGTGAGTAGTGGGTAGTGGGTAGTGAGTAGTGACTGGCCAGTAGTGACTAGTGACTTGAGACTCGTGACTAGAGACTATGTAGTGATTAGTGAGTAGGGGTAGTAAGTAGTGAGTCGTGAATAGTGAGTAGCGGGGAGTGCGTAGTGAGTATTGAGTAGCGAGTATGGGAGTAGCGAGTAGTGAGTACTGCGTACTGTGTAGTCAGTAGCGTGTTGGGAGTAGGGAGTAGCGAGTAGTGGGTAGTGAATAGTGATTTGTGGGCAATGAGTAGTTAGTAGTGAGTAGTGGATAGTGGGTACTGGGTAATGAGTAGTGATTGGTGAGTAGTGAGAGTAGTGGAGAGGGAGTAGTGAGTAGTGTTTAATGAATAGTGAGTACTGAGTAGTGGGTAGTGAGTAGTGAGTAGGGAGGAGGGAGTAGGGAGTAGGGAGTAGTAAGTAGCGAGTAGTGGGTGGTGGGTAGTGAGTAGTGGATAGTGAGTAGTGAGTCGTGAGTAGTGAGTAGGGGGTAGTGTAGCGAATAGCGAGTAGTCAGTAGTGGGTAGTGAGTAATGAGTAGTGAGTACTCTTTGGGGCTGGAGTTAGTGGTTGGGGTCAGGATTAGGGGTTTGGGTTAGGGTGAGGACTAGGGGTAGGGGTGACGGGGGTCGGGTTCCGGAGTCAGGGGGCGCCGTGTCGAAAGGGGGGGAGGGGGTGGGGGGTTCGGACCCCCCCTTCTTTTTGAAAGGAAGGGGGGGGGGGGGGTCCCCGACGACGGGTCGGGGAAAGGGGGAAAGGGGGGGGGTCCCCGACGACGGATCGGTGAAGGGGGGGAGGGGGGGGGGGTCCCCGACGACGGATCGGGGAAGGGGGGGGGTTAGGACCCCTCCTGCGAACTCCACGATCGCGAGTAGAGTCGAGCTCGATGGATGGGTCGAGGATGTTTTCTGCCTCCTGCAAGCGCGGCCGAGGGCGCCCGCGCTCCCCGTGCGGTGGGCCTATCGAACCAGAACAGTGGCTACGGAGCGGAACGCTGCTAGGGGCCACCGGTGCCCTTTTGGGGTCGGCACGGGAACTGAAAAGGGCACCGGTGCCCTTTTGGGGTCGGCACGGGAACTGAAAAGGGCACCAGCACTCCTAGGGACCTCAAGGGGCCTACAGGGCGCTCACGGGTAGTTCGCGTTCGCACTCGTCTTCTCTCTCTTCGGTGCTCCTCACTCACTGCCCATTGCCAACACGCTCGCCCATCGTCCAGTCAGCTCCCGGATCCCACTCGCTCCCGACAGCCGGAACGAACCTCGGACCGTTCTCGGGGTCCGGCATGAACTGCTGCAGCACCTCCAGGATCCTGTCGCGCATGACTGGGTAGTTCTCCAAGGACCACGTCACACTCTCTATGATTGCGTCCATTCCTTCGGCGCAGCCCTCGTCGGTCGGCAGGTTCACCTTCGTCATGACGTCCTCGGGCTCCTGCTTGTAAGGCTTCTCCGTCTTGCTCCGGAAGAACTCCGTTGCTGGCGACTCGATCTCCATCTTCGGCTTGCCGTCGGGCGGCGCGCTCTGCCACGCCACGTACGCCTTCTCGAACCCCACGAGTTTCTCGCGAATCTCGTCCTCCACCGCGGCGGCCGTCCACACCTGCACATTGCTGGTACCGACGACGTACTGCAGTGTCACCATGGTGTTGCCCTTCTTGGCCGGCACGCTCCCCAAGAGAGACTTGACCGGCACCTTCACCCTGACCTTGGTATCCGCCACCACGGATGACGAGAGGTCCGGGTAGATGTCCATCAGGCCGAGCAGGAACGCCCCGGCCTGCTCGTCGCTGCCCGTCACCTCGAACAGCACCATTCTGCAGGCCCGGAGGCGGGCCAGGGGCACCGGCACGGCTAGCGCGAGCAGATTTCTCAGCATGAGCCTTAGCCAAAGTGACGGATTCATCTGCCAACTGGTACGCCGACGCTCTCAGACATGCTCTCAACACATCCGCTGCTTCTGCTCGATCTTTCGTCAACGCATCTCCTAGCATGAGCTCTGTCGGGCCCCAGCGAAGAGTACCACCAAACCTCCGGAGGCTCCCTTTGGCTATGGCGATGTCTATGGAGGCCTTCTTGTCGTCGAGTCCTGTGGGGGCCCCTGGCTTGGTCACATGATCGAACACCGACTTGCAGTCGATAACGCTGATGGCCGAGAACTTCCTGGAGTACTTGTCCCGGTTCTCCAGACAGAACATGGGGTACAGGGTGGCCGCGAAAGCGCACATAATCCACTCCAGGTGACCCAGGGAAGCCTTGAGAAGCTTGCTTTCCCCCGCCAGCGTCGACGTACACCCCTGCTTGATCTTCTGAGACTTCCAGACCAGAGGGCACCAGGGAGCCAAGAGACCCTTAGCCATGGAGGGATCCGTTGCACCTATGATGTACCCGCCCTGCGTCCTATCAGTCCCATCTAGGTCCTTCGACGATCAGTCCGAGTGGCACACGAAACGCAACCGCTCTGGAGGGATACTCAGGAAGGTGATCGAGATCTCGTGAAACTGCTTCGCTCTCCTCACCCACGCATTCGATCTCCGAATCTGTTCGACCGTAGGGTTAGGCATGATCTGCTGGGAGAACGAAATCTGGCAACTCAAGTCGGGCCTCGTTTGGCCCGCCACCCAGTTCCCCTGCTGCGTCGTCGAGATATGATTGTGCACTTCGAACGGCTGGGCCACATCATCGGGTCGGGCCGACCTCCTAGTTTTAGCTGGACTGATCCCTTTCGTGTACTCCGACTGCGATTGGACGATCGAGTAGTCGGCCCTCTGGGTGAGGATCGATCCCGTGAACTCACCGCTGCCCGTCACCCACTTCCGGAAGGGGAATCTCGCTCTCAGCTTTTTCATCGCACTATCCCACAACTGCCCACGACCACCGTTGACCTGATCGTCAACGTGCACTCCGAGGATGCCGCACAGCGCGCCCGGCTCGCCGCGAAGCTGTGCACGCTCAGGGCCCGTGGCATACGGGATCACGGACACCCGGTCCCTGGCCACGAGGTGGGCGCTCTCCTGCGTCACCGGCTCCCTCAGCAAAAACACGCACGGGTCCATCGGGTGCTGGTCAAACTTCAGCTCCTCCACCATGAACCGCTCGAACGTGCGCCACCACTGCTGAGGTTGATCTCCAAGCCCGTACCCGTTGATCACCTCGAAGAGCTGCTCTGGGTGGTGACCCTTCAGCGTGTAGTCCTTCGGCATCGTCACATAGATCGGGCCGTTTGGCCTCGCTTCCGGCTCGGCCACCAGGAACGCCGACTTCACATCGCCGATCGTCATCTCGAACTTGCACGATGCCAGTGTCTGCAGGAGCATCGCGCGCCCGTTGGTGGACATGGTGGGGCTTGCCGTCCGCCCCTCACGCACCAGGTCCAGGATGTCGGGGTCCTTGAAGCCCTGCAGCGCGCACCGGCACTTGACCTCGTCCTTGCCGTCGCCGGATCGCAACGTCAGCACCAGCCTCGGGCGCAAGATCCGCTCCGGCACCTGCGTCTTCAGCAGCCGCGACGTCTCCAGGTCCACCAGCTTCCACGCCTTGGTCTCATGCACCAGGCTCGTCATCTCCTTCTCGTACGCCCTCTCGATCATCGCGCGACCCTGGGGCGACTTCCACTTTTCCTCCTTGACGTTGATCTCCTTGCTGCCCTGCGTGAGTAGGACGTCCACCACGCCCACGACGATGTCCTCGTCCACGTCTTCCGCCAGGTGGGCGTCCGCGGAGTCCAGGAGCGGTGGACTCGGCAGGCTCGGCGGATACACCACTCCTCCGAACTGCTGCTGACCGCTGGCCGAGCTCGAGCCGCCGGCTGACGCCCCGGCAGTCGCCTGCTCCTCCAGCCTCGGGCGCTTGGCCTCGTCTGGCTCCTCGAGACCCTCCTCCATCTGGCCCTCAGCTAGCTGGTACGCCTCGCCCAGGGTCCGCTTGTCCACCGTCTGCTTGCCGCGCATGCGCCTCCGCCCAGTGGGATGCTCCGCCTGGTCATCTTCAGCATCAGCAGCTTGATCATCAGCTGCCTGGTCTCCCACGTCCGGCGCCTCCGCTGGTGGTGCCTGATCTTCTGGACGCGGAGGTGCCTCTTCACCAACCTCCTCCGGGGGCCGCTCGCCACCGGTGATGTCCTCGAACCTCTGGCCGCTATAATGCTCCAGGTCCACCATCTTGGTCCTCAGCTCTGCTTCCACCATGCGCCACGCGTGTCGCTCTTCGCGCACCGCAGGTCTCATTTGCTCCGGTGCTGCCTTCACCACCGCGCCTGGTAGCGCGACCCAGTAGTTGCCGCGCACCTCGCCCATGCAGATTCCTGGCCGCCACCTGTGGTGAGCTCGCTTGCCGGGAATGCCCTTGTTCTTCATCATGCGCCACACCGCCACCATGTCGCCAGGCTGGTACTTGGCCACGACTCTAGGTCGAGAGTCTAGCGCCCGCCGGGCCGCCAGCTTGTCCTGCTGCATGAGCACCTTCATGCGGGCGATCGTCCTGATCCGTGCCTGCTGTGCCGCGACCGGGTCATTCACGATCGCGCTGTTGGTGATCAGGTCAGGGCTGTCCTTCAGCAAGTCGCCTGGCACCTCCGGGTTGCGACCGAAGACCACCTGCATCGGTGACACCCTGGTCACCGACAAGAGACTGTTCTTAGCCAGCACCAGCTCCGTCACACACTCGCGCCACTCCGTCTCTGTCTGCGGCTGCGCCTCCCTGATGACGTCCTCGAGGATGATCTCGAACAACTGGTTGTGATGCTCGATCTTGCCGTTCTGCTCCTTCGCACCTCCCGCCGTGTCGACCACCTCGATCTCCTGACGCTCGCACCAGTTGGTGAACTCGTCGCTGATCTGTGCCCTGTGGGGGTCCACCTTCAACCACTTCGGGCGGATGTATGGACGGACCCACGCTCGCTCGAACGCGTCCACGAGGTTCTTCGACGTCTCCGATTGGCCAATCATCGGCTCCACCTGGTGCAGCGAGCTTGTCTCATCTATGATGCCCAGGCACGTGATCCGCTCGCGCGGGATCCAGCTCGGCAGGTCCTTGCAATCCATACTCACGTACTTCAGGGGCAGATGGGCCTCTGCCGGCGTACTGTGTCGAGCGACCTTCGGGCCTTTCATACCCTCACACTCCGGGCAGTAAAACTCCTGGGCCGCCTTGATCGCCTGCTCCGTGGCATGCGCGTGTCGAAGGTGTCGCACCAGCACGTTGTTTTTGCAGTGTCCCAGTTGGACGTGCAGCTTCCGGAGGCTGTTCTCGATTGAACTGTGAGGCCGACGTAAGACATCCCGCGTCTCGTCCGCGTCCTCCTCAATCACCTCATGCTCTCCTTCCTCCTGCACTGCTGCGCACCCGGCCTCTGGGTCGGACGCCTCCACCTGGCACTGCCGCAGCATGCCTCGCACGATGGCCTCCACCAGCCTCCGGGGATACCTCTGGCTGAACACCGTGCGCTTGACCCCACACTTCAGCATGCCCTCAGTGTGCCGATGCTCGTGTCCCCCTCCGCACCTCCGGTGGACTGCCCTCGCCACCTCCGGTGCCGACGTCACAAACTCCCAGCTCTTGGGCATCAGCTTGAGGGTGTCTGGGCATCTCAGACCGAACTCACAGCCGCTCGCAATGCCCACGTACACGCCCTTCGTCTGCAGCAGCTGCCTCATCACGGGCACCTGGAGGCTAGCACACCTCGGGGGGGTCTCATAAACAAAATGCCTGCCCCGCTCCATCTGGTAGATCGCCACCTCCACGACCACGTGCACCAAGCTCACCGACCATTTCACTTCTACGATGTGCTGTGCCAGGTTTCTCTGGCGATCCAAAGGCGTGCACTGCTGCGTGATCGTCAGTTTCTGGCACGGAGGGCACATGTGCACGAAGTACGGCTCGTCCTCGATGATGTGCCGCCACATGGCCTCGTAGTTAGTCGCTGTCCTTGTCCACGTCCCAGCCGTGCGCCTTGTCGAGGCTCTGACCCTCCAGGAACCCCGACCTCACCGCTACAGGCACGATCCGCGGTGGGGAGAACAGCTCGGTCACCATCCTCCCGGCCTGTGGGCTCCGACCCGGCCCTACTGAAAAGTCGGAGCGCCCTCGCTCTCGGCCACGTTTTGCACGCGCACCGCCGACTCATGCATCTGCCTCCGGGTCCTCTTCTCCCGATTCAGGAAGTCGATCTCGTAGTGACTTGCCACCGTCTCGTTCAAAGGGATCGTGATGTCAAGCCGCTTCAGGTGCATCGAATCCGTCTCGAGGTCGATGGCCGCTCCCAGGGCTTTCAGGTCTGGCTTGCTCATCAGGAAGCCCGCGGAACCGGGCACCACGTACACCACGAACGTCACGATGTAGTTCTTGATCGCCCAGTCCAGCTCCACCGCACCTATGGACTCCTGCACGCTGTTGTCGAACCCTCGGAACCGCATCGGCCTGACGTCCTTGAGCCACTTGGCCTTCTTGCCGGTTGCCGCCTCGTGCTTCATCAGCGTCTCCTCACCGATCAGGGTCTTGCAACACCCCGTGTCTGGGACCGAGCACCCGTCAGAATGCGTCACCCCCAGGACCGTACCCTCCTCGGTGGCCTTTACCTCGGGCGTCGCGTCGTCGTCCTCCTGCTTCTCCTTCATCTCATGCTCCAGCCTCTTCCACCGCTCCTCCTGGATGAGCTTCGCCAGCACGTTGTCCTCGTGGACCTTCAGGATGCTGTTGATCTCGTCATCCAGGTTGTCCTCGAGGCAGGGCTGCACCATCTCCACTCGCACTTCGCCAGCAGCTTCTGGCTCCATCGGCTCTGCGATCACCATGCCGGTGCCGTGAGCAGGAAGAGCCTCCTTGCAGTCCCGGCTGAAGTGACCGATCTTCTTGCACCGAAAGCACTTCACCCGCCGGCCGAGCTTGTCGAGGTCCTGCGGCGTAGGCCCGCTGGGGCCTGGGGGCCGTGCCTTCCACCCGGGCCTCAGCCCGCGATCCAACCTTTCCTTGTTCATGGCCACTCGTGTCTGCTTCCAAGTCGCCAGGATCTCCACCGCATCTGACTCCTCAATGGGCTCCGCCGCCTGGACGATCGCGTCAATCTCCTGGGTGACATCGTCCTCGGCGCCGCCCTCCTGGTAGGGCTCGGACGGCGGGGGAGCCTCGCTGTCCACGAACTCCTCCTCCACCGCGTACGCCGCCTGCGTGAGCCTCTCCGGGGGGATCCCCGGGAAGGCCGTCCTGATCGCCGTGCACACCTCGTCCACGTTCCAGCTCCGGTGGGTCGCCGACATCACCGTCGCCCGGCCGAAGTTGCCCAACCTCGCGCCGCGCAGGATCAGGTAGCCCCTCGCGACCGACGGGAGGTCCACGCCCTCCTTGGCCAACCGCGCGAACACCAGCTGCGCACGCCCGGTGTAGGCTTCCGTGGTCTCCTGCTTCTGGACCCGCAAGCTGAAGCCGTCCTCCATGGCCTCACCCAAGCGATCCGCCCGCCGCAACCTTGTCGGGGAACCGCTCGTCGAGGCGAGCGAACACCACCTCCTCGCCCGACTCGACGTTGATCTCCGACAGGTCCACGTTCTCCACCGCCAGCGCCGCCTGGCCGTCGAGCAACGTGTACAACCACGGGCCCAGCGCCTCGGCCGGCGTGTTCCTCGCCTTCTGCACCACTAAGGCCGCCTTGGCCCACCTCTTCCATACTTTGTAGGCCGCCGCGCCGTCGTTCCCGTCGCCGCTGAACCGCTTCGTGTTGAAGCTGCCGTTGTCCGCCATCGTCCGGGTGACAGGCTCCTGCCTAATCACCAGCTCCTCACTCGCACTTGGCTCAAGCCACTGCGAACTCCACGATCGCGAGTAGAGTCGAGCTCGATGGATGAGTCGAGGATGTTTTCTGCCTCCTGCAAGCGCGGCCGAGGGCGCCCGCGCTCCCCGCGCGGTGGGCCTATCGAACCAGAACAGTGGCTACGGAGCGGAACGCTGCTAGGGGCCACCGGTGCCCTTTTGGGGTCGGCACGGGAACTGAAAAGGGCACCGGTGCCCTTTTGGGGTCGGCACGGGAACTGAAAAGGGCACCAGCACTCCTAGGGACCTCAGGGGGCCTATAGGGCGCTCACGGGTAGTTCGCGTTCGCACCTCCCTTTGGGGAGATCCAGCGGCGCACCCTCCTCGTTTAGGGTTCAATTCATTCTTCAGGATCGGCGCGGATCGACCCGAAGCCGACCACCGACCGAATCGGGCACAACCCAGTCTAATCTTACTGGATCCCGCTTCGTTCCGTTGATATGACCTCATCCCGGGCTTACAGTGGAAACCCAGGTCAAGAAACACCCTGCTTGCCTCCAGGGTGTCCTGGGTTTCTTGGGCTTCGATGGTTCTGCGATGGAATGCGTGGCGTTCCCACACAAACGATCCATGGAGGTCCTGGGGTCTCAGGGTTGAGTTTTTTGGTGGAAGGTTTCTTGTGGTCGGGCCCCCACTGTAAGCCGAGAGTCTCTGAGATGCGGCTCCTTCAGAGCGCTCCGGAGTGCTCTGGACCGGATGTCTCCTCGTCTCGGCCACGCCCGAGGAGGTGAAGGAGGAGGAGGAGGAGGACTATAGTCTGCTCCAAAATTCTGTGCTCGCTCTCACGGAGACATCCCAGGAGGTTTTTCCTAACCTTCCGTCGGGCGTGTCCCCCAACAGGAGGCAGATTCTAAAATAGTGGAAAATCGTATGGGGACGATGTTTCGACTACTTTTGACTACTTCGGTTATTTGTTTGCCGATTGCCCAATGATCTTCCAAACTCCGCCTGCAGGAGAGCATGCGTGACCTAATCCTAACCTCGTAGTCATGGTAGGAACCGGCCGTGTGCTCCGGCCAGCCTCGATGTTTCGAGGGGGTGCGGGGGGGGGGAGACGCCCGTCCATACACATGCCCCGGCCCCGACCAGGCAACATCGACCCAGCGCCCAGCATGGGCGTGACCAGTTCCCTCGTTTACGGTGCAATTCATGGGAGTTTAACTTCAGGATCGGCGCTGATCAATCCGTAGTCGACCATCGACCGAATCGGCCACAATCAAGTTTAACATTACTGAATCCCGCTTCGTCCCGTGTGATAGGACATTAGCCCGGGCCTACAGTGGAGACCCATGCCAAGAAGCATCTTGCTCGCCTCCAGGGTGCCCTGGATTTCCTGGGTTTCGATGGTTCTGCAATTGAAAGCGTGACGTTCCCACACCAAGGAATCCATGGAGGTCCTGCCGTCTCAGGGTTGGGTTTTTTGTGGAAGGCTTCATGTGGTCGTGCCCCTACTGTACACCGGCACCGGCCCTGGCCAGGCAACATCGATCCAGCGCCCAGGAGGGGCCCGACCAGGGTCCGCGCATGGTGTACGGTGGCTTGGCGTCGTGTTGAACGGCGGCGGCCCCGCCGCCAGTGTTAAACGTGGAACGCCGCTGGCGATCCAGAATCAGTCGATGTTGAACGATTGGACGTTTCGGAAGCGGCCAATCGTTCAATCTGCACGAACGAGATGGGCACGGAAAGAATGGGTACAATGCCCAACAGCAGTTCTTGTTCATTTTGAACAGGAGTCGCTGTCCGCGCCGCCGCGGCCTGTGTCCATTTGAGACAGAAGGCCGCCTGCCCAACAGCGGCCGATGTTGGTCTGGGACAGCATTTGTTGTTGGGCATTGTACCCATTCTTTCGGTACCCATTTCGGGTGTCCAAATTCAAGGTTGAGCGATCCCCGCGGTGTCAGGAACCAACGCCCGGGTCGACACGACACGAACCTGCCGTATAGCTGGCGCCCCTTTCCTACGCGTCGCGGGAGCACGCAAATATTTCTACGTCGGAGCGCCGGATATGTGATGTCCCGAGGAGTGGTCTGACGAAATTTTATTCATTATGCCGTATCTTTGGCACAGTTATCGAGAAAGCTCTGTCACCAGTTTGAGGTTTGGCGTGTGGAACTCTGAGAAGTTTGTGGGCCCGCCTTTCGTCCCAAGCTTCCCGGAGGCTGAGAATGGCGAAAACGAAGTGTCCCTGACCCGGTCGCGACGCGAGGGGTCAGGGGACACAACAATGACCCCGCAAGGAGCAGAAATCAGAAGAATCGCAGGGGGTCCGAGACCAGGCTTTACTGCCGCGTCGATTTGCCAGCCGCAACGCAGTCAACGACCAGACGCTGCACTGAGCGGTGGAGGATATCGACGATCGCCACCACGTTGTCGGGGGTGAAGAGGTGGAGGTTGATGCCCATCCCGGCAAAGCCGCACCCACACGGCTACTTCGACGGGTTGGTGTACGACCGTGGCGAGGTAGGCGTGTTTGTTAGTTTTTTTGTTGGTCGGGATGGAAGGGGGTAGCCGAAGAGGGAAATACGGTTTAACTATGAATGTTCGCAGGTGCGTTCAGAGTTCTTTTCGCTGTACCCACATCGGCGGCGCCACTGGCGCCTGAAGCTTTAATTCCCTCGATGTCCCTTGGAGCCGTCAGGAGCCTTGGGGCACCCGAAGAATCTCAAACATCGACGCAATGTGTGTGCTCTGCTATCTCTAATCAGAAAGAAGAGGGGGGCGAATGGTCTTTGACCACCTCTTGGCGTGTGCCTGAAAAGCCCCTTGGTGCGAGCCTGAGACGCGGGCTTACAAAGCTCACGCTGCAGCGTTTCGTGGTCTCGCCCAAACACACCCCAACAACATCAACAGCAACGCCGCTCACTGAGTTTTCGCTTTTCACTCTGGGCCGGTGCCCTTGTTCGTCCAACGAAACCAGCGCTCCCGCTGGAGATCTCTTCGCCTCCCTCCCAGGCCCGCAGACCATCCCCCTACGACAACGACCGATCCGCTGGATACTTCCTCGTTTTTTCCCGGAAAGCGCTCGGGCCCAGGGTTCTCTTTCAGTTTTTTATCCCCCCGGCTTCGACTTGCGTGGGGCCAGCGAAATTGTTCTGCGATAAACAACGAGGTCGCGCATGGCAGGCGAATTAAGATTTTGAGGCTGTCCCAAGCGAAACGCTAGTTTGGTAAATCCCGATCGATGAAACACATGGTAAAGTATACATGCTTGTTTGTTGCGGATGTCTCGAGCGAAACGTTTGTGTTGCAGAATGTGTTGACGATGTCTCGAGCGAAACGCTTGTTATGTGTGTGTGTGTGTTTTTTTTGTTGTTCCTCTGCTAGGGACCAAACTTCAGGGAATGTCTCAGATGAAATGATTGTTTTCACGTGCCCATGTCTTGAGGATGTCTCCAGCGAGACGCTTGGTTTTACGCGCCTAAGCTGCCAAGGCAGATGTCCAGCATGAAGATTTGTTGAGGAAGTCTCGAGCGAGGCGATTGTCCTCACGCGTCCAGAACGCCCATCTAGCATGAGGATGTGTTGAGGATGTCTCGGGCGAGACTCTTGGTTTCACTTGTCCAGTTCGCCCAGGCGGATGTCTAGCATGGGGAGGTGTTGAGAACGAATCGAGCGAAACGCTTGTTTTCACGTGCCCAGGTCGCCCAGGCGGATGTCTAACATGAAGTTGTGTTGATGATATGTTGAGCGAAGCGCTTGCTTCGACGTGTGCAGGTCGCTCGCGCGGATGTCTAGCATGAGTATATGTTGAGGATGTGTTGAGCGAAACGAATGTTTTCACGTGTCCAGGTCGCCCAGGAGGATGTTTGGCATGAGGATTTGTTGAGGATAGCTTCAGCGAAACGCCTGTTTTCACTCGCCCAGGTTGCCCAGGCAGATGTCTAGCATGAGGAGGTGGTAAGGACTTCTCGAGCGAGACGCTTATTTTCACGTGTCCAGATCGCCGAGGCGGATGTCTAACATGAGGATTCGTTGAGAACGTCTCGAGCGAAACGCTTGTCGTACTAGAGTGCATCGGAGTCCAACCCCGCCCGTCCGTGGGGCGTCCCCTGGCGCGCTGGCGCGTCCCCTGGCGCTTCCCTCAGGAACCAAGTGATCTTTGAGTGTCCCGCCTCGCGTCCTCGACGATTGGCGACACCTTGCATACTTGACAGCCCCGAGGGGAGGCGTCATTGCGTTACGCTGTCCAGGCGTCGCGTCGCATAAGCGCATGGGACATCACGAATCGGCACCAAAAACACAACACACACTGGCAGACTCATCGGACCACGCGTGTAATGGCATATCAGAGCACAACACGAGCATAGCAGAAAACCTAATCCTGTACAACATAATGGCAATGTCAGGATATAGCTCAGAAAGCACTAACAGAACGTAGCATACTAGAACATATCATGCCATGCCATGACATAACGAACTAGCCCCACCTGATCTAGTAGAACAATCCATAGCAGTTCATTCTATGCCAGAGCGGATCACCACAGAGTGTACCAGAACGCTCACCGTGGCCTTACCAGTTGTTACGGCTACGGCAATGTGTTTAGTGGACCACACACAGAAAGACCATAGTTGCATAGTACCAGGCCGTAACAGGGCATACCATGATATATTGAGCAGTGCATGGCGCAACACTGCAGGGCATTGCATGACAGCGCATCATACCAGAACACAACATCACGTACCATGTCCCATCGTACAATACAACATCATGATGCGACCGAGCTGGGCCTGCCAGAGTAAATCATGTCAGACATAGCATAACGGACCGTAGCGCTTTTATTACCGACATCGCCATGGCAACGCGTACACGATATCATGACACTTATTTGGTACAGGCGCAGAGGGATACCATATCGTAACATGCGTCATCATAAGACATTGAATCCAGCGCATAGAGCATCAGCATACTATAACATAGTATCACATACCATCACATCACGCACAATCACCTTACTCACTTTCACAGGCCCATCACACCAGAACATAGCAACGCATATCGTGACAGGGCGCGGCGCAGCACAGCACAACAGTACATTTGGTCTACACTCCGCCAACGGCTGCAACATAACAGTACGACCATAACAACGTAATAGTACATCTCATACGTACTATCATGTAGTAAACCAGTCGCATACATATTGGACAGTCGTACGACACCTTGCCATACCGAGGGGGATACCTGTGCTGTCAATAGCATCGCATAGCAATGCATACCACCAACTACACAATAACGCACCATTCACGCTGTGTTCTGCAATATCGCGGGATCGTGCTTAATTGTGTAAATTGTGTAAAGAGAGAGATTATTTGAGTTGCGAATTCTAGAACAGAGAAGCCGAACGAAGTACAAATTAGTGCAAGATCGGAGACTCATTTGACCACCTCGTGTCAATACCAGGGTACGGGATAATACATCCGAGCAACGAGTGCAATACCACAACGCAAGAACCATCAGAAGTAGTTCGACTACGAGCGCAACACCCGTGTCTCATATAACTGTGGTCTCATGTCTGATTTGCAGATCGCATATTCGAACGAACGCAATGTTTGCCTAGCGTCGCTAGAAAGGTACGCCCCTATCGCAGAAGAGAGTTTAACGTAACACATCATGGCAGGACACGGCGTAACGCAACACAATATTATTTCACCTAAGATAGCCTTCTGGTTTATAATGGATTCGGGACGTCCAGAATCTGACATTCTGACATTGCTGAATCTTCCCCAAACCGTGGCTGCACTCGGGGGTTCTTCTTTCATCGCTTCGCTCATTCCGCCGGCCCGTATTGTGCCATCGCAGGCGTTTTTGCTTGCGCGGTCGTGGCTTCTTGGGGCCTCTTGGAGGCCGTTTGGGTGCCTCTTGGGGCTTGGGCGTCGTGGGGTCTCCAGGGTGACTCTTGGGGGCCCTTTTTGCGGCCTCTTGGGGCCTGCTGGGGGCCTCTTGAGGCGGAAGGCTCGAATTGGTGGTTCGTGCTCCCCCTCTCGGGCCCCTCTTGGACCGTCAAGGGGCCCGTTTGGGGGCCATTCGGGCCGTCTTGTGGCGGTCTTGGGGATCTCTGGGGCCATCTTGGAGCGTCGGAAGCCCCAAAACGCAAGAATGCGAAAAACGTAGAAACAACACAAGGAAAATCAACGATGTTTGCTTGTTTCGGCCGCTCTTGGGGCTTGTTGGGGGCTCTTGGGGCGTGTTTGAGGCTTTTGTTGGGGCCACTGGGGCCGTCTTGGGGTCCTGGACGTCTTGGAACGCTCTTTGGCCGTGGTTCCCATTCGTGGGCCCTAGTGGAGTTGCCTTGAGATTCTTTGGGCCGCTCCTGGGACGATTTGGGGGGCCCCGAAGCACCCCCCCCTGGGAGGTTCCAGCATCCTTGAGCGGAACTTGCCGGGACATGGCCAGGAGTCGGCCGGGGGATTTTCGTCTGGCGTCTGGGCTGGCCCCAGTTGCCAGGGGCTGCCCCGGGCGCGCGAACTATAAGATGCTTGGTACTCTGGGAGCGACTTGCCGGGGATCTTGGCACGTCTCTGGCCCGCTGGGCCGGCGCATCTCTGTTCTAGGGAGGTGGGCTTGCGGACCACCCCGGCCGTTCTGTCGTCGCCGTGGCAGCCCCGTGGCCGCCTCGTCTCCGCCCGTCGTCGGGGTCCGCGGGCCAGTCTGGCAGCTATGTTGCCGCCGTCGTTACCCCGTCGCCGCCTCGTCGCCGCCCATTGTCAAGCAGTGGCGAAGCGTCCTGGCGTGCCCAAATGCCTACCAAACAATGTTCTGATAACCTGTTCTGGTCTGCACGAAATGTTCTTAGAACATTTCTGGCCGGTGCTGTCTTGTTTTAACGCATCGGGGTTCTGTTCTAAAAACATTGGTTTTGTTATGATGACAATTCCGGGTTCTAAGCACATGTCGTGGTAGGCCTATAGAAATGCCGGGACGGACGGTCTTTTTTCAACATTGTTTGGGCCTGCGGGCTGGTCTGGTGGTTATGTTGGCGCCATAATCGCCCAGTCGTTGCCTCGTTGCCGTCCATCGTCTGGGCCTGTGCGTCGGTCTCGCGGCTATGTTGTCGCCGTGACCGCCCCGTCGCCTTTTGTCGCCGCCTTTGCGTATATGGCACCGTACAGATTGCACCACGTAGAATGCACCACTAATTTTGACCCACGTAGGTTGCACAGCATATAGTACACCACATGGATTGCACCACATCGATTGCACAACCTGGGTCGCGCGACTTAGATTGTGCCACTTTTAGTGTGCGACATAGAGCACATCACATGCGCTGCAACACCTAGATTACAACTCGTATGTTGCACCACCTAGTTTGGCACACATAGTTAGCTGCACATATGTCGCCCATCATTGATTGCACAATCTGCCTTTCATACCATGTACCGCAGGACATAGGTTGCACATCAGAAAAGACACAACAGAGATCACACCACAAAGGTTGCACCCCATCGACTGCTCGACCTAGATTTCACCACACACACATTGCTTCCACCTAGATTGCACAACCTAGATTGCTAGAAGCACACTGTTCGGGGTCCACGCTGGCTAGCACAACACGACAGGGCACATCAGCGACCGATTAACTTTGCCTTGTTGAACTATCGGAAGCGATGTGCGCGCCGCGGTCAGGCTGGCCAGAGGAACAAGAGGCTCAGCAACGACGTAACGCTGGCCCGTCCAGAACAGGACTTCATGGAGTATGATAGGATAGGACACGAATGAAACAACAAGACACAGTTGAAAGCTGTAGAGTGGAAATAGCAGCGATTGCTTACGACGCCCTATTATACGCAACGTGCGAGCTCTCTTACGGCTGACCACTTGAACAAGCCACACAATAATGAAACATAACCAAACATAATGTGACACAGTAGAATGCAGCAGCGATGCGCGCCGAGTTCAGGCTGGCCGCAGTAGCAAACAGTACCAGGCTCGGGAGCAAACGCCGAAGATTTTGGCAGGGATCGCCCGACACTTTTGCGCTATGCCAGAAATCTTGGGAGGAGAAAGAGGCGGAGGATGAGGTCGAGGTGCATGAGGTTTCGAGCTCGTGGATGGGGGTTCAGTGGCCGTTCGTGGCGATTCGGGCATCCCGGGGACCCAGACGCTCTCGGCGAGGCGCGGCTGAGACTGCGAACGTCCTCTCAGAGGCCTCAGGAGACTGCGAGAACGTCTGAAACTCTGTGGTTTCGGAGGGAGTGGAGAATGCGGAGGGGGGAGGAGGAGGAGGAGATGGAGAAGGTCAGGTGTAGGAGGCGGAAAAGTGTGGATGAGGAGGAGGACGAGGAGGAGGTGGAGGATGATGTGGATGAGGATATGTCGTTGATGGGAGGCTGGAGAAGATGTTGAGCAGGAGGAGGACGAGTATGTGGAGGAGGCGGATGGGATGATGTGGAGGATGCAGAGGAGAAGGACGAGAGGAACAGCAGGAGGTTTCCGATGCGGTGTTCGACCTTGGCTGCAAGGGCCGCTGTGGGGAGTGGCAGCCGCACGTGCCACACTGCGGCCCCCGCTGCGGCTCTGCAGGCGCCGCGCCCCTTCTTTGGGGGGCGGCGTGCTCTGGCGCACCGCGCGGCTACCCGGTGACTGTCAAGTCGGGCCTGTTCCTCTCCAGGAGGAAGATCCCCAAAATAGTCAAAAAATAGTCGGGGGACGATTTTCCGATTGTCTTTGTTCGATTTGTTTGGGGGTATTTGTTTGATTCTTTTTCATTCTTCGTCCAAAATCCAACTGTAGGGGGACATGCCCGACCCAAGACTGCCCAGTGCTGCCCGGCTGCTCACGGCGCGATTCCGGTAAACTAGTGCTTCGCACCAGTGGGACCCCATCTTCAATTTCACCACGTACCCTGGCGATCGGGTGAGGGAAAGCCCTCCTCCTCCTCCCGCTCCTCCTCCTCCTCCCCCTCCTTTCCGGGCGGTAGTTCGTTGGCTGGGCGTGAGCAATACACGTGCGGCTTTCGGGAGACCGACCCTGGGCGCCGGACTCCTCCTCCTCCTCCTCCTCCTCCTCCTCCTCCTCCTCCTCCTCCTCCTGCCTCCTCCTCCTGCCTCCTGCCTCCCCCTTCCCGGCCATTCGACGTCGTGGTCTGGTTCGCGGCATGGCTCCCCAGCCCACTGCAGCCAGGGGCGTGGCGGCGCCCGGGGCCCCGAGGGTGCGCCTCGGCCTGGCTTTGCTCTTGGGGGGGCAGGTGGCCTCATGTGAGGAGGTCAAGGCTTCTCGGGCCTCTCGGGCCGGGCGAAAGGGGGGGGATTGGGAAAGGGGGGGGTACGAAATCTGCTGCATGCATCTGGTTTCGGCCCCACCGAGGGGCCCAGTCCTCGATACATGGGCGCCTCCGGCGGCGGGAGGCGCCGGGAAAAGCAGTTACGTGAGCTGATTCTTAAACCCCCCTTTGCTATCCCCCCCTTTCGCCCGACCCGAGCCTCGGTGGAGCCACGCCATGAACAAATCTCGACGCCAGACGTCTGGGTCCGTGTCGCGTTCGGAGCCAGTCGGCGTCGCGGTCGGAGGAGGTGTGCGGCAGGCCCAGGGCCTACATCGTTCCCGAGAGTTTTTTGGAGCACTCTTGGGGCGTTCTAGGCCGCTCTGGGATGGCCGCGGCACGCGATACGTCGTCTTAAGTCGGGCCTGTCCCCCTACATGGGGATTTTCGACGAGAAATAAAACATACCCCGAAAATTGCCCCAAAAGGTCAAACAATATTCAAAAAATAGTCCCCAGGCTATTTTTGGGCTATTGTTTGAGCATTTGGGGGGCATTTTTTGGGTTCCGTCGAAAATCCCCATGTAGGGGGAAAGGCCCGACTTAAACGTCGTCCAGACGCGCTGGTCCTCAGACATCCCCGATGTTCGGGGGTGGACAGAACCCCCAACAGTGACACGTCGATTAGTGAATTGTCCGTTTTCGGTTTTCGAGAGGGCGCCATGGCCGTTATTTTCCAGGCTTGCGCCCGCCAGGTTTGGGCCCGAAGTCGTTTTCACTAAACCACGTTTTACTAAAGGGAGGTTTGTCCATCCCCGAGATGTGTTTCCATTTGGATGTGTCCTCATCCTGCTCTGTGTTGCCAAGGATGCCTGACCTTGCCCTTCAATGGGAGCTTCTTGGAGATTCATAGCACAATAGCGCTCAGCGTCGCTGAACACCGCGCATCTCCGCTCAACACCGCGTCCTTCACTGAGCGAGCGACGCTGAGCGGTGTTGCGCGGTGCAGGTTACCGAGTCGGTTCGCGGAGCCTCCCGTGAGTCGGGCACAAATTAATCCGAACTTATCATTAATCAACCGAGGGGTGACAAACGTGAAAACGCGGCGCGGCCACCCCCCGGCACCACCCCCGCGCCCCAGCGGGGAAGGGAACGAACCCCAGACCCCCTTTGGCACCCCCAGAGACGCGCCGCGGCCAACCCCCCGGGGCACTCCAAGGGGGGGGGGGCGATTATTCAGCGATCCAGAGTAAGCATTCTCTGTCCAGGTGAGTCTGTCGTGTTCCCCCCCGGCTTCATCCACGAGGGCCTCAGCGTCGGGGACGACTGCGTTGCCAGCATCACCTACCAGTACACGCTGCCCGCCCCGGTCGCGTACTTCCGCTCCTTCTTCCCCCGCGTGAGGACCCGCCGACGCTGAGCTTACGTCGGGCGTGTCCCTCTAAAGGAGGAATATGAAAACACAGTTTAACCAAATGTTATGGAGACTAGTTGTTGAATATTTGTTTACCACTTGGAGCATGTAAGTTTTTGTCCGTCCACTATCCGCCTGTAGGGGGACATGCCCGACCTAACGCTAAGCGTGCTGCACGAGGGTCGGGCGTGCCTGCGTGGGCCGCTCGTGAGGCCTGCCGTGCAGCGCACGGATCCCGAAGGCAAGCGGGGGCCCCCCGAGGTCCGCGCCTCTGCTCGGGCGTCCGCGCGGGGCCTGTCCGACGGAGGGCCCGCTGTACTCTGTGAGTTCGAGGTGCCACGCGAGGCTTCCATTAAGTCGGGCCTGTCCCCCTACGGGGGGATGTTCGACGACAAATAAAAAAGTACCCTAAAAGTGATCCAGAAATAGTCCAAAAATAGTATGGAGACTATTTTTTGAGTATTGTTTGACCTTTTTGGGGTATGTTTGGGGTACTTTTTATTTTTCGTCGAAGATCCCCCTGTAGGGGGACAGGCCCGACGTAAGGCTTCCAGGAGTTCCTCATCATGAGCTGTCAGTCATCATGTGCTCTGTCCATATCTTTGGCATCGCTCGGACGTGTGCATCTTTCCTTCGGCGAGGACCATCGAGGAGCATCCTTTATCATTTCGCGGAAAAACCACGCACAAAACCGAACAAAAACACAGGGAAAGGACGTCCGAGCGATGGCGAGACTACAGCATGGAGTCAGCATGGGGTTTCGGGCTCTCTTCCCCAGAAACCCGAGGCGCACTGGATCTGGATCGAGCTGCCCCCTGGAGGCTCGATGCTTGTCCATGTCCCTGTGCGCCTCGGCCTTGTGGCGCCCCTTCCAAGAAAGTCCAGGGCGCACTGGATATGGATAGAACTCTTGCCCGCTTTGATTCGCCAGCGACCCCTTGGCTGTGCCCCCGCCTTGTCGGATTCCGAGTGGGCTGCAGGCACGCCGCCCTCCAGTGTTGGCAGGATGCTGTTATGGCCCAGCGGCCGTCCCCGCTCGCCGTCGTCGTCGCCGACGCACGGGGGGACTTCTGTTAGGTCGGGCATGTCCCCCTGCATGCGGATTTTGGGGGAAGCCCAAAAACATTCAAACATAATAGAAACATAGTCTGGAGTATTGGATAATTTTTGGATTGTTGTTCCTGTTTTTGTTTTGCATGCTTGGCTTATGTTTGAACATTCTTCCTGTAGAGGGACAGGCCCGACTTCAGCCTTCCCTCAGCCCGACGACGACGAATCGGGATGACCGAAATGGGCACGGAAAGAATGGACACGATGTCCAACAGCATTGCTTGTTCCTTTTCAACAGGACTCGTTGTCCGCGCCGCCGCGGTCGTTTTTTTGAAGACAAACAGCCACTTGCCCAACATCGGCCGCTGTAGGTTTGGACAACTTTTGCTGTTGGACATTGTACAATTTGTCCGTTCCCACTTCGGCGTCCAATGGCAAAGCTTTCCCAGTAGATGCCTCGAACGACTGCCGGCGGCGAGCAAGGGGGGGAAGTGAGACGGCCTTCTCAGAAGGTTCGGAAGTCCCTCCGCCTTCTGAGCAGAAGTTTTCTAAGTCTTCCCCGAACGCAAAGACAGTTTCTCAGAAGGCGCGAGGGCCTCTGAGAAGTCCCGCCGCCTTCGGAGAAGGCCTCCTCCTCCTCCTCCTCCTCTCCCCGCCTCGCTCGCCGCCGAGAACGGAGGAGGGAACCGATCATGACGCCTTCGTCGAAACTCCAGGCTCCAGCCGCCGAGGTGGCCGTCCCGGCCCCCTCCCGCCCCCCCCCCCCTCGCGGGAGCCGCGCCTGCGGGCACCCACCGGGGGCGGGAGCCGCCCCCCCCGGCACTCCTCTCGCGCCGCGAGGAGGACGAGGGACATGAAGAACTGCGTGCCGATGATCCAGGCCGCGGCCCCAGTCTCGGAGCAGGAAAAGGCACCGATAGAGCTGCCCCTCCCTCGTTTTCGTCCTCGTCTTTCTGAGCTTCCAGGGAGGCCCTCGTCGCCGCCGCTGGATTCGCCTCGAAGTCCTGGGGGCGCAGCGGTGTCTGCGGCACCTCTGTAAGTTCCCCACAGTCGGCGGCGGCCTCGCCTCCCTCTCCTCTGGCCCCCTGCTTCTCCCTCGTCCTCGGTTGGCACCGCTGGGACGCGTGCGTGTTTTTTTGTTCCCCCCTCCAGCGAGGGCCATCGACGAGCACCCTGCATCGTCGAGCCACCAAAAGCAGCACGCACGACACCAGGCAGGGCACGGGAAACGGACGCCCGAGCGGCGGCAAGGCCTCCTCTTCTTCCTCCCTCCTCCTGCAGCGTTCTTTCTCCTCCACCTCCTCATCCCCTCTCCTCCTTCCTCCTTCTCCCTCCTCCTTCAACTCCTCCCTCCTCCTCCTTCTCCCTCCTCCAGCGATCCTTCTCCTCCACCTCCTCCTGCCTCCTCCTCCTCCCTCCTCCGGCCTCCGTTCTCCTCCGTCCGTGTGGCTTGCAGAAGTTTTAAGGACGAGTGCGTGCAAGAGCCACACCAGAGAATCGGTTCACCCTCCCCATCTGTGTCGTTGTTTGAGGCGTTTATGGCGGATGTGCGTTGCGCTGCAGCGAGAGCCATCGTTTGCAAACGACGGGTTGCCCATCCGCGTAATTGTAGGGGGATGTGGGGGAACAGTGACACGCCTGGTTGTGGTGCTATCTTCAAGGGGGATGGATGAGGAGAGAGGCAGGATGCAAGCTCAGCGCGCCCGCGCCATATCTGATATCCCACCCCTCCCGCTTATCCCTCTCCATGGCGGCGAATTCGCTTCTATCCGCCGACTGGGTTTCCCCTGAGGGACCTCATTCCACTGTGCAGTCTGGAGAAGTTGGCTCCTGCACACGGGATGACGATGATGTGGCGGATGAGCAGAGTTGGGCATCGCTCGGACGTGCGCGCCAGGGGCATCGAGGAGGATCTCGGATCATCCTGCGGGACAAAAACCAAGGCAGTTGGCATGGCACTCGGAGTGGACGCCCGAGCGGTGGCGAGGGAGGCGGGGAGCAGGAGGATCACCACCCACCAAACCACCCCAACCCAACCCGAAGGCTCAGATTTACCCTCGATTTCCAGTGGGGGGGGGGGTCGGGGAACATCGAAAAAACATATGTGGAACCCTTACCCCCCCCCCCAACCCGAAATTCGGGTCTTCGGGTTGGGTTGGGATGGTCTGGTAGGTAGTCAGAGGAGGGCGAGGCAGGGGGGCCGAGCAGCACCCCGGCAGCAGGAGGAGCAGAGGCGGCAGGAGGACCAGGCCGGGGAGAGAGAAGGAGGGGGCACCGGGGCTCCATCGGCGGCGAGCGAGGGGGGGGACAGTGGGAGGAGGAGGAGGAGGAGGAGGAGGAGGAGGAGGAGGAGGAGGAGGAGGAGGAGGAGGAGGAGGAGGAGGATGGGGAGGAGGAGGAGGAGGAGGCGGCGGAGCTCATGGGGTCTCTGTGGCAGTCTTACCGAATTTGCGTGCCCAAGCTAACGTGCGTTAAATGACCCAGAGGGGGTGCCCGTGCAGCGCACCCAGACCGTGAAAAGGAGTGCCCTTCCTGCACTCTCGGCTCAAGGCCGCACTGCCCCGTCAGGGGCGACCCCGTTCGGGCGCGAAATCTGGGGCTCCCTCTGGGGGTCGGGGACCGTTCCACTCCTCTTAAGCTTTTTAGCCCGAGGGAGCAAAACCGTCGGAGTCTCAGCTTCCATGGTAAATCTTCCGCTGCTCAACAACTGCTGAAAGCGCTCGCTGTGTTGCCAGCGCTCGACAAAATCTCGCCTGCTTACTAAAGTTCGCGCACCTGCTACTTGCCTGGGTCCCCGGAAGGAGGAAGGGGATGAGGAAGAGCCCAAGTGAGACGAGGTCGGAAGAAGAGGTGGGGAGGGAGAGCACTCAGACCCCGGAGGCTGCTCCGGTGCCCTTTTGTGGTCGGCCCGGGAAGCAAAAAGGGCACCGGCGGTTCCCGGTGCTATTCGGCGCTTGGTGCCCCGGCGCTCAGGCTCAGGAGAGTGCTGGCGCTTCTGGTGCTTGCCGGGGCTCTCTCTTACTTCAGAAGCTCCTCGAGAAGCCGGCTGGCGTCCCTCTCCAAGGGGCCCCGCGGCGCCGCTCCCACCCGGCGCACCGCTCCCACCTGCTTGAAGGTCTGGAGGAGCAGCTGCCACAAAGCCTGAGCTTTCTCGTAGGAGAGGTCCAGCGCCATGATGATCCTGCCCACCTCTTTCTTGCCCTCCTCCTTCTTGTTGCCCTTCCAACGAAAATACAACACGATGTCCGCCAACTCCTGGGGCGTGTTGCCCAGAATAAGGTTGTCCCAGGCGTCCTTGTACGCATTCTTCATCTCGCCCGCGGTGTTCTTGTAGCCCCACTCGATCATCGCCCCGAACGCGCGGACGTGAGGAGGGCCTCTGGCCTGGAAGTCCACCACCTCGTTCTTCTTTTTCTTTTCGGCGAGCTCGAGGCTTTCGGCATTGTACGCCTTGCCAGCCGCGCGGAGGGCCTCGCCGATGCCGGCCTCCACGTCCTCCATCTCGAAGGTCCTGTACACGGTGCTTGTGAGGTTTGCGATCTCGCGGCTGTCGCTGAGGACCAGCTTGGCCAGGGTGAGCACCAGCTCCTTGAGGGCGGCCTCCTTGTCCCCCTTGCCGATGGCGCCGCGCGCCCGCTTGATCGCGGCGGCGGCCTCCCCACCGCCCCCCGAATCGGTGGCCCTCTTCATCCACGACGGCATGGCCAGGTCGCCCATCTTGAAAGGTTGTCTGCGGCGCCGGGGGTAAGACGGGGCACGGGATGTGCGAGCCCAGATGGCTGAGGAGCGAATCGGTGTTTGCAGCCACAAACGGGCACAGAGGACAGTCGAGTTTGTCGGGCAGCTGCATTGGATAAAACTTACGGGCCCCAATCGCCGGACAACGCCCATTGATGATCGCTCGGACCAGGTGCCTCCCCGCCCGCCACACGCAACATTTGTTACAGACCGCCAGAACGTGCCCAAGACTGCGGACGTGGTGCTGAGCTCGGAGGTGGTTCAGGAGGCCCTTCTTGGATGAGAAACTCTGCAAGCACTGGACCCCGTCCTCGCACCACTGGCATTCCCAGGGCTTCTCCGGGGGCACCTCTGGGGGGGGCTGCTCGGGCTCAGGAGGGCGCACTGGAGGCACTTCTTCGCGAATCGCTCTGGATCGAATCTCGGCGAAATCAACCCTCAAGAGCTGTGCAACCACCCATTGCTTAGTCAAGCTCGCTGGATAAACACGCAGATGGTCGAGAATCGGCGCGTCATCAACAAGTTCGGAAGCACGTCGAAAGTCTTCTCGCACTCGCTTGGCCCAGGGGGACGCATTGCGCAGGAGTTCGTCGCCAGCCGTAGGTATCCTATCGATCGCCTCGAACTCAAAGGACCCGAAGAGGGCACATAAAAGTTGTCCGTGTGCCTGGGGGGCCCTCGCGAGGCTCTGGTACCATTTAAGGCGTCGCACCAGCATTTCGGTATCGCAGTCGGCTATCCTCCAATAGCGTAAAATAGCGCAATAGCGGAGGAGGAGGAGGAGGAGGAGGAGGAGGAGGAGAAGGCCCTCTCAGGAGGCCGCGGGGCATCTCAGGAGCCCTCGCGCCGTCTGATGTGTTTTCTTGGTGTCTTCGGGGGAGGCCCAGAAAACTGCTCCGAAGCCTGGGGGGTTTTCGAGGCTTTTGAGGAGGCCCGCCACTTTTCACTTCCCCCTTCGCTCGCCGCCGGTCAATGGATGGGGGTCAATGCAAACGGGGGTCAGTCAGAGCGCCAGATCTTGCAGGATCCTGAAGGGCCAGGGGCGCACTGACCCGGGCTTGGGTGCAGGATCCTGCAGGATTTTGCAGGATCCCGCAACGTTTGATTGACCCGGGTCGCGACTGACCCGGATCAGTAGATCCCCGAGGGGGACGGCACCGTGACAGTGCCATTCCTAACGACGGGAACATGTTCCCTTCGGCGGGGAATCAAGCACGTCTTTTCTCTTCCTCCTGCTCCTCCTCCTCCTCCTGTTCTTCCTCCTTCTCCCCCCTCTCCTCCTCCTCCTCCTCCTCCTCCTCCTCCTCCTCCTCCTCCTCCTACTCTTCCTCCTCTTCCTCCTCCTCCTCCTCCTCCTCTTCCTCGTTCATCTCATTGCGAAACGCGCCACGCACTCCTTCCTCGGAGCACATCGTCAGAGTCAATTGCATGCGGTGGCTGGGGGCAGGTTCAACCGTCTTGCGCCTTTTGGAACCGGCCACGTGGCATTTTGCCCGTGACAGCGGCGCTATCCATCAGAGTCCCGAATCATCAGGGGTAATTCGGGTCAGGGTTAACTCGGGTTTGTTTTTCGGGAATCCGAACCCGACTTACCCCGGACCCGAGCTTCCCCAGATAATTCGGGCGTCCAGAGCCCCACATCATCAGGGGTAATTCGGGTCAGGGCTAGCTTGGGTTCCTTTTTCGGGAATCCAAACCCGAGTTACCCCGGACAACTCGGGCGCCCAAATCCACGTTCCGTGATCTGGAAATGGGTACCAGGCACAGGGGATTGCGCATCTGTGTGCGAGACGGGGCCATGTTGCACGTAGGTCCCATGGTGGCCTTGTGCCCGCCTACCCTGTGAATCATCAAATATCGGATGACAGCTGGTTCTGCAGGGGGAGATCGTCGAGAAGTATTCTTGACGCGTCGCGTATCCCCAGCAACCTGTGGTCACCAGTCTGTCCTCCGCCTGTGGTCTGGCGTGTGGTTCCCCCCACACGGTCGCTGAAGACCCTCTACTGGGACCGGTGGAGGGACCACAGAGGTGCGTCCGACTTCGGACTGTCGTTTCCCCCCCCTGTGGTCACTGACGGCCCCCCACAGGAAGTAGTGAAGGGATCACAGAGGTGACTTCGTCCGGTGTTGTTCCCCCCGCGGTCACTGAAGACCTTCCACAGGGAGCGGTGGAGGGATCACAGAGGTGACTCCGACCACACGGCATCGTCAGGGGTGCCGCCTCTTCATTCTCTTCGCTCTGCACCTCACGTGCTTCCCCCCGATGATGCTGCCCTGGAGCAGGGACAGCTTTCCCCATCAGTGGTCAGACGCTCTGTTCCCCCCACGGTCGTGGTCCCACATCGCGTGGTGGAGAGTTCACAGTGGCATAGGCCTCGCAGTATAAGCATTGGCGTCGTCCCTCCTCCTCCTCCTCCATTTATTCCCTGGTTTGTGCGGCTATCGGCTGCGTCTCCTCCTCTCCCCCTCTCCCCCTCCTCCTCTTGTGGATTCGGCGACTCACGATTTTCCCCCTACCGAGGCTCTTCGGGAGCACTCGGGCTCACTTGCCACTAGGGGGTTCCCTGGCGGAGCTCCGAGGTGCGGTCGGGCCGCGCTGCTGCCAGGTGTTGTTTCGGACAACTCGGGCCTGCTGCCGCCCCGGTACCACCAGGGGCCGGACCTGGGGAGTGTGCGGACCCGACAAGTGGTACACCCTTTGCTCGACTGCCGACCTTCCACCTTCTGGTCCGCAAACGATTTCCCCCCTACCGAGGCTCTTGGAGCACTTGGGTCTTTGTACCACCTGGCGGCTCTCTCGCAGAGCTCCGAGGTGAGGTCGGGCCGCGCTGCCTCCAGGTGTTGTTCTGACAACTCGGGCTTCTGCCTGCCCTGGCACCACTGGGGGCCGGACCTGGGGTGAGTGCGGTAAGGCATGTGGTACACCCTTTGCTCGACTGTCGACGTTCCCCCTTCTGGTCCACCACGGTTCTCGGTTGACGCACGCCGCTTGGTTCCCCCGTCCACCGTGATGGGTAAGCTGCCTGCGTTGTTCGCCGACGACGTGGCCCACCTCTGGGCGGAAGTCACCATCGTGCTCCTGGTACTGCACAAGTGGTTCATCCTTTGGCAGTACCCATGCTCTCCTACGGGTTGGTCCATGGTGCTCGGCCACGCCTGCTGCCGTTCCCCCGTCACTCCGGGTCAGGCAGTCAAGGTTCGGACTCCGCGACTGGAACGACGTCAGTACACCGGTCGGTGGCTCACGTCTGATCGCGCCCAGGAGTCCAAGTGAGTGAGGCTTACCCGGCCTCCCCTCTTCTGCCCGCGTTTTCCTTGCTCTCTCGCCTCCGCCGCTTTTTCCCTTTTCCTCGCCCCCGCCTCTGGAGCTGGCGCCACTGTGCGACTCCTCCTCCGTTTGTTTTCATATGATGCCCGCGGCCCTGCTTCCGGGTCACCTGTATCCTAATGGGGGGCATTGTGTCCCTGGCGCGTGCACGTGCTGCGTCGGCCTATGCGCCGTCGTTGTTAATTATCTCGCCATGCGCCCCTGCCGAGACCATCCCCCTTCTTGGGTTTTTCCTTGGCGCCGCCAATCAAAAAGTATCCCCACCAACCCATCCAGAAACGATGCCTATGAGAGCTGGCGGGGGGAGAGAGGAAGAGACGCGTATAGTCAAACAGCGAGGGAGGCTTGGGAGGTTCCGTGGCCATCTCGAGCCGTCTTGGAGCGGTTTTGGGGCAGGTTGGAGCATCTAGGGAGCCATCTTGAGCCAGCTTCGGCTATCTGAGTCATCTTGGAGGTCATCTTGGGCTCTCTGTGGCCGCTCGGCGGCCTCTTGGGGGCCTCTCGGGTGCCTCTTGAAGGCCTCTTGGGGCTCCTCCGGGCGCTCTTTTGGCCCTGCTGGGATCCTCTTGGGAACCTTGGAGTGCCTCTTGGGGCCATCTTGGGAAGTTATCGATCAAAAGAGGGGGTTCCTTTGTTTTGGGCCTCCCTCGGGGGCCACGATCCTTGTGCGGGGGGTCAAAATTGGCTTTCCCAGGGGCCGAAAAAAAAAACACCGTCTGCCACCTCGCGGGGCGCCCCGTCCAGGTCCAGGGTAGGGGGTAGGGGGAGGGGGAAAACTTTCCCCGAAGGAGGGGAGGGCTTTTGGAAGAGGAAAGAAAGATCTCATTAGGCCACCTGTCGCCCAGAGGTCTGGTGGGACTTACCTCGCAGTGACGAGGTGAACCGACCGCCCCCCCTACGCACCATCCCCTCCGGGCTGGAGGCAAATCGCTGGGCGACGAGGTACCCGCCCATCACGTATTCGTCGGTGCGCGCGTTTTCGGGCCCCTTTCCTTCTGTAAGGGAAAGGCCGGGGGTACCGGTTTTGTGCCACTGCAGCACGCCCGCGTGCGGTGTGTTCTGCTCGCGGCGGGATCCCAGTCCGTCAATCAGGGCGTCGAAAAGATGATTCGTTTTCGCTTTTGGGGGGGCGCGAAGCAAAACATTTCCATGGGCTTGTTTTTAATTCTCTCCAGCGCTGCAGCGAGGGCCGTCTTGAAGGACCGATGACATTCCGACGTTTCCTGGCGGGTCAGAAATGAGGCCAAACGTGCAGCGGGACCAGCGGTGTGAATGATTACGTCACACAAACGTCTCGACTCCCCATGTCGATTCTGAAATGAAGCCAACCGGAAAGTGGGAACACCATGCCCAAACAGCAACACCGCTTAGTTTTGAAAATCACGTGTGGCAAACCATTTTTTCAATTCTTGCGCGGGGGGGAACAATCTGCGACACAACTTCTTGCCACGAAAAGGTGACGTCTGGTATGACAGGAAAGTTTGTCTCGTGACCTGTAGTTGTAGGGAGGGGAGAGGAGAGGAGGAGAGATATTCAGAGAGGATCAGAAAGTGGGTGAGGTGGATGAGGACAGGAGGGAGGGCGACGGGGAGGGAGGGAGGATAAGGAGGACGATAAGGACGGTGAGACAGGATGATGAGGGGGGGAATAGTACGATGGAGCAGCAGGCGGGAGGAGGAGACGGAGGAGGAGGGCTGAGAAGGAGGTGGAGGACCGAGCTTCGAGGCTCCAGGCGTTGACAGCTGTTGTCCCCATGCGGCCTCCAGGCACGCTCTCGTGGCCACGGCTGGGCCTGCCTCGAGATCGGGATCGGGAGGCACCCCGGGAGGGGTTGAGGAGTGCTTGAGTTCCACAGGAGGTAGAGGAGACTGACGACCCACCAAACCACGCCAACCCAACCCGAATGATCAAATTTACAGTCGATTTCCAGAGGGGGGGGGTCGGGAAACATCGAACAAACACACGTGGATTCCTTACCCCCCCAACCCGAAATTCGGGTCTTCGGGTTGGGTTGGGGTGGTCTGGTAGGTAGTCAGAGACGGCACCAGGAATGGCAACAATACACAACGGTACGACAAGTTCGTGTCAAGCCGATTTCGGAGTTTTCTGACACCACGGGGATCGTCGAACCTTTACGATCGGCCGCTTCCGAAGCGTCAGATCGTTCAACATCGGCCGATTCTGTATCGCCAGCGGAGTTAAATGTTGAACGGCAGCGGCGGGGTCGAAGGCTCAGCTCTGCCCCTCACTGCTTGGTTCCGTCTGCCCTCCGCGCGGCCCGCTGCTCCGCTCGCTCAGCGGGCCGTCTGGCCGCACTCCCGAGGATGGAGCGTGCCGGTGCAGCCAACAAGGGGGTGATGAAGAAACAGGGAGTGGATGTCGTGGCTGGGTTCCATGGCGTCTCCCCCGATTCCACGGCGCCCCTTCTCGTGTCAGTGCGCGCCCTGGCTCCATCCTGGGCTGCGCACGTGCTTCGGATCGTCCATCGGGAAGAGGGGGAGGAGGAGGAGGAGGAGGAGGAGGAGGAGGAGGAGGAGGAGGAGGAGGAGGAGGAGAACCCCCCCTCCTGGGACGCCCCGCTCCCGGACGTCCCGCGGGCCGTCGGCCGCAGGGCCCCCCCCCGCTCCCTCTCCCGGGGGCGCCTCGGAGAGCGCGAGGTGTGCTCCGGGCAGCCCTCGCTGCCCGGCCCCCCCCCCCCCCCCCCCCCCCCCTCCTCGTCCTCGTTTTCGTCCTCCTCCTCCTCGTCCTCCACCTCCCTCCCCCCTCCAACTTATGGTGGTGGTGGCGGAAAACGTGCCCAGCATTCGTTCCAGTACGTCCTTGTGCGTCCCACGTCATCCCCGTTCGGCCTTGCCGGGGTTACTCTTGGTTCTCCCTGGGCACGCTGGGCGGCTGGAGGGGGTATCGTCATGTCGGGCGTGTCCCCTTACAGGGGGATCTTCGA
Organism: Prorocentrum cordatum; assembly: GCA_963575745.1. NCBI lineage: Eukaryota > Dinophyceae > Prorocentrales > Prorocentraceae > Prorocentrum > Prorocentrum cordatum. The sequence continues at coordinate 273,405 of CAUYUJ010005792.1, forward strand.
CGAAGAATAGAACATACCCCCAAAACGCGCCAAGAAGGTAAACACATAGTCAAAAAATAGTCCCCAGACTATTTTTGGAGCATTTTTTGATTATTCATGGGCTTACGCCACACCGCCGACCCCTTGGGATATCTGGGAAGGCCTTGGGTGGGGTGGGGGGGTCGTGCAGCATTAACAACCTGGCTCTCGCTATCTCGCGCGGGGCCTTGATTTTGTGCACTGCCCCCCCATGTCGCCGCGCCAGATTGCCGCCGCTTGCTCGGGCCTCGCATTAGGTCCACCCTGAGCAACGTTGTACGTTGGTATGTATATGTATATATCTATATATATAAATAAATATGTATATATATACATATATATATATATATATATATATATATATATACATAAACATATGTGTGTATATACATAACATGCAATATTAAATTGTACACACACGCGTGCATAACACGGGCAGGCATGCGTGCACAGAGGTGGCACTGCGCGGTGCCATTCGACAGCGTGTCTTTGGGCTCAAGAACTGGCTCGTGGTGTGTTCATTCGGCGCCAGCGACAGCGGATGCTGATGAAGCGCCAGCGACAGCGGTCACGAGCAGATCTCAATTAGTTTTGCGGGTGCCGGGCATGTAGAGATACAAGCCAGATGATACAGGGGCGCCCCCCCGCAACGCAAGTATATGTATACATATGTGCGCAACATACGTAGGGGCGTCCCCCTCACCTGCTGGTTCGTGGGTGTCTTTCCCGAAAATACTGTGCAACGTCTTCGAAGCACAGGTGCGGATCGGACGTCGCTGACGCATTGCGGCGAGGCTCACGCGCGTACGGAATCAACAACGGCGAGTTGAACTGCTGCGACGCAAATATGGGGAAAGGAGGAGGCGTGAGGTGGTTCAGACAAGGAGGAGCGATTAGTGATGCAGATTCTGTTCTTTTGAGCCGCAACATAGTAGGAGGACTCCGACGAAAGCCCTGCGAGGAGGATCTCGCAGCGTGCGGACGTCCCACCGCGCAGGGTGGAGGTTTGGAAGCAAATTTTTTGTCCTCCGGACCAACGGCGGTGCCTCTTGGAGGGTTTCATCCTCGGAGGCGCGCCGGAGGCTTTGGACAGATCGAGACCAGATGGAAAAGCACAAAAAAAAGTATAAGCCCAATGGTCGTGTGAGGATAATCGCGCTTTGCGGTCTGGTGGTGAGTGTGCATTCTTTATGCGGTCGTGCTAGGGGCTTGAGGATGGTCACGCTCGTTCGGCGCAGGATCCTCTGGCAGCCAGGGCTTCCTCCGACAAGACCGTTCATGCGAGTTTCGTTGGGATGCTCGGGTGTCGCTGTGACATGAAGTTGCGATGCCAGCGGCTGTTCCGCAATCTATCCAAAGTTGCTCCACGGGAATCGCGTCTTGCGGTCTGGGTTGGCAATGCGTTTTGCACGCGGCTGTTCCAAGGGCGCGAGGAAGGGCACGTTTCGCGCGGCGGCTGCTCCATTGGCAACGAGGCTCCTTTTCCCGCGCCCCAGGAAAACTATGTGCTTCTTGCAGTTTGTTCCAGTGTTGCTGTGGCCTTCAAATGCCGATGGCAGGGTCGTCCCCGCAGTCCACTCCAAGTTGGCGCCAGGATAATCGCGCCTCGCGGTCTGTGTTGGAGAGTGATCTTCTTTCATGGGTCATGGGGGGGAGCCGATGGCGACGGCGTAAGGGATTAGTGAGGGGTTCTTGTAGCGCGTCAGTGGTGGCAGGCGCCTGGCCAGTGGCTGGTGGCCGCTGCCGCTCCAAGTGCAGATTTTTATTTTTTTTGCGTGTGCAGCGTCACTGTTGCACATCTAGATGACGCAGGGGCGCCCCCCCCCCCCCCCCCCACACACACACACACACACACACACACCACCACCACCGCGCACACACACGCGCGCACGCATCGCAGGAATACGCATGGGCGTCCCCCTCGCATGCTTCCTGATTGTATCCTCGCCGAACATATAGTGCAACGTCTTGCGGCACAGGTCAACATCGCACTTCGCCGATGGACGGCGGCGAGGCCCACGCGTGCACTGAATTGCGTGCTGGCTAGTAAAAATGCACGCGCGGTTTTTCACGCAAGCGCGAGTTCCTCCTGGAAGGCTGTATCTCTGGAGGCCCGCGGGAGAGCGTGGACAGGGTGGGGATCAAATCCCAAAAGAAGCCCACGCCCCAATGGCCGTTCAGGATTGTTCCAGTGTTGTGCTGGCTTCAAATACCGACGGCAGGTTCGCCCCCGCCAGGATAATCGCGTCTCGCGGCCTGCGTTGGAGAGCGATCTTCTTCCAGGGGCCCTGTGGGGGGGGGGGGGGGGGGGGCGCGCGAGAATGATCTCGCAGCGTGCGGAGGTCTCGGCGATCGGCGGTGGACTCTGCGGCACCAGTAAAAACACGTTTGTTTTTTTTTTGTCAAGTGCACGACGAGCGCTGAGGCGTCGCGATGCCATGCCCGGCGCAGGTCCTTTCCAGAATTCCCCAATGCCGAAACCGTTATGGCTCCACTGCGCAGCCCATGAGGAGCGCCTGTTTTCGGCCCCCGCGCGAGTAGCAACGCATGGGCGATGGGGCGGCGCTGGGCCCCGCGTCGGCGTCGGCTTCGGCAGCCGTTGCCGATGTGCAAGCGCTCCCGCCGCATGATGCTGCCGCCGATGATGATGAGACCTGGGGCCCGTGGACGTTGTCTGCAGCGGATGGGAGCACCCGGGCGGCGCAGCCACAGACAGCGACGCTACAGCCGAACCCGGAGCCACATCAGACACCCCAACCTCAGTCAGTGGTTCCGCAGCGACAGCCGATACGAGCAAAGAGAGCGCCTTGTCACAGGGAACCAACGGCGCAGCCATCGCCTCGGAGACAACAGGAACCTCGACCAGAGAAAGCGTGCCCGCACGATCAGCGGCAGCCGAACCCCCCTCTGCACCCGCCACCACCAGAACTACAATCAGCGCGGCTGATTGTGGAGTTGCAGCCAACATTTCCGCAGCATCCGCCACCACAATCACAGATAGGGCAGCAGCGCGGCGAGCTGCACTGGGCAGTTCCGCAGTCTCCGCCAGCGCCCCCAGTGCCGCCACCCCCAGTGCTGGCGCGGCCAACCTCACCTCGGGTTCTGCTAAATGGGCAGCGTGGCGGGCGAGCCGAGGCGCCGCCGCCAATGCCTGCGTCGGCGCCGCCCGCGCCGCCGCCAGGTGACCACGAGGCCCAGGGCTTGCCAAGGGCCCCAAAGACTCCCAGTCCTCCGGAAAGGAAGCGCCCAAAACGAACTGCAGCCTCAGCTTCAGTTGCAGCGCGGGCGGCAGCAGCGTCAGATGCAGTGGCGGCGGCAGCCTCCGCAGATGCAGCGGCCCCAGCGAACGCAGCAACAACGGGCTCAGCAACGGGTGCAACAACGGCAGTGGTGACAGAAGCGCGGGCGTCCAGCGAATCGGCGGCGTGGCACAGTGCCTGCGCGCAGGGCTTCCAGGACGGCGCCAGGTCTGGATTCGAGAGCGGGAAGAAGTGCGGCGCCTCGCGTGGGTGATGGGGAGATTAGGGTTTATGAACTCATCCGTGTTCTGATTTTCCATATGTCTGGTCCTTGTGTTGTGTTAGGTGTTGTCATTTCATGATCAGACTCTGGACGAACTCTGAGCGAACTGCAGCTCAGCGAGGAACGGCAGAAGTGGACGAGCTGGCATGGTGTAGCTCCAGCTGTGCCGCCTGGAGGGCTCGAGGCCGTGACGACCCAGATCGCCCAGGAGATCGGCTTGTTCCCGACGGCAGAGACGGGCATCTTTGCTGAAAAGGGGTTGGGGAACGTATCAATGAGGAAAGAAAGGAAGGATGGGAAAATAATGCGAGGGGAAGGACCGGCAAGGAGGGAAGAAGGAAGGACGACACAAGGAAGACGGGAAATACGGAGGAAGGATGAGACAGAAGAAAGGAAGGAGACATGACGGAGGGAGGTGTCCTACGGGGATTGCGGAATAGTGAAGAATGCCCAGCATTGGATCCTGCGGTCTTCATCCTGCACGTTGCTCATTGCATCCTGCCATTCGAACTGGTCTGCGAGGACCCCAAGATAATCGCCGGCAACCTGTCCAAGATGAGCGACGCCGCCGCGGCTTCGACTTCTATCGTTGCGAACGGTCCTGAGCGCCAGGAGGAGCCGAATGCGACGGCAAAACGGATTAGTGAGGGGTTCTTGTGGTGCGTCAATGGTGGCAGGCGCTCGGCCAGTGGCTTGTGGCTGTTGCCACTCCACCAGCAGACCTCCAGTTGTTTTTCGTAGCGTGTGCAGCGTCACTTTTGTACATCCAGATGATGCAGGGACACCCCCCCGCATCGCAGGAATACGTATGGGCGTCCCCCTCGTATGCTTCCTGATGGCATCCTTGTCGAACATATAGTGCAACGTCTTGCTGCGCAGGTCAACGTCGCACTTCGCCGATGGACGGCGGCGAGGCCCACGCGCGTGCGGAATTATGCGCTGGCTAGTTGAGCTGCCGCGACGCACGCATGGGGAACGCAGGGGGCCGAGGGGGGTTTAGAGAAGGAGAGGGATTCGTAATGCGGAGCGCTTTCTTTTCCAAGTCGCCACATTGCAGGGGGCGCCGACAAGAGCCATGCGAGGGTGAACTCGCAGCGCGCGGAGGTCTCATCATGCGGCGGTGAAGGTTTTGAAGGCCGGAGAAAAAACACGCGCGTTTTTCGTTATTCGGCCCAACGGGCGTGCTTCCTGGTGGGCTTCCGTACGGAGGCGCGTTGGGGCCGTGTATACGCCCGCGACATACGGTGCAGCGATCGATTCCACGGCTGGACCCGAAGTACAACTTGGACGACCTATACGACGAGGTTCGTCGGGATCGATGGCCACAGGATTTGAGACCACAGGTTCTACATGACAGGCACCTCGTAGTTTTGTTGGCCGCCAGGTCCTGTTTGATGGGCCTGAATTTTATCTTTATACAAGTTCGCCTCGAGCACTCAATACCAATATAACCCGACTATACATGAATATATATATATATGTATGTATATGTAGAGGTACAGGTATACATATGTATATGTAGATGTAGAGACATACATATATGTACATACATATGTATACATATATATAGACTTCATCTTTATACCAAGCTACAGACCAAGCAACTTTCCGCCCCATCGGGTCATGCTCACCACGGGGCCGAAGGCTTGGGAGCAGTGGGCCAAAGACGTTGGCGCCAAGGCGCTGCCCTTGACCAAAAGATTCCACCGAGAGAAAAGCAGGAACGCAGAGCCGCTATTGGTGCGCAGTGTGGATGTCGCATGCATTTGCGTTGTGGCGCACCGCGCCTCTTCGTGGATGGGGAAGCGGAGACCATTAGATCGCGTCGTGGCCCCGCCAAAGAAGCGCGCCCTGCGCAAGGTGTGGAAAGACTTAAACACTTTGCCTTCCAGCTCGGCTAGACCATTGACGCGCGGCGTTGCAGCTACGAGTGGCCCCCCTCCGGTGCTAGCGACCAAGGTAGAGGAATTGGCCCAGTCGGCCGACGCTCGGTTGGCGCTAGCGCGGGGGGCGGGGTGCTTCCAGCCATCCGATTTTTTTGATGTGTCCATGGGCCAGGCCTCCAAGGCTAGCGAGACGAACCGACGCGCTCTATTGATTCGGGTGTTGGCCATGCATTGCACTGAACAGCGTAGGGACAAGTTGTTGGAGGCTCTAGGGGCAAATATTCAACTGCGTCGAAGGGCGTCAGCCGCGCTGGCGGATTCTCGCGGCGACGCTTCTGCCAAGGCCCTCGTGTCCTTCATGCGTGGAAGAGGCCGAGGTGCGAAGAAAATGCGAGGCGAACTGACCCTCAACAACGGGTGCCGATTTTTTGTGATGTGTTATCTTCCTTGTATAGAGTGGTGGGAGTTCTCTTCGTTCTTCAGCTCGTGCCGCATCGTTGGCCAGCAGCGAGCAGCAACGTCCGTATTCCAGCCACGAGCAGATTTGAACAAGTGTTTGCGTGCGTAGGGCGTGTACATATGTACACCCACTTGATACAGGGGCGCCCCCCCGCAGAGTAGGAATATAGGTAGAAATATGTATGCAGCGTATAGGCTGAATTGTATACATGCGTGTATATCTACACACATATATATACACATATAAATAGGGGCGCCCCCCTCTGATGCCGCGAAGTCCTTAAACAACCACGCGTGTTTTTTTTTCTCCAGCTCACTCGGGGTACGTTCTGGGCGGTTTTTTCTCGGCCGAGGAAAGGGCGCTTTCTGCGTGGGCTTGCTAGGTGTTCTGTGCGTGCCCGCTCGGGCGAGACGGAACCAGGTGCGTAGGTTCGCCCACGCGCGGGATCGGACTCCGCGTCAGGGAGGCAACCTCTCCGCGTTGTGGCTTCGTGCCAGAGGACTTGTTGCGCCCGTGGCGAGTCGGCGCCAGTGGCGCATCCGTTTAACGTAGTTGCCGTCGCGCTTTGGCGCGTCGGCCGTGGCGCAGCCACGAACGAGTGGAGCTGAGGACATGGGGGAAATCAGGGGAGGCAGGGTCGAGAAGGGGGGAAGGGGCTTAGTGGCTCGGGGCTTTTTTTCGCCCAAGATGCACCACAGCAGGATGTCATAGACAAAACGTGTCATGGCTTGGACTCGGACCGACGCAGACGCAGCGCCTCTGGAGGTGGACCGACACCGCGGCCGCACTGACGGCTCCGGTGACAGAAGCTCGGCGGCAGGTCGGCGGAAGTCTTGTCGCTTAAGTGGGCGCGCCCGAAGGCTGGGTCATCGTGGTGACATCAATGTCATCATCGTCATCTTGATTCGTTCGTGGCATTGTCTGATCACCATCGTGATGTAATCCCCGTTCTCAGCATCAAACGCAGCCATTTGTGCTGGCAGGTTCCCGTGTGTTCGGGCATCGACCGCATCGCGCTTGGTACTGGTAAACGCGTTGTCATGGTCCCTTGCCGTGGCGCTACGCCGGCTCGGCCCGACACCGCGGCTGCCGCGGCCGACGACGCCGACGGGGCCAGCGCGCAGGCGGCAGCCTGCGCCCGCCTGCGCGAGGACTACGGGAACAGAATGGCGGGAGGTGGAGGTGGAGTTGGACGAGAAGGATGAGGGAGGAAAAGGGTGACGATATTGATCACGAGCATGGCGAGGAAGAAGGGCAGAGAGGAGGATTAGGACGAAGAGGAGGATGCACGAGAGGAGGAGCATGAGCAGGAGGATGCACACGAGGAAGATTAACGGTCTTTTATATAGGATCTGGCTGCAGTGCGTGCATATGGCTAGCACGCTGCTCAGCGGTGCTCGCTGCGAGGGCTACTACGACGGTAAGGGCTAGGACAACGGCCAGAGCTACACGCGCAACCACACACAACCACGCACACACACACACCCACACACGCAAACACACGCCCACAAGCACACACACACACACACACGCTCTATCCATCTCTGGCCCTTCGCGACCGGGGGCATTTTGCAGGGGCGCGCTGGCGGCGCGCCCTAGGCTCAGCTGCCACCTCCCCCCTTTTGATTCTGCGACACAGGTGAAGGCGGGGCGGCGAGGCGTCGCTGGAGGGGCAGAAGGCAGTGGATCAGGAGGAAGAGGAGGAGGACAACCAGGAGAAGAGGAGGAGGAGGAGGAGGAGGAGGAGGGGGAGGAGGGAGGGAGGGAGGGAGGAGGAGGAGGAGGAGGAAGAGGAAGAGGAGGAGAGCGGGCGCACCACCGACACATTTATCGTGCTTGCCCCCATCTCCAGTCGCACGCTGGCACGCCGATCGGCGCAGGCCGCGCTGTAGTGGCCCGCCACTCGCTGCCGATTGCCTGGACTTGGCTGTTCTCGTTCTCCCCCGCCCCGTTCCCCTTGGATTTTTCGACGCAGCATTGGCCCCTCGCCAGAGTTCAGGGAACCGCCCTCCGTGATCGTTCGTGGCCGCATCGAGCACGTGCGATCCCCTTCCCCTTTCCCACTCCCACCCTTCTCGGACCTCGGGTGGCTCAGACCTCTGGGGGTCGACGTCGCGAGCAAAAGATCACAACGTCGGGGATTTGGGCCGTCGCCTTTAATCGCGGCAGCGACGGCTGCAATGCGGGTCTCCGTCAAGGTGTATTCCATGGGCACCCGCAGGCGGTGCTGCGTCTGCGCGTGCTTCAGTTGGAGATGAGATATGCGCAGATGCCCTCTTGCGTCCCTGCATCCCCGGAGGCGGGCGAACACGCGGCGTTGTTGCGCGAATGCGACGCGCCGCATTTGGAAATGCACATATGTTTCATTAATCACCCCGTCCTTCTCAACTCATTCAGCCCCTTCGTGCATCTTCGTACTTCGTATTCCTGATCCACCCTTTTCCTATTATCCCCACGATTGGCGAAAAGGAGTTCCGGCGCACCTCAGCGACGGAAATCCCAGTGCGGTGAGGGTGCCAGGTCCATCCATGATGCGTGAAAAAATGCGCCAGCGGGAGTGTGGGGGTTGTTCTCATCCCCTGTTGTTTGGGCGCTTGATCTCCAGCTCCTCGCCCCCGCGACCCTACTCTTCGATCGTCTTCTCGGCCGCCGATCTCATAGTTGTCGATCCTGGATCCTTCTCGATCGACGATTCCCCATCGATTACCCTCACGACGAAATCAAGGAACTGCGTCGTTTATGATCATGTACGTCTGGCGCGGGTGCACAAAACTTGCATCGCAATCTTCGCCATCCATGCGCGCGCGTTCGAGCTCAGAGCCTCCGCGGGCTCAGGAGCGGGACTCACCGACATGTGCATATACTATAGATGTGTGGCTTCGATGGCTCCGTCGGCTCGCTGCCCGAAGCTGGAGCGGCATGCTGGTTCTTTCGCATCCGGACCGACGGCGCTCGCAGCGTCTACATGCAGGCGCACGGCAAAAGTGTTTTCTTGCAGCGCGCCTCGGTCGATCAAGCAGAGTATTCGGTCCTGCTCGCTGGAGTGGTCACATTCGCGGACTCCTTTGGGGCTTTGATCCCCGCCCCAGGGTTGCTTCTCCTTATGCCCCTCTTGCTCTGGATCCTTCTCGGATCAGTCATTGAATCCTCTAGCCTGCTAGATGGCTTGAAGCAGGACGCGCGCGGGCGACGCCGTCGCGCCGTGTACCATTGCACGCGCTATCATAATCCTTCGTCATCCATGCGCGCGCGGTCGAGCTCAGAGACTCCGCGGGTCCAGGAGCGGCACTCGCCGACAGTTGTATACATTATGTATGTATATATAAAATAGATATGCTCCTCTTTCTCTCGATCCTTGTCGGATCAGTTTTTAAATCCTCTAGCAAGCTCGATGGTTTCAAGCAGGACACGCGCGGACGTCACCGTCGCGCCGCGTACTATTGCACGCGCTGCAGATCGAAGAAAAGGAGCTGATGTGTAGACCTAGGTGGTCTATGTCTATGGTACTTACATATATGGCATCTATGGTGTGTTTATGTAATGTATGGCATGTATGGCACGTATGGCATGTATGTCTCATCGAATGCACGCGCAATGGGCCACTTTGCGGCGCGCGCTGGTCCTTTCGTCCCTGCGTCCCAGGAGGCGGGTGAACACATGGCGTTGTTGTGCGAATACGACGCGCCGCATTTGGAGACCCAGATATGTGTCGAGGGTCAGAGACTCCGAGGGTCCAGGAGCGGGACTAGTCACCGACGCACGCGACGAAGGCGGACGTGAAGGTGGGCATGCATTCACTATCCCTTCCCCACCCTTTCCCGATCCGACACCAATCGAGCTCTCCCCCCAACGCGTCTTGTGCGGTCAGGACAGCGGCACGTGCCCGTCGCGAAGGCGACAAAGTGGAGATCCTGCGTAGATGCGCATGATTGTCAGAGAAAAAATGCGTTTCACTCGGACGTGCTGTGGACCCACTGCTGTCCTGCGTTTTTCCGACGATGTCATGCACACGGTTGTTTGGTTGTGGAGGTGGCCGTTCGTTCTTGCGCATCCGTATGTTGCTGTTTGTGCTCAAGACTTTGGGGAGAGGTTCCTGCCCGGAAATGGTTGCCAGTTGGTATGAAGATGCACCGCGCGCCACCTTTCCCTCCCAAGTCGCGGGATCCAGGCCCGTTACCACCAAATGCCGCCCTTTCCGAGCAGAACGCTATACGCATGGCTGCCGTGGAATTCGCAGTATTGGATCTTGTGGTTGCATCCTGCATGTTGCTCATTGAGTCCTGCCATTCGAACCGGTCTGAGAGGACCCCGAGATAATCGCCGGCAGCCAGTCCAAGATGGGCGACGCCGCCGCGGCTTCGACTGCTAGCGTTGCGAACGGCGCCGAGCGCCAGGAGGAGCCGAATGCGACGGCAAAACTGATTAGGGAAGGGGTTCTTGTAGTGCGTCAGTGGTGGCAGGCGTTCGGCCAGTGGCTTGTGGCTGTTGCCACTCCACCAGCAGGCCTCCAGTTGTTGTTTGTTTGCGTGTGCAGCGTCATTCACTTTTGCACATCCAGATGATGCAGGGGCGCCCCCCCCCGCATCGCAGGAATGCGCATGGGCGTCCCCCTCGTGTGCTTCCTGATGGTATCCTTGTCGAACATACAGTGCAACGTCTTGCTGCACAGGTCAACATCGCACTTCGCCGATGGGCGGCCGCGAGGCCCGCGCGTGCACTGAATTATGCGCTGGCTAGTTGAGCCTCCGCGATGCACGCATGGGGAACGGAGGAGAGACGAGGGGGGTTTAGAGAAGGAGAGGGATTCGTAATGCGGAGCGTTTTCCATTCCAGGTCGCCATATTGTAGGAGGCGCCGACGAGAGCCCCCCCCAAAACAAAAACACACACACACACACGCGCGGTTTTTTTCTTCGGCCAACGGGCGTGTCTCCTGATGGGCTTCCTTACGGAGGCGCGGGTTATCGAATGTGTTTTCTTTATGCGGTTGGCGGTGGATCCCCTGGCACCCGTGCCTTCCTCGGACAACGCCGTCCATGCGAAAATCGTTGGGATGTTTCAGCGCTGCTGTGGCTGCAAATTTCGATGGCAGCGCGTTTTCGGAGTCTACTCCAAGGTTGCGCCCAGAGAATCGCTTCTTGCGGCCTGGGTTGACGAGCGTGGTTTCGGCACGCGGCGGGTCCAGAGTCGCGAGGATGGTCACGCTTCGCGCGGCGGCTGCCCCTCTGGCAGCGAGCTACCCTCCTCCTTCTATCAGAACCATTTGTTTTTATTTGCTGGGTTGCCCCAGTGCTGTTGTGGTGGACATATCGATGTCAACGACGTTCCCGTAGTCTACTCCAAGGTTGCGCCAGGATAATCGCGTCTCGTGGCCTCTGTTGGGGAGTTATCTCCTTCCCTGGGTCCTTTGCGCCTGCCTCTCCCCGACCGTGGCCACGCGCTGGCGAGAGCGTGAGAGAATGGTGTGTATATATATATAGAGAGAGAGAGAGAGAGAGAGAGAGAGAGAGAGAGAGAGAGAGAGAGAGAGAAAAAAAAAAAAAAAAAGAGAGAGAGAGAGCCAACGTTGAGCCTCGTGGGCTGAGGTATTCCATATCACGTTGATTCTTATCCTCTCTCCAATCTTCTTTTCCCATGGGTATTCAGGCACCAGCGACTTGCGGATCACAGCAGTGCAAGTGCATAACCGCACAGCTTCGGAGCCCAAAATTGAAGTATTATTTGGTGTTATGTGTTCTTATTTGGATGCAGAGATATCCGACCAGGTGGTCTCGAATTTTACGGCCTGGTTGCGGATGTGCCCTGGTTGGGGCGGCGCCATTGACAGGCCCGCAACATCTTTGACGTGGCCCGCACGTTGCCCGACGATGTCCGCGAAATGGTGTTCTTTGCTGCTCTGCCTTGAGTGGTCGATTCGGTGGTCGAGAAACCGCTGGACGGACTGCTCAGCGTTGCCTTGTTCGTTACAGAGGGCTCCCCCGATGCCTCTTTTGAAGCAGATTCTCTCGGGGCTTCCGCGAGCGCGCCGCGCTTGCTCGAGGCATGGAGCAGCAGAGCACGCGGGTGCACACATGCAAACTAAGCAACTTTCTTTCCCATCGGGCCATGCTTACCACGGGGCCGAAGACTGGGCAGCAGCGGGCTGCAGCGCGTCCTGTTGCCGGCCACGAGCAGCTTTGAGTTAGGTTTTGCGAGTGCAGTGATGGACATGCGTACAATCAGATGGTACAGGGGCGTCATCCCTCAACGCAGGAATATGCGCAGTAGTGCAGAGGTGGAACTGTCTACACATATGTACATGTAAGTAGGAATATACATGTATGTGCACAGGGGTGGCCCACCTCAAATTCTTCTTTGAGTCATCTTTTTGAAGACATGGAGCCGTTCTGCACGCACAGGCGGGACATCGAATTTTGCCAGCGCACGGCGGCGAGGTTCAGTCGTGCACAGGTGCAAGCGCGAAAGAGTGGAGCTTGCCGCGTTGCAATCGCGAGCGAGTGAAGCTCTGCAACAGACGGGGCGAAGGGAGGTGGGGAGGCGGTTAACAAAAGGAGCAGGAGGAGGAGACGTGCAGCTTTTTCTTTCGAATCTCTAGCTGAAGTGTATTATTGCAAAGCACGTTCGGCCATCCCCCTGAAACGGGTCTCGTCTATACAGAACTGGAAGGGAGGCCAAAGGGGAGGCGAAGGTGGAGGGGGGCCGGTGGGCGCGGAAGAAAAGATGCATCTATTTATGTGCAGATATATCTACCTGCGTCCGTCTGTCGCCCCACCCTTCCTCCTACCACGACTACCTCTAGTACTACTGAGCGACGTGCATGTTGGGGATGTTCTCAGGAAAGGGGAAGCAGAGGTGGACTATGCATAGCCATTTGTGCATAAGTGTTTGTTGCGCGGGCAACGTCGCGGTGGCCATGGCGGTAACGGCCCCGCCAGTGCAGCCAGATAACATAGTGTTACTCGCCGCATGTATCGTGCCTGGGCCGACGACGCAGCGGAGACTCGAACCATCGTGCCTGCCCTGCGCGCAAGCTCGGCGCGGCGCCCCAAAAGGTGCCTAGTAGTTCACTTGGCGATCGCAAGCATCTTTTGCCAAGCACGTGGTGTACTCCGTGGGGGCCCGTTCAAACGGTTCTTGACCCGATAACCATCAAAGTGCAGCAGTTCGTTCACCACTTGGACAAAGGGGCTCGCGGTGAACGCATGCGCGTTCCTGGCTCTTTTTTGCTGGCATGCCATCTCGGTGCGGCTGCGCGAGCAAACTTGCCAAAGACTTGTGGTGTGCGATGACTGCGCAGAAGCACGGCGTCGACTTCTCCAGCCCCGAAGGGGCAGGGGTAGGCCTTTGCACTGAATTGGGCATGTTATATCCAGCGTAGTGTGTTGCCTAGGCCCGCTGCGCAGGGCAGCTAGCATGCTCGCTAATTGTTGTTGCGTCTCTCACATCAAGGAATGGCCTGCATGGGCCCCCTCCCAGGCATTCCCGAGGGTGCCAGTCCTTGCTGGGCATGCGTTTGAAGACATGTACATCACGGTAAGGCAAGCACATTACACGAAGTAGCGAAGGTCCCCGTAATACCCATATATAGTAAGTCGTGCGTCCCCCCGAAAAACGGAATGATGTAGGGGCGGCCCCTGGCTAATCATGACCAAATCTGTATGGGACGCGTGGGTCTTGTGAAACCACCGCTTTCCTGCGTGTCTCCGACGATGTTACCCAGCCATCCGCATGTCGCTGTGTATGCTCAAGAATTTCGGGCAAAGGTTCCTGCTTGGACCTGTCCGACATCTTGTGCGAGGATGCGCCGCGCGACCTTTTCCCCCAAGGCGCGAGATCCAGGGGAGCTATCTCCAGATGATGCCCCTTCCGTGCAGCATGCTATCCGCATGGCTGCCGCGGAATGCATAAAGTATTCACAAGCGCATTCTCGGCGAAGGGGCGCTTCGTCCAATTGCGATGAGCACTGGTATATGTGGTGTGCGAGGCATCGCAAAGATGGAAAACTGCACCTGAACCTCAATTATTATGATTTGAAATTGGCCCACCACCTTCAGGTCGGTTTCGGCCTCGCCGTCGGTTTTCGCTGAGCGCGCTCCACTGCTCGCCGGTCGTTGACAGTAGGTATTTCTGGATTCCCAGATCCTAATCTTTTTCAAGCGCCTTCCTACTCCAAGAATCGACATGAGTTTGCTGTGTTTTGTTGTTTTCTGGGAGGGCCTGGACTCAATCCACGTTGTCCGCATTCCTACTTTGTGTTTTTACCTACCTCTTTCCACCGACGTGTACTCGCAGAGTTCCTGCTCGCAGGCGTCCCGCAAACACGTCTGTCAGCTCTGCTGCAGCTCGTCGTGGATCCACCATGGCGGATGCAGGCCACTTGCGAGTAGCTGCTCTGCGAGCCGTGGAGCGCTCGGGGGCCACATGCGAACCCTGCCCCTACCCCCCACGACTTCTGAGGGGGAGGGTGGGGCTCCCGAGCGGAGTGAGCCCCACCCTCCCCCTCCGAAATCGTCGGGGGTAGGGGTAGGGCTCGCGTGCGGCTCCCTGAACGCGCTCGTCCAGGCTTCTGGCCGGCCCTGGCGTGCGCTCGCCCGCGCGCCGTGGGCGGCCTCGGCCACGCCCCCTTTGCCCGGCCACTCGCAGCGGGGGCGCCGCGGCCGGCCCTGGGACGCCGGGGCCGCGCCGGCCCGCGGTGGCAACCGAGCGCGCGGGAGCCTCGAGACGGGAGCCTCGAGATGGGGGTCAACGCAGACGATATATCGGGCGTGTCCCCCCTACAGGGGGATTCTCGACGAAAAGTTAGAATGATTCCAAGAATAGTCCAAAAAGGTCAACAAAATACTAAACAAAATAGTCCCCGGACTATTTTTGGATTTTTTTTTATATTATTTTTTAGATAAAATCGTCGAAAATCTGTAGGGGGAGAGGCTCGACTGAAGGGTCAATGCAGACAGGGGTCAGCTAGGGCACTGGATCCTGCAGGATCCTGCGAAGACCCCCTCTGGCTGACCGGGGTCAGCGAGGCGCTCGTGGCCGCGAGGCGGCCGCGCATATTGGCCGACCCGGGTTTGCGAAGGCCTGCGTGGCAGACGGCGGGGCCGCGCCGGCCCGAGGTTGCAGCCGAGCGCGCGATGGTCCGGCACGAACGAAATGAGTACGGAAAGAACAGGTACAAAGACCAACAGCAGTTCCTGCTCATTTTGAGCAGGACTCGCTGTCGGTGTCGCCGCGGCCTGCGTCCATTCGAGACAGAAGGCCGCCTGCCCAAAAGCGGCCGCTGTTTTGTTTTTGGGACAGCACTTGTTGTTGGGCATTGTACCCATTCTTTCCGTGCCCATTTCGGGCGTCCAAGATGGTTGCCGATCGCCCGCGGGCAGCATGTGTGCCCGCTTCGGCCACGCGCAGAGGGGGACAGGCTTAAGGCGGGCCTGTCCTTCTACAGGACGAATATTAGGGGGGAAAAAAAACAGTCTGGGGACGAGTTTTTGACTACTCTGGAGCACTGTAGGAGCATGTGTTGGGTATTTTTCATTTTTCGTACAAAATCTGCCTGTACGGGGACACGCATGACCTAAGGGTAGGGGAGGGGGGAAGGCTTCTCAGAAGCACCCCTGCTTCTCAGAAGGCCCCGGCCTTCTCTGTAGATGTAGGGCCGAGGCCTTCTGAGAAGCACGGGTGCGTCTAAGAAGCCTGCACCCCTCCCCCTTTCCGCCTTTTGCGCACCGCCAGACCCTATCGCCCGGAGGTCTCCAGACGTCGTCGGCCCTCGATTGGTGGGAAGAGTAATGCAGAGTGCATCGTCTGTCTGCCCTCGGAGCCGAGTATCACACTGTGCGAGGCTCCGCGTCGGATCTTGGGCCCGAAGGGGGGCGCCAGAGGACGCAGGTGCGCAGGCGCCATTCTCTCGTGACGTGGGGTGCGCGTGGCGAGATCCCCGTGTCGTGAGGCAGTGCCCCGGGCGACGATTCGCAGATTTGGTTCAGTCAAGCAGTGGCGAGGCGTCCTGGCTCGCCCACAGGCCTGCCGAAGGATGTTCCAAGGGCCTGTCTGTGGTGTGCACGAAATGTTCTCAGAACATGTCTGACCGACCCTGTTTTTCCCAACAATCCTGTGGCGTTGGGTCCTCGTTTGGAAGAGACAGCGCCCCGCGTCCCACCTCCTTCCTCCCTCCTCCTCCTCCTCCCCCTCCCCCCTCCTCCCCCTCCCCCTCCTCCTTTCTCCCCCTCCTTGCTTCGTTTCGTAGCCACATAGGGAGCTCCACCGAAGGCCACAGTGGGGGTGCCCGCATGCGGTTCCCCCACCCAGGGCAGCGTTTCGTGGCCCCATAGGGAGCTCCACCGAAGGCCCCAGTGCCCGCATGCGGTTCCCCCACCCAGGGCAGCGCTTCGTGGCAACAAGCAGCTCCACCGTAGGCCCCAGTGGGGGTGCCCGCATGCGGTTCCCCCACCCAGGGCAGCGTTTCGTAGCCCCATAGGGAGCTCCACCGTAGGCCCCGATGGGGGCGCCCGCATGCGGTTCCCCCACCCAGGGCAGCGCTTCGTGGCCCCATAAGGAGCTCTACCGTAGGCCCCAGTGGGGGTGCCCGCATGCGGTTCCCCCGCCCAGGGCAGCGTTTCGCGGCCCCACAGGGAGCTCCACCGCAGGCCATAGTGGGGGTGCCCGCATGCGGTTTCCCCACCCAAGGCAGCGTTTCGCGGCCCCACAGGGAGCTCCACCGCAGGCCATAGTGGGGGTGCCCGCATGCGGTTTCCCCACCCAAGGCAGCGTTTCGTGGCCCCACAGGGAGCTCCACCGAAGACCCCAGTGGTGGTGCCCGCATGCGGTTCCCCCACTCAGGGCAACGTCTCGTGGCCCCACAGGGAGCTCCACCGGAGGCCCCAGTGGGGATGCCCGCATGCGGTTCCCCCATCCAGGGCAACGTTTCTGGGCCCCACAGGGAGCTCCACCGGAGGCCCCAGTGGGGGTGCCCACATGCGCTTCCCCAACCCAGCGCAGCGTTTCGTAGCCCCATGGGAGCTCCACCGAAGGCCCCAGTGGGGGTGCCCGCATGCGGTTCCCCCAGCAGTGCAGCGCTTCGTGGCCCCACAGGGAGCTCCACCGCAGGCGGCTGCAATGGGGGTGCCCGCATGCGGTTCCCCCACCCAGAGCAGCGCTTCGTGGCCCCCTAAGGAGCTCCACCGAAGGCCCAGTGGGGTTGCCCGTTCCCCCGCCCAGTGCAGCGTTTCGTAGCCCCATAGGGAGCTCCACCGTAGGCCCCAGTGGGGGTGCCCGCATGCGGTTCCCCCACCCAGCGCAGCGCTTCGTGGCCGGATAGGGTGCTCCACCGAAGGCTCCAGTGGGGGTGCCCGCATGCGGTTCCCTACCACCACCACTGTGGCAGGCCCCTCACACAGTTCGTGGCCCCATAAGGAGCTCCACCGAGGACTATATTCACAACTGCGGTACTCACAACTGCATATGGTTGGGTCCCTCGCCAGGCTAATTTTACGCTTCGTGTCTACGTTCTCAGAACAGTGTTTGTGTTATAGAACACTTCTGCTTCTGGGTTCTAAGAACATCTCATGGTAGTCGTATAGAAATGCCGGGACGGTCGGCCCCTGCTCAAGGTACGGGTTATGATATTCCCGTGTCGTGAGGCAGTGTTTTGGGCGACGATACGCAAATTTGCTTCAGGACTTGCTCGTTGGTGCCGTCGTCCTTGAGATTATTGTGAGCGTGCTCTCCAGGACGTATCCCAGAGTCAAGAAAAGCATCGGCACAGTCGTTTCCCCCGAGTCTTTGTTCTTCACCGTCATCCTGTTGTGAAGGTCTTCTGGCCGGTGCCGCCGACCCTGAAGTGGGACTCCGAGGCGTCTGGGAGGCGAGGAATCGAAGGTGAAAGCTTCTCCCAGGACCTGGCATCGCTCGGACGTGTGCATTTTTCTTTCGGCGAGGACCATCGAGGAGCATCCTTGATCATCTCTCGAAAAAACCACGCAACCGAAAAAAAACACAGGAAATGGACGTCCGAGCGATGGCCAGCGGAGGGTTGCTCCCCCGGGTCGCAATCCCGCCCCCCCCGCCCTGTACCCCCCCACCCCCGACCCCGGGCTGGGCAGGGACCAAATGGAAGGGGCTTCCCTTCGACTGGATTACGGCATTTCGGGCCGGGCGAAAGGGAGGGATTGGGAAAGGGGGGGTACGAAATTTGCTGCATGCAGCTGGTTTCGGCCTCACCGAGGGGCCCAGTCCTCGATACATAGCCGCCTCCGGCGCCGGGAGGCGCCGGGAAAATCAGCTACGTGAGCTGGTTCTCAAACCCCCCCTTTGCTATCTCCCCCTTTCGCCCGACCCGAGCATTCCTTAAACAGGATGGTCCACGTACAGGGACAGACGGGAGCGGTGATAACCGCCCTCCTACTCGGAACGGCTCGGGGGATGTTCAGGGGATTGGGTGGTCATCAGAGGGTACCAAGGTGGGTTGTACCTGGACTGACCCAGCTTGCCACAGATTTCAGGTTACATTCGCAGCACAGGGGCCTCATACTATTCCGCTAAAAGTGGGCGGAACCCACCTGGTCCAGATCTCCACCACCCAAAGCCGCTCGGGGAACCTGCAACCCACTTGCAGGCCAGGTCATGAAGACACGCCACATTGGCATCCGCCTGATAGCCCCCCCTGTTACTTTAGCCGCCCCCGTGCCGATCCAAGCACATCCAAGCGAGGTCTGGGCCACGCTCAACGACCGGACCTTCAAGCCCCTCGAGTTCGGCGCGGCGGAAGTGTACGCTTCGAAGCTCGGCCGGCAGCTCGACGCGGATGGCGACAGCGAGTTGTCGTTGAAGGAGGCGCCTCGCCGAAGCGGCGGGCGAGCTCTCCTCCCCCCCGAGAAGGAGCCGGCTTCCGTCCTCGTCGATCCCCTTCGATCCCATGGAGCCTGTTTTTCAACTCAGGCAGGTTTACCCGCATGGCGTTCGCCCCCCGCCCCCCCCCCCCCCGATCGCCCCTCTTCGAACGTGCCTCTCGACCTGCGTGATCTCCGCACGTGCAAGTCGTTTGCGGCTTGCTTCAGGTTCAGCCCCCCTCTTCGCCCATGCACGTAAACTTGCTGGAATATGAAAAAGAACAGGATCTTATTTTTTTCGGATGCAACTCCTGGGAGGTCAAATTCTGAGTTCACTCGCCTCCTAATATACTTTCTTGGGCCGGCACAAGAATAACCTCGGGGAAAGTGTTTTGTTTGATCGGCCCTCGGATGTCCTCGCAAGGGCCCCAAGGCCGCACAAGAAGTGGCTCGAGATGAACAACTCCGACATTGCTGCGACATTCATTCAAACATGTGTTCTTGAGGCAGTCTTGTGGGTCGGGTCTCTGTGGTCACATGCCGTCCTGAGGCTTATGATGCTCCAACCTACTTGAGCCTTGATCACCAGAAAGAAGTTCGAGCGCCAAACAAGTGCCGAAACTCAAGGGTTTTCACGTGTCGGGCCCTAGGAAACACTCGCCCGACACTGTTTCGGCACTCTCTCGGCACTCTTTTGGCACTTTTCCGGGTGCTCGAAATTATTTCTGGGATGCGGTCCTTAATCAGAGCGTGAATTACCTACCCCGCTTTCGCTTCCAGGCAAAACCAAGTCATACCACGCGCCTCCTCGTCAAGCGGCCTGACCAGTACAGACCGTAGTTTGGCATCGCTTGGTATCTCTAGGAAGCGAGGGTGGTCAAAAGCGAGGTAGGTTTGTTTGCCCCCTAACAGCATAACCTGAGGCAGTCTTGGATGTCCTCGAGGCTTCACCGGCGCGCTGGAGCAAGGGAGAGAGGCCGCCCAGACCCGACGGTTTGCGTCTCGTAGGCGGTGCGGCACCCTGCCCTGTCCGGGTTCCTGCTGTGGGTGCGTGTGCTGACCGGCGTCGCGTGTCGGGGTGACCACTGTGTGGGTGGATTTTCTGCCTTCTGTTTTGGACGCCCGACATGGGTACGTACGAAAAGGATGGGTACAATGCCCAGCAGCAGTTCTTCCTCATTTTGAACAGGACTCGCTGTCGGTGTCGCCGCGGCCTGTAACCGTTTCAGACGGAAGGCCGCCTGCCCAACAGCGGCCGCTGTTGGTTTGGGACGACATTTGTCGTTGGGCATTGCACCCATTCTTTCCGTGCCCATTTCGGGCGTCCAAATGTGTGGGTGGATTTTCTGCCCTCTGTCGGAGCCCTCCTCGAGCCATGCTGGGGAGCATCCTCGGCATCCTGAGGCGTCGGAGGTGGATCTGGAGGCCCCGAGGCCCCTTGATCTCACCACAGGCCCCAGGAGGAATGCTCAAAGTAGTCAAACATTTTCAAAAAGATTCAAAAAGATGCAAGAATAGTCAGAAATAGTCTATATTTCTGCCTATGTTTGAACATGTTTCAAAGGTTGGTGATTTTTTTCGCCCAAAATCCGCCTGTAGGGGAACATGCCCGACCTAATCCAAGGGCCGCCAGAACACGACCCGACATGATGGTCCCGAAAAAAGTAAGGATACCGGGGGGCCTTGACGCGTTTCCTACGTGACCCTTTATCTGTCGCGCCACGAGTGCCACCAGTTGAGTAGGTTCTACCCTGTGCATAGACCGCCCAAGCGTCAGACATCAGTGACTTTAGAATTCGAACTGTGTTCATATATCAAGCCTTTGGCTTTGGATTTCGGAAGCTCTGCCGAGGTTTTACCGAGATTCTCATCCTCAAGAGTTCGTGGCAAGGATGCCAAACTGTTGTCCACAGAGTCGCTGGCGTACCACGATATGAACGCCGATGGCCACACCACCGTAGACGAGTTCGCTACAGCTTTTGCTGCTTGGAGTGCCGTCGAATGGCAGGCGAAGAAGGACTGCGGGCAAAACATTGAATTACAAGCTCACGCCAGCTTGTGATTGGTAAATCATGACCCCCCTCCCAAGGCTGATGTATAGACCCCGCGGGGCGCGAAACGATTGATCACGTGCGCCAGGGGATTGTCGCGGGCGCCGCCGAGTGGAGAGTGTCCCCCTCTGAGTGGCAGCCTCAAGGCCACTGCCTGTTATAGAGCAGTTGTGTTAGGGATCGTATTCATTCGAGGCGGAGTTTTCCCCCTTTCCCTTGCTGTTCACTAACGCGTCACAATCGTCGTCGTGCTCGTCGTCGTCGCCGCCGCCGTCGTCGTCGTCGTCGTCGTCGTCGTCGTCGTCGTCGTCGTGGTGGTGTTCGTCGACGTCGTGGCCGTCGTTATCGACGTCGTCGTCATCGTCCTCCTCGTCCGTCGTTGTCGTCGGCGAAGGCGACGGCGTCGTCGTCGTTGTCGTTGTTTCACGGCGGGCCTACGCAGCCTCCTCCATCCATCGGACATCCGCAGTGCGTCGTCATCCGTCGTCACGCCACCGTCTGGTTACTTTCGCTGTCGGCGTCGTCGCCGTCGTCGACTAACTACAGCGGATTTCCACAGCCCCCCCTTATGAGGCATCCGCATTGCGTCATCCTTCCAAGTCTTTGTCCTCATCCTCGTCGTTGTCCTCGTCGTCGTCGGCGACTTAGAGCGGGCCTGCGCAGCCCCCCCCCCATGGCTCATCCGCGGGTCGTCGTCCGCCCTCGCCGCCGCCGTCGCCGCCGTCGTCGTCGTCGTCGTCGTTGTCGTCGTTGTCGTGGTGGTGGGCCACATGGCATATTGTAGAGGAGGGGGGAGATTGTCGGCGGAAGGAAAAGGACAAACCCTTGCCGTTTGCTCTTGCCGTCCCCCCCCCTCGCCCACGCCCCATTCGTAGCCATGTCGGCACCGGCCTCCCGCTGAGGCGCCTCTTCTTCCCGCCTCCTTTTTGTTTCATGGTTGTAGCCATTTTGGCCCAACCGCCCCACTGTAGCGAAGGCGTTGCTGTCCCTCCCGCTGATCGGGCGCAGGTTGCGTCGCGCTTGTCGCCCTCCACCTGTCGGCCGGGTGTCGGCGCTAATCACCGATGCCGTCGCACTGTGTTTCGATTTGGCGGGCGCCCCCCCCACCATTCGCCCAAATAAAAAACCGTTTGTGCCATTAGTCGCCTGGTTTGTTGTCTCAGCCACGCGCAGAAGGGGGGTATGGGGAAGGGGGAAGGCTTCTCAGAAACACTTTTGTTTCCCGAAAGGCGCGGGCTTCACTGTTGATGTAAGACCCGCGCCTTTACGAAGCAACCACCTTTTAAGAAACCTCCCCCGTACCGTTTGTCCGACCACGCGCCTAGCTAATTTTTGTTTACCGCAAGCTGGCAGGACTCCCGTCCGCGGACCAGGAGGAGATCCAGAGGAGGAGCAGAGGCACGGGGTTCGTTTAGCCTTCTGTTGGGATAGTTCGACCCACAGTGTGCCGGAACGCTCCGAATGTCAGGGAAGGTTGGGGCACCGATACAAATGCCCAACCTGCCGGGTCCAAGAGATCCCATGGGCATCGTTCGGACGTGTGCATGTGTTTGACTCTTGGCGGACGTGTCCCGGTCGGGAACTGCCTTTCATTGGGCTCTGTTTGTGTTGAAGGACGGGGACACCATCGTTTGACGAGCGCGACGCGGGAGCGACGTGTTCGACGAGGAGGAGGAAGAGGAGGAGGAGGAGGCGGAAGAGGAGGACGAGGACGAGGAGGACGAGTGCGAGGCCAGGGCGGCTTACAAGGCGGCGCGGTCGCGATCGACAGCGGGAGAGCGGGTGCAGGAAAGGGGGTAAGAGCAGGAGTGCAAATTGCAAAACCAGACGGGCGGCTGGGCGGGCGGACCCTAACAGGCAGGTCGGGCGGGCGGGCCCAGTTGGCCAAGTCGATCGGGCGAACCGCTGAAGTGTCAATCCAACATGAATCGTGAGGCAGTTTTTAACGGTAACGCGATTCTGAAGTAAATCGTGAGAAAGACCACAGCGACACCGTGATTCGCGCCATGCTTCTACATGCCACGTGCGTCCATCATGATGCCACCCCGTCGGGGGGGGAACTGCGGAAAGGGGGGCCGATATTCCCACATCTCCCGACGCACATTCCCACTTGAACGGGATTTTAGGAAGCGGTGGGGATTCGAAACACGAAGGGTTACAACCCAGGTGGGGGGGACATTTATAGGAGCACGTGTAAAACATGACGGGTTCGAACCCCAGGGGGGGCAACCTATAGGAAAATATGGTTCGAGTCACAGGACAGGGGCCATCGTATTGGAGCCCCAGAGAAAAGAAAAAATAGCAACAGACGCAGAGCACAAGGATTTCGAGCTCCCAGGAGAGGGGTGGCGAAGCCTATCGGGGTGCAGGCTAGATGGGGGGCCGACGAGCACTCCCCGAACACACCGTCCAACGCGGAAGCGTGTCTCCTGAAGCCTCCTGACCCTGGACCGAGGGGGCCGAAGAGCGCCCCCCGAACATCCCAATACAGACAAGTGTGTCCTGGGGCTTCCTGGGAGCGGAGGCCGCAAAGCGCTGCCCGAGCATCTATCCAAAAACAGCAAATCGGGACCTGGGGCCTGGGGGCGGGAGGGCCGAAAAACGCCTCCGATCGCACATACCTGGAGCGTCGTGGGGCCTCCGCAAGTAGCGGCAAGACTTCTTTGACGAATTTCCGCGGCTGCTGAATTCCGAGGAACGGCTGTTCTAGCATCCGCGAGTAGAGTAGCAGCGATAATGTTTTGACGGACTCCCTTGTGGTGCTGAACTGCAAAAAAACCTTAGGCGAACAAACCGCTCCGGCGTCCGCTTTTGGCAGGAACCTGATTCTGAAGGATTCCCTTGTGATTCTAAATTGTGAGGGAGGCTCGGGCGGGGGCGTTCCGGCATCCGCAAGTGGCTGCAAGACTGCTCTCAAGGACCTCTCTTTGATGCCAAATTGCAGGGGAGTCCCGATGGAACGCGCACTTACTGAGGGTCGGCCCCTCTCGTGCCAGGGCCTCTCGGAGAACATTGTGAGAACGTATCACGCGGGAGCGCTGTTGCTGTTGTTGTTGCTGAGCCCCCCCCAGCAACCAGCAACCCAGTCCCCCCCCCTCCCGAACGACCTTCGGCCCCCCTTTGGGGGTGGGCTACGCCCCGTCCAGGGTGAGTTGTTTGCTTACGAGTATTTGTATTTGAATAATAATACTACCACTACTAGGACTACTACTACGACTACGACTACGACTACTACTACTACTACTACTACTATTATTATTAAAATTATTTCTATTACTACTACTACTACTACTACTACTACTACTACTACTACTACTACTAGTACGACGACGACTCTTACTAGCATTAGGACTACGAGCGCTACCATTACTATTACTACTACTTACACTACTACTACTACTACTACTACTACTACTACTACTACTACTACTACTACTACTAATCATAATAATAATAACACTAATACTACTACTACTACTACTACTATTACTACTACTACTACTACTACTACCACTACTACTACTACTACGACTACTACGACTACTATTACTACTACTACCACTACTACTACTACTACTACTACTACTACTACTACTACTACTAGTTATATTATTACTACTACTACTACTACCACTACTCCCACTACGACAACGACTACGACTACTACTACTACTACGACGATTACGACTGCTATTACAGCTACTACTAGTATTATTACTACTACTTCTACTACTACTACTGCTACTACGACTACTACTACTACTGCTACTACTACAACTACAACTACTACTACTACTACTACTACTACTACTACTACTACTACTACCACTTACTACTACTTCGAGTACTACGACTCATTATTGTTACCGCTACTACTACAACATCTATTATTTCTACTATTACCATTGCCATCGTTACTATTACTACCAGTAAGACTATCACTACTTATACGGCTACGACTCCTATTCTTACTACTACTACTACTACTACTACTACTACTACTAGTACTACTAGTACTGGTAGTATCATTAGCACTACCAGTACTTCTACGATTGCACTACCACGACTACTATTAGTGTCACTACCATTAATAGTAGTGCAATAACTACTAGTATTACCAGAACGACTACTACTACTACTACTACTATTACTACTACTACTACTACTACTACTACCGCGACTGCTAGTATGACGACGGCTACTACTACTACTATTATTAGGGCCGCCAGAACGACTCGTAGTATATGTATTACTATGATTGCGAGTACGACTTGGTATTATCAGGAACACTTGCAAACCTAACTGCTTAGTATTCATAGTAGCGACTCACTACGTAATACTACTATGCTACCGCTACCACTACAACCACTACTGATAGGAACATTTCGCACCATTAGTACTACTAGTCGTAGTAGTTCTCTTACTACCACTGCTACTACGACTATCGCTATTCATACTACTGGTACTACTAGTACTACTAGTACTACTAGTACTACTAGTGCTACCAGCAGTACTAGTACGTTAAGTACTCGCCGTAGTATGGGTGATTCTACTACTCGTGCCACCAGTACGACAAGTACTACTACTACCTACTACCTACTACTACTACTACTACTACTACTACTACTACTACTACTACTACTACTACTACTACTACTACTACTACTAGGGTCAAACTTCCCCGTCGCGTCTACTAAGAATGAATGGGTAAGGGTAAGGGTTCGGGTTCGGGTTCGGATTCGGGTTCGGGTTCTACACAGTCGTATCAAATCAACTAGAATAACATAGAGTAATCGCATTTTAATCAAACACGAAGCAGAAGTTCGAAAACCCGTAATTTCGCCATTCGCTAATTAGGAAAACAATGCA
Source organism: Prorocentrum cordatum (assembly GCA_963575745.1). NCBI lineage: Eukaryota > Dinophyceae > Prorocentrales > Prorocentraceae > Prorocentrum > Prorocentrum cordatum. Next base: position 299,034 of record CAUYUJ010005792.1, read on the forward strand.
GGTGCTATATACCTAATAGTACACGAAGATCGAAGTTCGGAAACCCAGTGATTCTAATAGTACACGAAGAAGGGGTTCGGAAACGTACAATTCTGCCATCCGCTCGTAAGAAAACAATACATGGGCTATAGAGCCAATAGTACACGAAGGTGATGTTCGCAAACCCATTGTAGAAGACGAGAAAACAGCGTTCCTCGTTTCCTGTTCGCTTTCCTCTTCCTCATCCTCCTCCTCCCCCTCCTCTTCCTCCTCCCCCTCCTCTTCCTCCTCCTCGTCCTCCTCCTCCTCCTCCTCCTCCTCCTCCTCCTCCTCCTCTTCCTCCTAACCATCACGGACCAGAAACGAATAAAACCAGAATGCGCTCCCGAATAAAACCAGAACGACGTCCTTATGAAAACTCACTCTCAAGTGAACCACAGGGCCACGATCCTCGTGATGGGGTGTTCCCGCACTGGGCGTCGGTGGGCCGTCGGCAGCGCTCCACAGTGGGCCAGGGCCACGATCCATGTGAGATGTGTGCCGAACTTCAGCGTCGGGCGGCGATCCAAATGTGGCGAGGTCTACGATCCGTGTGAAGGGTGTGCCGATATTGTTCATCGGTGGGCCGTCGGCAGCGCTCCCAGGTGGGCCAGGACACGATCCTCGTGAGCGGCGTGCCGGATTGGACGTCGGTGGGCCTTCGGCAGCGCTCCCAATTGTACCAAGGCCACGGTCCTACTGAAGTGCGCGCCGGAATCGCGCGTCGGAGGGCCAGGCCCACAATCCTCGAGAGGGTTGTCCCGAAATGAAGCGGCTGGCAGTGACGGTTGCTCCATATCCGACGTCGACACGAAGGACAGGTGTAACATTGTCGTTTTTGTTTACTTTCTAAGGCGAATCCAATTTACAGCCTCTACAGCGAAAAGTGCGCGAAGGTAGGCATTGGCGCGAAAGACACGAAGGCCAGGTTTGAAACTACGGTTTTCGTAATTCCCCTTGTAGGAGTTCTATTAGGCTTGATACAAAAGAAGAGCACACGAAGGTAAGGTTTGTAGTGACACGAAGAGCAGCGCTCCCAGGTGGGCCAGGACACGATCCTCGTGAGCGGCGTGCCGGAATTGGACGTCGGTGGGCCTTCGGCAGCGCTCCCAATTGTACCAAGGCCACGGTCCTACTGAAGTGCGCGCCGGAATCGCGCGTCGGAGGGCCAGGCCCACAATCCTCGAGAGGGTTGTCCCGAAATGAAGCGGCTGGCAGTGACGGTTGCTCCATATCCGACGTCGACACGAAGGACAGGTGTAACATTGTCGTTTTTGTTTACTTTCTAAGGCGAATCCAATTTACAGCCTCTACAGCGAAAAGTGCGCGAAGGTAGGCATTGGCGCGAAAGACACGAAGGCCAGGTTTGAAACTACGGTTTTCGTAATTCCCCTTGTAGGAGTTCTATTAGGCTTGATACAAAAGAAGAGCACACGAAGGTAAGGTTTGTAGTGACACGAAGAGCATGTGCACCCCTACTACTACTACTACTACTACTACTACTACTACTACTACTACTACTACTACTACTACGACTACTACTACTACTACTACTACTACTACTACTAGTACTAGTACTAGTACCAGTACCTTATACTACGACTACTTACTACTACTACTACTTACTAATACTACTACTACGACTACTACTACTACGACTACTACTACTACTACTACTACTACTACTACTACTACTAGTACTACTAGTACTACTACTACTACTACTACTACTACTACTACTACTACTACTCTTGCTACTACTACTACTACTACTACTACTACTACTACTACTACTACTACTACTACTACTACTACTACTACTTCGACTCTTACTACTACCAGTGCTACTACCACTCGTTGTTCTATTCGTACTATTTCTCTTGGGTCTCTGGGGGTCTTCGATAGGGATCTTATAAGGACCGCGCAGGCGTCTCTATAGGGATCCTGTATAAGGGGTCCAATAGGAATCTTCATAGGTTCTAAAGGTGGGGTTCTCCTTAGGGTGTATGAGGGACCCTACAGAACCCTACGGGGATCTCAAGAGGGTACCTATGGGATTCCACCGTATAGGGATCCCTATAGGAATCCCAGAAGGACCTCGTAGGGATCTTTGTAGGGTCTCTATAGGGATCCTGGAGCAGGGCCCCTACAGGGATTTGTATAGGGACCTGTCAGCCCCTCCAGGTAGGGATTCCGAGCGTTACTCCTGCGTCTATTATTTTTTGCTACCACCAGTATTGGTCGTATTATCAGTGCTACCAATATATGTACGATTGCACTACCACGAGTATTACTGGTGTTACTACTATTGATAGCCGTGCGATTGTTACTGGTAGCACCAGTACTAGTAGTATTATTATGAATAGTACGGCTACCACTACTATTACTACTATTACTATTACTACTACTACTATTACTACTACTACTACTACTACTACTACTACTACTACTACGAATACGAATACTTCTTTTAGGACTGCCAGATCGGCTCGCACCAAACGTACTACTAGTAATACGAGTACTACTTAGTATTTTCATTACTACTGCCACTACGTTTACACTTACTACTAATACGTACACTTCGTAGCATCAGTACAACTCTAGTAGTAGTAGTGGTCTCAAGATTACTATTAGTACTGCTGCGACTAGTCCGAGAAGTGCCACTAGTACGACAAACAATACCAGTAATTTAAGCACTACCAGTAGTATGGTTGATTCTGCCACTCGTACTACCAGTACTACAAGTACTACTACCTACTACTACTACTACTACTACTACTACTACTCCTACTACTAATACTACTACTACTACTACTACTACTACGACTACTACTACTACTACTACGACTACTACTACGACTACTACTACTACTACTACTACTACTACTACTACTACTACTACTACTACCAGTACTACTACTACTACTCGTCGCACTACTCGTGCTTTTTCTCTAGGGTCTCTGCGGGGTCCTCTATAGGGATCCTATAAGCACCGTGCAGGCCCTTTCCAGGATCTGTATAGGTAGGGATCCCCATAGGGTCTCTACGGGGATCCTACATAACCCGACATGGATCTCAAGAGGATATCTACGGGATCCCAGAAGTAACCGTATAGGGATCCCCATAGGGATCCTGAAAGGGACCCCACAGGGTTCTTTATAGGGACCTGTCAGCCCCTCCAGGTGGGGAACTCTATAGGTTCCCCAAGGGGATTCCACACAACCCTACAAGGATCTCCAGAGGGTATCTCTAGGTGTCCTAAAGGAGCCGTGTAAGGGGTCCCTACAGGTTTCCGAAAGGGACCTTGTAGGGATTTGTGTAGGGTCTCTATTAGGATTCTGAACGGGACCCGACAGGAATCTTTATAGAGACCTGTCAGGCCCTCTAGGATCTATATCGGGTCTTCATAGGGATCCTTAACGGAAGCCTGTAGGGATCTGACAGCGACGTTTCAGGCCCTGCAGGATCTGTAAAGAATCTGGTAGGGGTCTAAGAGGGACCCTATAGGGTTTCTACGGGAACACCACATGGATCCTAGCGGGAGCCTGTCTTTTACAGGCCCCGCATGATCTCTATATGGTCGCTGCAGGGCCTTTGTAGGGTTCTTAAAATGACCCTGTAGGGATCTTGGCTGGGTCTGTAGAAGGTTCCTAAGACGGGCCCTCCTACAGGGATCTGCACAGGATTTTTATAGGGCTCGTGAAAAGGACCCGTCAGGGATCTCTATAGGGTCGCTATGGGGTTCCCAAAAGGACCCCACCGGGATCTCTACAGGGTATTTCTTTCGGGTTTCTGTAAGGTTCCTAAAGTGGCCCTCGAGGGATTTTTATAATGTCTCTGCTGGGTTCTTAAAGGGACCTTATAGGGAACTCGATCCTGTAGGGATCCCTGCAGGGTCCCTTTCGGATCCCTATAGAGACTCAGTGGCCATCTCTATCAGGCCTCTTTAGGATCCCAATAGACACCCTATATGGATCCCAATAAGGTTCTTTTAAGAACCCTACAGAGACCTTATAGAGATCCCTACAGGCATACTTTTGGAACCCTAGAAAGACCCGGTCACTTTCGGGCTTTCTACAGGGATCCCGAAGAACCCATAAGGTCTCTCTACAGAGTACCCGTAGGGCTTTTCTAAAGGGATCCGACAGGGATCTTTATATGGCATCTGTAGGGCTCCTGGAGGGACCCTATAGGGATCTCTACAGGGTCTCTGTAGGAGCCGAAAAAGGGGCATTAAAGGGGTCTCTATAGGGTATGTATAGGGCTCCTAAGGGACCCGATCGGAATCTCTAGCGCCCCTATAGGGATCTCTAAAGGCCCTACAGGGATCCTAGAGAACCCATGGGGATAAACAACCCCATAGGGGATCTTATAGAACCGTTTAAAATCTTATAGGAACTATAAAAGCATAGCGGGACCCTATAGAAGCCGATCGGGATCTTTAGAGTCGTTATATTGGGTCCTAGACAACCTTATTGGGATGGCTAAGCGGCCTCCATCGGGATCCTCGAGAGTCCTACAGGGATAAAGAACCCTATAGAGGTTTCTATGAAGTCTTCATAGGGATCAAAAAAACTATAGAGATCTCTACAGGATCTGTATAGGGATCCTGAAGATCCCTACATTGATCTCTACGGGGTCCCTACAGGGATCCGATCTCCATACGGTCTCCATCGGGATCGTGAAGGAGCGTCTTCGGGATCTTAAACGGACCCAGTAGGCATCCGATAATCGTTGCAGGGCTTCCGTAGGGGGCCTACAGGGTTCTGCCATGCCCTGACGGGTTCTGTTATCCGGCAGGCCTTGCACGGTTTCCGCAACGGCCTTACGGTGATCTTATAAGCCCTGGAGGGTCGCCATGCGGATCCTCTCGGGACTCCGTTCTGGAGCCTCGCTGGAGCAAATCTCGGAATCCGCTTGGGGCGTCGCCGAAAGAACGTGAGGACAGCATTATTATATGTATTTTGTTCTCGTTGGGTTGCTCGGTTGTTGCGTTGCTGTGGGGGGTGCTAGCCAAGCGTCCTTGTTACCCTCCTTGAGTTCTAGTGGGCGAGGCGGTTACAGCGAGCGCACGGGACGCGTCCATCAGAACCGCCCTGCCTTTGTTGTTGCTGCTGTTGCTGAATTTTCAGGTTTGAAAAAATAAGTACTGTTGATCCCCCTCACCAGTGCATGTTGTTTTTCCTCTGTCAAAGTGTGCCCCTCGACGCTCGCACCCTGTTTTTTTGACACGGACTTCTGGTCAAATTGTGCCCCTGGCCCCCGGGACTACAACAAGAACAACAACGGTCCCCGCCTGAGACGTCCTCCAAATTTACTCAGGACCCCCTCCTCCCGTCTGAGATTTCCTTCCAATTTACTCAGGAACGGCGCTCCCGCAGGAGACTTCCTCACAGTCTAGTCCGGGTCAAACTGCGTTGTTGCTTCCCCGGACTACAACAACGGCTCCCGCTTGAGATTTCCTCCAACCTTACTCAGGACCCCTGCTCCCGCCTGAGATTTCCTCCCAATTTACTCAGAATCGGCGCTCCCGCCTGTTCTTCGCAATTTAGTCAGGACCCCCCCTCCCGTCTGAGGTTTCTTCACAAATTACTCAAGGACAGCGCTCCTTGCGCTTTAGTCTAGACACCCGCTCCCGCCGCACATCCCCTTTTCAGGAGTTGCGCTGTCGCCTGTGATTTTTTGGGGCAGTTTATTCAAACATCACGCTATCTACGCTCAGGCACCACGCTCGCGCCAAGGACGCCGCCAAACTTCACTTAGGAATCGCGCTCTCGCCCTACACAGGCATCCCGCTTGAATGTCCCACCCTCCCAGCCCGCCCGTCAGAGGATCGCCCGCCTGTCGTGGGCTGCCGCCCGAGACTTCCTTGTGGAATGGCGCCTTCGCCTAGGATTTCTTCGAACGTTTCAACTCTTACCTTCCTGTTCCTCCCTCCTCCCGGGCCGCCCCCCCTCCTTCCGATTCCCTCTCCCTCGCTTCCAGCACCTCGCCGAGCAGCACCAGTGGTGTGACATGGCGTTGCTTATGGCGCGACCCATGGCGAAGCCTTTGTTAAACTGTGTTGGAATGGCTTGCGCAAGCCATGGCACAAGCTGAATCGCAACTCACGGCATAAATCATCGTCGTCCCTCCCTCTTGCCCCTCTAGTCCCTCCGTTCCTCCGATCCTTTCGTCCTCTCATTTTGTCTTTTCCCTTTCGTTTCCCTGTTCATGGGCTTCTCCAACTACACGTGGCCAGGACAGAATATAACCCCCCCAAAGGGGGTACGATCGAAGACAAAGAGGGCGGGTATCCAGGGTTTGGGATTTGCATTGTGAATGACACGCGGGCCGGTAGGAGCGAACAGTCTTAGAATGATTGTTGTTGTTCTTGTTGTTCTTGATGTTCTTGTTGTTCTTGTTGATGCTTGTGTTGTTGTTGTTGTTGCGGTTTGGGCGGTGCCCCGAAACGCTTGCGCGTGAGCCCCAATTTCCAAGAATCGACAGCCGGCTCCCAGGCGAGAGCATCCGGCCGAATATAGGGGGTTCAACCGACATCATTGAAGTTGGTCGTTTGCATCTTCTCTCGTGTTCCCATCACGCGTGTATTTCAAACCCTCGGTCCCTTTGTCTTCGTCTTCGCTCGTGCACCCTCGGGAGTACATCTTCCTTGCCTGCTGTTAAAGCCACGTTCCTTCACTATCGGTTGCGGCCAAGGGTACGGGAGGACGAGGATGGTCGAGGAGGAGGACGAGGTGATGAGGAGGATGTAGTATGTGATGTGCCTTGTGTTTTCAGGATTCATAGCGCGTTTTCCCTTACTTTCCTCCACCTCCTCAGACTCCGCCCCCTCGGCCCCCTTCGTTCTCTCCCTAGTAGCCTAGGCCTCCTCCCTCCTCGTCCTCGCCCTCGTCCTCGACCCTCCTCCTCGTCCTGCTCCTCCTCCTCATCGTCCTCCTCGCCGTTCTCCGTGTTCTCCCCCTCCCCCCGCCGCGGCCGCCGCCACCGCGGCCCGCGGCTCGAGCGGCCCCGCCCGCGCGGGCGCGGCCGCCGCGGCCCGCCGCGGCCGCCGCCACTCGGCGAAGGCTCGCGAGGGGATGGGGGAGGGTCGAAAGGAGAAGGACGGCTTGAAGGACGGGAAGGGCGAACAGAAGGGTCGAGAGACGGAAGGGTCGATGGGGGGCTCGAGGGGAGGGTCGAGGAGAAGGAGGAGGAGGAGGAGGAGGAAGAGGAGGAGGAGGAGGAGGAGGAGAAGGCGGAGGAAATTGAGGAGGAGGAGGAGGAGCAGGAGGAGGAGGAGGATGATGAGGAGGAGGAGGAGAAGGACGGGAAGGGCGAACGGAAGGGTCGAGAGACGGAAGGGTCGAGGGGGGGGGTCGAGGGGATGGTCGAGGGGAAGGGCATGGGGGATGGGGGAGGGCCGAGGGGAGGAAGAAGAGGAGGACAGTTCAGGACTGCCCCTTATTTTATCCTGTCCGATCCTCCTCCCCCTGTCCTCCTATCCTATCCTATCCAATCCTATCCAATCCTATCCAATCCGACCCTACCCTATCCAATCCGATCCTGTCAGATTTTCCTCCTGCCCTCCTCCTATCCTACCCTGGGGCCCACCCTACCATATCATATGGCATCCGATCATATCATATATTATTCCCATGTTATCCTATACTATCCTATCCTATCCTATCATATCCGATCCTACCCTGCAGCACCCTATCCTACCCTATTCCCCCGCCCATCCTATCCTACCATAGCCTATCCGATCAGATCATAACATGTCCTATCATCCCCCGATCCTGCCATATCCTATATTACCAGGTCCTATCATACCCGATCATTTCCCATCATATCTTCTCCTATCATGCCCCGTGCTATCATGTCATAGTATAGCATCCTCCCGCGCTATCCTAGCATATCCGATTCGATCCTCATCCTATCCGATCCTATCCTGCTCGGCCTACCCTATTCAATATTATACTAACCTACCCTGTCCTGTACTATCATATCCTCCTTTTACCTGTCCTGTCCTATCCCATCCCCCTACCATATCCTATCCTGCCCTATCCGATCCTACCCAATATCTTATCCTATCGTAGCCGATCCCATCCTATCCGATCATCCTTCTCGTCGCCTCCCCTATCCTATCATCCCCCTCGTCGCCTATCCTATCCTGTCCTGTCCTGTCCCATGGGCGCCGTCCTATCCTATCCTGCCATCCTGTCCTCCTCCTCCGCGTCGCCTCGTCGCCCTCCTCCTCCTCCTCCTCCTCCTCCTCCTCCTCCCGCGGGCCGCGAGGCTGGCCCCGCCCCGCGCTGCGCCGCGCTGCCTGGCAGCGCCGCGCCTCTTCATCCAGGCGGCGCGGCGGCGCGGCCGCGGCCCGCGGAGCGAGGAGTGAGGAGGGGCGATGGGGAATGGGGAACGGGGGGGCGGGAAGGAACGGGCTGCAAGCCGCCGCGATTGGAATTCCACATGCTTCCAGACCCTGGATTCCTTATCCAAGGGTTCCGTGCCCTTGCGTTTGCAGGCGCTGTGTTGAACACAGCGCCTGTGAACATCAAAGCGCTTGTGAGCACAGTGTGTTCACAAGCGCCTTGATGTTCACAGGCGCCGTGGGGTTCACCGATCTGAAGAGGGCGGCGGTGATGTCGGCGGCCGACCCGCCACGATTGGAATTCCACTTAAACCAGGCCCTGAATTCCTTATCGAAGGGTTCCGTGCCGAATGGCATTGGGCCAATGCCCCCACACAGTGGGACGGGCAGCAGGCGGCCGCAGGGACGTGAGGGGCAGGAGCCCTCTCTTCCTCTTCGCCTCCCCATCCCATCATCTCCCTCATCCCCATCCCACCCCCCGTACTCTATACCCTGTAATGTTCGTCCAGGCGCCAGGCGCTGGCCTGGGACTGGGGATCGGCGTCGTTTTACTCAGACCACTCCCTCACATTCCAATCCCATCCCCTCCAATCCCGCCCTTTGCTCTTCTCACCCCATCCCCTCCTATCCCATCCCATCTCGGAGATGGCATCTCCTCCCATCCCCTCCCCTCTCCCATCCCGCCTTCCATTCCCATCCCATCCCAAACCATCCCATCCCATCCCAAACCATTCTCTCCGTCGCCCTCCCGTTCCACCCCCTTCCCGTTCCCCCATCCCCAGGCTTGCGGCGATGGCAGAGGCCATCATTCTCGTCTCTCGGCCAGTTCGCTTGAAGAACTGGTCGAGGGACTGCTGCCTCGTCGCCGAGGCTGACCTCGCTTGGGCCCTGGAGCAGGGTCGCGGGGGTTCAGAACCCCCGCCCTGCCTCCAGACCGAATCCCGAAACTGATTTCCCATTTGACCGAATCCCGAAACTGATTTCCCATTTTATTGTAATCGGCCGAGGTCTGCAGGTCCCCGCGGCCGACGTGGGCGACCTGGACCGTGCGGTCGCCCTCGTTCTCCTGGGGAAGCCCGCGCTGCCCGTGGAGGCAATCGACCTCGGGGACCCCGAGGTGCGGGCCGCCCTGCGAGCGGAGGGGGGGCGAGGCCGCCTCTTCCGCAGCAGGGTTCTGGAGGTCCACGCCGTGGGCCCTTCGCAGTCGGCCGTCGCCGACCGCGACTTGAACGGAGCGCTGCGGGTGCTGCGCAGCGCCGAGTTCGAGTCACGGACCCCGTTCAAGCTCATCGGCCAGCAGGTCCTTGAGCGATTCTGTGGGCTACCCGAGGTCTCGGGTACTGCGTGGAAACGCGCTTCTGGAGTAGACTTCCGCCCGCCTGCATCCATCCACCACGCCATCATCACACCATCGTCCCTCCTTCCCTCCCTCCTCCCTCCCTCCTCCCTCCCTCCCTCCCTCCCCCCTCCCTTCCTCTCCCCCTCGTCTCCCCTCTGCGTGGGAACATGGCCCGAACGGTGGCCGACAAGCCCTGTGGCATGTTAAATGCATCATTTGTTATGGTGGCGTAGTCAGACCGCCGCGCCCGTGTTCGTGCCCGTGTTCGTGTTCGTCTCGTGTTAACCAACATGTTCACCGTTTCGGTTATACAAGCCTCAGTGTTCATATCCCCCTCCCCCTCCCTCCTCCTCCCTTCCTGCCTCCCTCCTCCTCCTTTTCCCCTCCTCCCCCCCTGCGCCCTCGCCCTACTCCCCCCCCTCCTTCCTCCCCCCACCCGCCCCTCACCCCCCCCTCCGCCGCCGCTCTGGCGGAGGGGTTTTAGGGTTAAGTTGCACGCAGGTGGGCGGCGGTTTTCTCCCAGCGTTTCAATCACAGTGCCCCACAGGTTCGAGACGTACTTGCTTCGTTACGCTGCAGGGGCCGCAGTACGCGTACATCCCCAGAGTCCCGATGGTGCAGCTGATCACACGTGGTGTCTTCCGCTCAGTGTACATGTGGCCGTCGGCCACGCGGCTGTCGAGGCGCAGCCGCCAGGCCGACCGCGCTTTCGACGCCGCCTTCGGCCTCGACCTGGCCGCGGCCGCGGTGGGAGACAACCCAATCGTGCCGCGAGGCGTTGCCCGCCTGACGGCTTCGTCCGTGGACATGGTGGCCGCCGCATTCCTCGACTGTTACTGGACGCTGCCAGACGCCGCCCAGCAGCGTCGCCATGCTGCCGTTGCAGAAGCCGTCCACTACTTGACCGATGTCTCGGACAGCCTACGTGGGAACCCCGCTTTCTCTGGCGTGCGCAAGCGCGTCAGGATGGCCGCGGAGACCGTCATCAACGCGATACTGTTGTCATCGCACCTGCACGGGGCCGAGCACTTGACCAGCACGCTCAGAGATGCTATCAAGATTGTCCTCCCAGGGAAGCTGGGCGAGCCGCTGCTGGAGTCGCTCCAGCACAGCGGGGGCATGCCTGTCCGACAAACCGCGCAGGGCTACTTCTTCACCCTCGACGCCGCTTTGTGCAAGGAGGAGCAACGCCAAACTCGCATTGGCCTGACTTCGGACGCCCCTTCGGTCGAATGCGTGCTGAGCGACAGCAGCCCACTACTCGGCGTCGATTGGCAGATGACAGAGTCTTTCAAGTGCGCGGACGCCGTGCGGGTGTACGACTTGTGCAGGGAGCTTCAACGCGTCAGGCAGGACGCTGTTGATTCTGCCCACGGCCACGGCAGCGGGGGCCTTGAGCAGGACGACGACTACGATGCCGAATATGTGCCAGACTCGCGGGCGGAGGCGTCTCGCCGATACCAGAGCTTGACGAGGGAACTGCACAAACTTTTCGCTCACCACCAGTTCACGGCGCTCGGGATGGGGTCCCAGGCGACAAAGGCAGGCGACAAACTCCACGCTCTGATCCACCAGTTTCGCCTTGCGTCGCCCTCTATGGCGGAGGCGCAGATGCGCAGCCAGCGCGTCCTGGCGTTCTGCTCAGACCTCGGCACGGAGTCTGCTCTGCACAGCGCCCTCCCAGCAGGTCTGTCGCAAGCCTTCCCCCACCGGCTGGACGTCCGCGCTGAAGATGATGACGGTCGCGCTGCCCCTGCTGCTCCAGCTGGCCCCCAGGGCGCCGCCGAGGCGGCGCCCGACCTCGCGGGCGTCGCGGACGACGACGGCGCCGCTGCCCCCCCCCGCAGCCGACGCCATGTTCGCAGACGAGATGGACTTCGAGGAAGACGACGGCGGCGCCCGAGCAGCAGCTGGCTCCCCAGACGGCGGCAACATGGACGCAGCAGACGACAACGGCATGGCTGGTGGCCCGCAAGCCAGCCAACGGGGCAACTGCTCACCCGAACCGATTGCCTTCGACTTTGCAGAGGACAACGAAGCCGCCGCCGAGCCCCCTGTCCCTCCTCCACCGCCGCCGCACCGACCTTCTGCCGCAGACGAGGAGCGGGCCGCTGCGAAAGGTTTGTTTGCCTCCCCGCTGCAAGTCGCAGGCGTCCTCCACATCTGCAACAACGGGCTCAACGATGTGATCAAGGCGCTAGAGCACGAGCAGTGGTATACTGATAGATGCAAGCCCCTTGTGAAATTGCTCGCGGACGAGTGGACGAGGAATCGGCTCCTTGAGCTGTGTTTTTTTCCTCGGAGGGCGCACGTCAGCACCACGCCAGCATCAAGGCCGTCACGACCAAACCAACCGAATGGCGCTTCGGGTCTTGGATACCAGCCTTGGTCCAGCTCCAGTACTGCGAGATGGGTCTCCGACACTACTGGGATCTCGCCTCCTACAACTCTCGGCCTGGGGCGCTGGACGTCGGCGGCGGCGGCGGGGGTGCCGAGGCAGACCCGCAGAGGCCCAGGGCGGAGGCGGCTGCTCCAGACAGTAGAGAAGAGCTGAAGCTCGTCAACGAGGCGATCAACAGTCCTGCCTTCTGGGCGTACGGGCACATGATCCTCCTGGTTACACACGGGATCCTGTTCGAGTTCCAGAACTGGTGCGAGAGCTGTGTCTGCCATGATACCGACTTCAGGTACAAGCCAGGCTTCAGCGCTGCCCGTCCGTACTTCGCCAGATGGAGTGACTACGGGACGGAGACGGGCGCGCGGCATGCCCCGCGCCCCTTGCGCGGGCGCCGCGCCCCCGAGGTCGCGGCGGGGAAGGCAATGCATTTGTTGCGGGAGCTCGCGGGGCAGTCGCTCGGTGCGCTCGTCATGCGGACAGCGGCGCTTCAGCCAGCCGACAGAACAATGGTCGTGCGAGAGTTCGAACGATGCAGGACAGCACTAATGGAAGTGATGGAATCAAAGCTCGGCCATTGGACGCGCCTTCCACATCGGCTATGTGCGCTGGGGTGCACTTCTGCTGCGGGGTCATGCCAGGACCCAGCCAGGGACGCCGTGCGCTCTTGCATCGACATGTACGCGGCGCTCACGGACGAGCAGCGCCGTGGTCTTTGGCCACTCGTCGCCCAGGTCTGCGACCCGTCATCTCCTTCCTGGGGCGAGGTGCAGAGCTTCATCGGCGGGGCGCCCCTCGACGACCTGCCCAACTTGAAGCGGATGGCTGGCTCTATGCAGTGCATCCCGATCTGCGAGCGCTCCATCGAGAGCCGCCACCGACACAACAAGCTGAGCGCGTCGAGGGCCCCGCGCGCAGGCGGGGCCTTCGTTGACGTGATGTTGAAGCTCCCAGGCATGGTTCGACAACTCAAGTACGACCCACAGATGTTCCTGCGCCTTGCCACCACGGTCGGGGAAGTCCGAAAGTCACCCGAGAAGATCGCCCGCATGTTCGACCTGCAAGGCCACCACACGTTGACGGCAGCAGCAGCCAGGAACGGCGCCTTCACCAGGGAGTTGTTGGCCATTGTTTTCCACAGGATGGACCCGTCGACTCAACACCGACGCCACGTTGTTCTCGAGCGTGCTGTGCCTCCAGCGGCCAAGGGCATTTCTTTGAGCAAGGATGAGTCACCCAACCACGGTTGCAGGCACCGTGGGCCAGTGAAAACAACCCCGCGCACTTCGCATGCAACCGTGGTGGCGCCACGTGTCGCATCCAGGCCCCGCCCAGCCACTGAGCAAGCTGGGCAGGAAACTAAGTTAAACGGTCAGCCAAAACTCGGGGAAAGGGGGTCGTCCGCCGTCTGCCGCAGCAGCACCGCAGCAATTTCACATCCCTCATCGGGCCCTCCCCCCTCCGTCCCCCCGCCCGCCGCCGCATTCAGGGAAGCCTTCAGGCCCTTTCGCGTCTCGCCGTCTTGACGCTGGGCCGCTGCGGTATCTCTGTCCGGAGGTTGCGCCAGGGTCAGGGGGCGGGGGGTGGGGGGAATGATCCGGCGGGCCGGATGGGGGGAGGAGGAACGAGGAGCAGGAATGGGAGGGGAGAAGAGGCCGAGGAGCAGGAGGATAGAGGACAAGGATGACGGAAGAGGGAGAGAAGAGAGGCGAGGAGGAGGAGAGACGATGGGGAGAGAGGCACTTCCATCCTCCACCTCCATCCAACACCTCCCTCTTCATCCTCCACATCATCCTCCACAGCCTCCTCTATACTCCACCTGCTCCTCCCCCTCATCCTCCACCTCCTTTTCAGTCCTTTTCCATCCCTCCGACATGCCCCCCCCGAGCCATCCCCCACCTCAATCCCCATCCCCCGCGTCCTCTTCCACCTCGTCCCCCACCTCCTCCTCCGCCCTCCTCCATGCCTCCACCGAGCCATCCTCCACCTAATCCTACACATCCTCCTCCATGCCTCCACCTCCTCTTTCACCCCTCCCCCATGCCTTCTCCGAGTCATCCTCCACTAATCCCCCGCATGTTCCTCCACCTCCTCCTCCATCCATACCGCGCCTCCTTCTCCTCCTCATCTTCCATCCTTCCCTGATGCCTCAACCGAGCCATCCTCCACCTCATCCTCCACATCCTCCTCCGCATCCCCCCTCCATCCTCCACCTCCGCCTCCATCTCATCCTCGACTTCCTCTCCTACCCCTCCTCCATACCTCCTCCGAGCCATCCTCCACCTCATCCTCCGCGTCTTCCTCCACATCCCACCCCCATCCATCCCCGCTTCCTCCTCCACCCCATCCCTCCCCCATGCTTCACCCGAGCCATCCTCCACCTCATTCCCTCCTCCATTCCTCCACCGAGCCATCGATGCCATCCTCCACCTCATCCAACACATCTTCGAGCATCCTCGCATCTTCCACCTCGTCCTCCACCTCCTTCCACCCCTACTCCTCCATGCCGCCTCCTCCGAACCATCCTCCACCGCATCCCCCGCATTTTCCTCCACCCCTTCCTCCATCCTCCATCCCCCGCCTCCTCCTCCACCCCATCCTCCACCTCCTCTTCCATCGCTCCCGCGTGACTCCTCCGAAACATCTTCCACCTCGCCCTGGGCATCCTCCCTTCGCGTTCTCCTCCACAACCTCCGCCTTCATCTCATCCTCCGCGCAGCGCAGCTCCTGCTCGATGCTCGAGACTTCCTCGTAATGTACTCAAACGAAGCAACAGTTGGAAGCTACTTCTTTTGAATTCCCGCTCGAGACTTCCTTATAAGTTATCCCCGTCAGGGCCTTCCCTCCTCCTCCTCCTCCCCCCCCCGCCCTCTTCCACCTCCTCCGTGCCTCCTCCGAGCCTCCTCCATGGAATATGTCCTCCGCCCTGCCGCTGCCTCCCTCATCTTCCACATCGTCCTCCGCCTCATCTTCTCCACCCCTCCCCAATCCCCCCCCCCTCCCCCGAGGGCCCCGAGGAGGAGGAGGGGGAGGCTGCGGAGGAGGGGAAGCGTTGCTCGCGGACGGCGGACGGCGGACGGGGTGTCTGAGACATGTGGCCTGGCCTCGCACGTGTTGCGTAAGTTGCGTGGGAGTGTGCACGGGGTTGTGTTTCGCGTGGAGGCTGGTTTCTTCGCACGCCTTGCAGCATTTCCGTAAAGTCGCGAACGCGTCGTCCTACTACACCATCGGCGCCCGACCAGTGGAAATGCCTTTGCTGGCGGACGCCCTGTCTGGCGTTCGAGATCTATCTCTGCCGCAACTCCTGCCCCTCACAGACGCGATGTACACGGCGCCTGCACTCATGCCCGCCGCCGCGGACCGCCCCGAGCTCCCCGACGGTCCCGACGACGTCCTTGCAGCCATCAAGGAGCGCGACGTACCCCTGCAACAACGCACTGCTTTCAAGGTCGTTCGTCTAAACCCGAACTCTCGGAAGCTAGTCAGACCGCCTGGTTGCAACTTGGGCCGCGACGACGTCGCCATCTCGACTCATGACATTCGTGGTGCGCACGACCATGACGGGCAGCCGTCGCTCCTGGTGGCCTCGCAGGGCGTCCATGATACTGACGGTGGCGTGTTCGAGGGCAGCACCCGCATCTTGAGTAGGCGGCATCTCGAGAACGTGCATGACCTCCAGGAGTCATTCCAGGATCGGCACGGACGAAAAGGACACGGATATGGGTTGTTATAGCATGCACATTCTTCTGTTACCGTTCTGTGGGTTCAGGGTTGGCGGGATGGGGGGGGTGGGGGTGGGGGGGTGGTGGGGTGGGGGGAGGGGGGGGGGGGGAGGGATGGAGCGTGGGTGGGGACGCAGGGGGGGGGGGGTTGTGGGAGGGGGGGTCTATGTGAAGGTTCCTTCAGATGGGGGGGTTGGGGCGTTTTTGATGCGTTTTAGTGTTTTTTTTTGTGTATTTTTTTTTCTTTCTTTTTTTTTTATTTTTTTTTTTGTCTAAAGTTTTTCTTTTTTATTTTTTTTTTTTCTTTGTTTTTTTTTTTCTTTTTTTCTTTTGTTATTCGCTGTCGGTGCCGCCGCGGCCTGTGCCCATGTGGGGCAGAAGGCAGCCTGCCTAACAGCGGCCGCTGCTGGTTTGGGACGACATCTGTTGTTTGGCGTTGCGCGCATTCTTTCCGCATCCATTTCGGGCGCCCAGACAGGAGTGGCAGCCCACAGGCGAGATGCTCTACATGCCCAATCATGGCTGGCCTCCTGGCGTGGACCCTGCTACGCACGGTCGGGCGGCGTACCTGTTGACTGACATGGTGAATTGCGGTGGCATTCCTGGTTCCGACACTGCATGCATGCTGGGCGAAGGTGGCGACGCGGCCCTTGACAGAAACATCGTGCGCACGTTCGAGGAGGTAGGTTACGCCATCCGTGACGACGTGCGCGTTGCCGCGGCCTTCGGCGGGACCGTGGAAGCATGGCGTCTGGCCGAACATGCGATGGCCGACCTGGGGGCATTCGACGTGCTCACGGCGCCGCGGCCCGCTCTCAGGCCGCGCGAGGGCATCGCGGACGGAGATGCGACGGCATGGGAATTGATGTACAAATTGCGAGAGCAGGGTTGGACGGGCAAGCTTCTACCCGCCAAGGTCAAGGGGCAAGATTCCTTGCCTGCCCCGTTCGACCCAGGGGATCCGAATGCTGATCGGGTTTGGTACTATCGGAGAGGAGCTGAATCGGTTGGCATCGCATACATGCGTCGTCTACTGTCGGGGGATGCGGTAGTATCTCACGTGGGCACGGCTAACTATTATGACGCTCTTGGTGGTGGTGAGAAGCTAGCTATCGAGGATGATGCGGGCACGGCTGGCGGCGACAGGACATGGGCAAAAAATGCGTCGTGCGCGCAACAGTGCAGAGTACCGCAGCGCGCAGCGCAGGGCGGGGTGTGTGTGTGGGCGGGGGAAAGGAAGGGAGGGAGTGGGGGCGGGCGGGCAGCGCGGGGGCGCGGGTGACGGCAGCGAAGGAACGGTGGAGGGGTGGGAAGGGGTGGGATGGCGGATGGGGGAAGAGGGAGGGGGAGAAGAACATATTAGTGGGCGCGGGGGGCGGGTGGCGCGGAGGAGGGGGGGCGGAATGAGGGGGGGTGAGATAGGTGCGCCTTGTGCCAGCCAAGTGCCGAACGTGTGCAAGAGTGCACCAGGTGCCGCCCGGCCCAGCGCCCAGCGTGCGCCCGCGGTGCTCTGCCGCTGTGCCGCGTCGCATTGTTTGCTACATTTGCCTCAGGCGCCCTCGGAAGCGGCGGCGGAGAGGCGAGGCCAAGGCGATGCACCAGATGCCTCTCGCCATCGAGGGCGATGCGGCGGATCGCCCCCCATCGAGGGCGACGGCCACGACTCAGACGCCGTGGGTTCCATCGAAAGCGACCGTGGGGGCCATGGGGGCGCAACAACGCCCCCCTTTTTATTTTTATTTATTAAATTTTATTTTAGTGTTTTTTTTTATTTATTTATTATTCATTAATTTATATTTTTTTTTATTTATACTTTTTATTTTTTTTTATTTTTTTTTTATTATTTATTTTTTTTTTTTTTTTTTTTTTATTTTATTAAATATTTTATTTTTTTATTTTTTTATTGGCGGCACTGCCACGCATTGGCGGCACTGCCACGCCCATTGGCGGCACTGCCACGCCTGATGGCATGCTTGGGACGCCTCAGCCTGAACCCGAACCGTCAGGGCCAGCGCCTTCGACCTCACCGCCGCCCGTTCCCCATCCCCCAAGCGTTGGGCGAGAGCCCTCGCCAGCGCCATCCTCGGCAATGTCGCCCGAGCTGTCGCCACCTTCGCCGTGCGAATCCCCTGGGCCAGATCCAGATCCCCCACCGCGGTCGCCAATGCCGTCACCGTCGGGGCCACGAGCCCCGTCGCGGTCTCCGACGCCACCGCCGCGCGGCGGCAGCGAACCCCCAGGGTCGCCGCCGCCGCCGCCGTCGCCCCCGCCACGCGCGGAGCCGCTGCAACGCGGTCCGCGGCTGCCTGCGCCTGCACACCCTGCGAGCGGGAAGTGGGGCCCGTTCCGCATATGCCGTTGTGTGGATGATTACGGACCTATGTATTTAGTCACGTGCCGATTCCACCACGACAGGGGCGACGCCCGCGCGACAGCTTGCACCAAGAGGCGCCACTTCCAACCCGAGGATGAAGACGAGGTGCTTCGCCGCTTGAAGCCATGGTGCCTTGTGGGCGAAGGCTACGCCAAGCGGACGAGGGGCCACAAGCTCATAGAGCCTGAGAATCTCCCTCTGCTTTCCCACGAGGAGATCGATGCCGCTTGCCCGCCTGCTGACGTGGCGGTCGGCGTCTGGCAACGCGGGCGGCCAGACTCACCCGTGCTAGGGCTGTTGGCGGAGCATCTTGCCACCATTTCTTCGTCCAGCTCGTCCGACTCGGGGAGCAGCAGCGACAGCAGCAACGGGGGCGGGAGCGCCGCGGAGGACCCCGGCGAGCCATCGTCGGGTTCTTCGAGGCCGTCGTTCTATATCCCGCCATTCTCTCTCCACCCAACCACCCTTACTGGGGGCAACTGTCCCCTCCCGCTGTTATTTGTTTTTTTTTCTTTCTCTCTCTCTCTCTCTCTCTCTCTCTCTCTCTCTCTCTCTCTCTCTCTCTCTCTCTCTCTCTCTCTCTCCTGCTGGCCCTATGGGCCGCTTGCCGCCCCTGCGCCGAGCCAGGCGACCGTGGCGGTCATTTCCATGCACCACGCGCGAACCATCGCGCTCGCGAAGGCCCGCGCTTGCGCCCGCGTGTCGGCGTCGTTGTCGTCGACGTCGAACGCCTCGGACGTCGTCGCCCTCGTCGCCCACGGCCGAGAACGACGACGATGATAACGGTGATGATGGTAATGTTGTTGTTGAGGATGGTGATGCTGGTGATGATGACGCTGATGACGATGACGATGACGATGACGCCGACGATGATGATGATGATGCTGATGCTGATGCTGATGATGATGATGCTGATGCTGATGCTGATGATGATGATGATGATGATGATAAGGCTGGCGCTGATGACGATGGTAATGATGTTGATGACGGCGACGATGACGATGTCGTTGCTGACGATAATGGTGCTGATAGTGATGCGGATGGTGATGCTGATTGGTGGTGATGATGCGGATGGCGGATGCTGATGATGATGGTGATGGTGATGCTGATGCTGATGAGGATGCTGGTGATGCGGATGCTGGTGCTGAGGATGATGGTGATGCTGATGATGGTTATGGTGATGATGATGATGCTGATGCTGGCAAATCTGCAGTTGGTGATGATGCGAATGCTGATGAGGACGGTTGTCACGGGCGGCTCCTTGAGTAAGTTCCTGTCTGCTGAGGGGGGGGTGCAATATTTGTTCATCCCACGCGCTTCCTGTACAATGTCGCGGCGGGTCATTCGGAGCCCCGTTGTTGCTCTCCACTCCCCCAGTGCGTGTAGTACGGAAACACATGATGAGGCCGATGATGTTATTGCACGGTTGTTCTATTTAGCCATGAGTGGATGGGCAATCAGGTGCCGCCTTTTCGGGGAGCCCCACGTTTCTTGGCGGTGGATTTGACCCCTTGGCGGGATGCTGAAGATGCTGAAGGTGATGATGGCGCTTCTGCTGATGGTGATGATGCTGACTGTTTAGCTATCAGGTGGCAGTGCCACCTCTTCGAGTAGCAGTAAGTTACTTGGGCGTGGGGTGTCTTCCCTTGCGGGGGTGATGGTAATAGTGATGGTGCTGCTGATGAAGCTGCTGATGATGCGGATGATGATGATGATGATGATGATGATGATGATGATGCTGAGCAGTGATGGTGGTGATGTCATTACCACCATTGCCATCACCATCAGCGCGATGGTGATGGTGGTGACGCGGATGCCCATGATGATGTTGGCGGTTACGGCAGACTGGCGTTCAGAGAATGGTGCGTTGGCAACCGTTGGCCGCCACCGCCGCCCGAGGACGCGCGGCGCAGGCAACGCCGACGGCGACGTCGACCTTTCGAGGCCTCTTAGGTGGGCCCGCGTTGATGGGATCTGAGGATCGCGCCGTAGTGCCGATGCAGCATCGATGGTCCGATGCATCGACGACATATCGATCAATGCATCGGCGGCGTCGGCGATGCGTCAGCGACGTCGGCGCGGAGAAATTGAAACTCTGGTCCCGCATCGAGCCGCATCGCCGATGCATCGGCGATGCGGAGTGATTCGTCGATGGGGAGGGAGGGTGAGGATGAGGAGGAATGAGTGGTTAGGAGGGGCGGTGCGGACGTCGACACCGATGGCAATGTCAACCTATGCATCCGTGCCCCCCTCAGTCGATGCATCATCCATCGTTCACCGTGCCCTCGTCTCGTCCTCCTCATCCTCCTGATCCTCCTCCTCCTCCTTCTCCTCCTCCACCCCTCCTCCGCCCATCCTCTTCCTCGGGTCCCCCTCCTCCTCCTCCTGATCCTCTTCCTCATATCCTCATCATCGCCATCCTCCTCGCCCTCCTCCTTCTCCTCCTCCTCCCCCTCCCCTTCCCTTCCTCCCGTTTGACAAATTGTTCTCTGAATTCCAATGGTTTCCAAACGTGTCGAAAGGTCGAAATGGCCCCTTCTCTGTTTGTTCAACCGCCTCCCCCTCTTCCGATTGACCCCCATCGTTCCGCTGTCGCTTCCCATCCCCCATCCATCCCGTCTCGCCCCGCGCCCGCCGACGCCGACAGGCGGACTCTATTTCGACTGCAGCGTTACCGACGCCGACGCCACGTTTGTCGCGGGCGCGGCTTGGACCGCCGTTGCGGCCACCGGCCTTCGGGAGGGATGGGGGGGTGGGGGAGGGAGAAGGGGGGCAAGTAGTGGAGGAGGGGGTGTGCCTTGTCACCAGAAGCCCTGCTGGCAGAGCAAGTCGGCCTCATGCGCCCTATGAGCTCCATGAGCCATGAGCCCTATGAGCCCCGTGAGGCCTCTGAGGCCTATGAGCCCGACGAGCCCTATGGACTCCATGAGCCCCCTGCAGGCCCTGAGTCCTATACCTCTACGGGCCCTATGGGTACTATGGGTCCAATGGCCCACATGAGCCATATGAGACCATCAGTCCGATGGACACGATGGGCCTCATGCGCCATATGAGCCCTATGAGCCCTGTACGCGATATGAGCCCCATGAGCCATATGGGCAATATAAGCCCTATGGGTTGCATGAGCCCTATGAACCCTATGAGCCTTATGGCCTTATGAGCCCTACGAGCCATGCGAGCCCAATGAGCCCTCTGAGCTCTATCGGCCCTGTGAGCATTATGAGCCCTACGATCCCTATGCGCCCCATGGGCCCTGGAGGCCCCACGAGCCCCATGGACCCCGCGAGTCGCACGCGCCCCATGAGCCCTCTGAGCCTCATAAGCCCTATGAGCCATATGAGCCCTATGATCCCTGCGAGCCCTGCGAGCCCTAGCCCTATGGGCCATCTAGGCCATATGAGCCCTATGGGCCCTATGAGCTCTATGGGCCCTACGGCCCAACGAACCCTATGAGCCCCCTGGGCCCAGCGAACCCTGTGAGCCCTCTGGGCCCTGTGAGCCTTCAAACCGAAGCGCAGCGAGCTTCAAGTCCTTAAAGTATTGTACATATAAGATGTCAATCGGCACCGAAACTCGAACAGAGGAGAGCGTGGAGGGGGAGAAGGGGGATGTGGAGGAGGACGGGAGGGATGCGACCCTTTGCGCTGGCAAGCTTTCGCTTTCGCCACGCGCACGGTGCCACCGTGCGCGCGGCGGTGTTATGATGTTGATGCTGATGATGAGGTGGTGATAGTGATCGTGATCGGAAAGGAGTAGGAGTAGTAAAGAGGAGTAGTAAAGAGGGGGAAGGGAGGATGAGGCGGATAAGAAGTAGTAAAGAGGGAAAGGGGAGGATGAGGAGGGGAGCCGCCCTCTGCCCTGGCAGGCGGCGCTGGCACTGCGTGGTCGTGTCGTGTCGACCTGGTACGGCACAGCGGATATATGCTGCTGCTGATGATGGGTTTTACCACGCCTCAACGCGCCAGGGGGCAGGAGTATGACTTCAAGAGGGGGGGGCGGGGGGGAAGGAGGAGGAGGAGGAGAAGGGAAAGGGAGAAGGAGGAGGAAAGGGGGAAGGAGGAGGAAAGAGGAGGCAGGAGGAGGAAAGGAGAAAGGGGGAGGAGGAAGGAGGAAGGAGGAGAAGAGGGATGATGAGGAAGGGAGAAAGGGGAGGAAAGGGGGGCAGAGGAGGAGGACGCCCCACCACCATGCACCCATGCACCCGTCTATGGAGCAGCCAAGTGGTGGGGGGGCATGTGGGCGCACCGTGTGCGTGGACCTGGCTGGCTCGTTCCTGGGT
Source organism: Prorocentrum cordatum (assembly GCA_963575745.1). NCBI lineage: Eukaryota > Dinophyceae > Prorocentrales > Prorocentraceae > Prorocentrum > Prorocentrum cordatum. The sequence continues at coordinate 321,514 of CAUYUJ010005792.1, forward strand.
GGCTGGCCTTTCAGGCGCGGGCCTGTCTGGCTCGTACATGCGTGAGCGACTGGGGGCTACTGCATGTCGATGTACACGTATGTATGGATGCACGTAAGTACTTGCTGCCTCCATCACAACATACCAAGTCAGTGGCATGCACACAAACGAATGTAGGTGTAGGCATGGTGCATGTGCGCGTTAGTGCGTGTAGGTGTCTGCGTGCCTGTGTATGCGGGTACGGTGTGTATGGGTGTATGTATGTATGTATGCATGCATGCACGTGCGTATGTATGTATGTGTGCATGCGTGCCTGTATGGATGAGTGTAATGTATGTATGTGTGTATGTATGTATGCGTAGGCAGCCGCCCCGCTGTTTTGTTTTGTGTTGCTGTGTTGCCCGTCCGTCGCTCTCCCTCTGCCTCCCCCTTCCCCGCCTGCTTCCTCCTGCCCCCCGTCAATGGGCGAGCGCACGTAGATGACATGATCGCTCCGAGTCCCGACCCTTGCTGCCCTGCTGCCCGACGGAGTGCACGTATGGAACACGAGTGTCCCGACAGACGGGGTTGTACGTAACTAGCAGGGGTGGGGGGTGCCCCGATACACCCCTTGGGCCAGCTGGGGTCGTGAGCCAGGGATCCAGGAATCGCGCGCATGAGAGTAGTGATATATATATATATATATATACATAGAATGTGTGTATGTGAGTATGTATGTGTGTCTGTATGTGTGTGTGCGTTTGTATGGGGGTATGTATGGATGTCTGTATTTGCGTGTGCGCATGTACGCATAGTGAACAGCCGCCGCATTTTTGGTTTGCTAGTCCATTTCCCCCCCTCTCTCTCTCTCTTTCCCCCCGTCCTTTCTCGCCCGCTCCCTCAATAAATGGGCGCGCGTTTCGCCTGCTCGTTCTTCTGAGGTCGGTGCTAGCTACCAGGGGTCAGGATCATAGGGGCCGATCCCCTCCTCTTGGTCGGGCCGCGCCCCGCGGCGGACCCAGAGGGGCCATTTTGAGTGAATTGTTTTGCAATTCTCCGACGCGCGCTGGCCACCCAGACCGTTGCGTTGCGGCGCGTGGCCCGTGAGGCTTAGCCTGTGATCGCATATTCACATTCTGCGTTGTCAACGATATGGATACACACATGTGTCTATGCACGCGCGCATGTCATACGTGTATGTGTGTGTGCGTGTATGTGTGTATCTGTGTATGCGTGTACATGTGTATGTATACATGCGTGTGTGTGTGTGTGTGGGTGTGTGTGTATGTGCGCATGCGTGCACGCACGTCACGTACACGGGAATACGTGCACGTAATTCTGCATACAGTTGCCCACGTGCTTGGCAATGGGGGCGCGGTTTTCCCTAGCGTTTCAATCGGCGCCCCAAGTTCGAGACGTACTTGCATGTGTGCCCCTCCCCCTTTCACCCCGCTCCACGCGCCTCCCACTCCCCTAGCCCGTGTCCCCACCCCCCCCCCTCCGCCGCGCCAGGTGCGCTGCCGCCGCGGCAGCTGCCGCCCTGAGCCTGGGCGATGGGCCTGGCGGGAAGGAAAGGAGGGCCGTGGGTCGCCAACATGTTGCGGGAACCAACAACGGCTACCAAACGAACCACACTATACTTGGAGATGGCTTTGTCTTTGCCCTCCCCCCCCCCCATGGGGGGTGGGCGAAGCGGCAAAGGCGGCGGGCCGCGCGCCGCCATTTGGTTGCGGAAACCAACAACGGGCACCAAACATAACCGCAATGTACTTGGAGAAGACTGGGTGCATTTGTTGTGCTCTCTCTCTCTCTCTCTCTCTCTCTCTCTCTCTCTTTCTCTCTCCTCTCTCTTCCTCTCTCTCTCTCTCTCACACCACCTCTCTCGCACCCGTTGCTCCTGGACGTGGAGCAGCTGGCAACGACGCTCGATTAGGTTGCGGACGTCAGCAAGCGGCGCGAACCACAAGCACAACATGTCGGATGCACGTTTTGCAGCCGCTGGCTGCTTCCTACTCTCCTGTGCCATTCCTAGAATCCTTCCATCCTTTTTCGCTTCTTCTCTCTGGTCCCCTTTCCCCCCTTCGTTGGTTCACGGCCGCGCGCCGAATCGCTTCGACGTTGAGCTGTCGTTGCCGATTCGGCTCCGTTTTTCTGTTTTTTTTTTTTGTGTTTTTGTAAAATTTTCAAGGTTTTTTTTTGAAAATTTGCGTTTTTTTTTTTTTTTTTTTTTTTTTTTTTTTTTTTTTTTTTTTCCTTGGGATTTTCTAATTTTCCAGAAGAAAACAACATAAAAATCACTTCGTCGACGCGCAGCGCGCGCCCAGCAGACCCGCAGCAGTTGTCCAGCAGTTGTCCAGCAGTACTCCAGCAGTACTCCAGCAGTACTCCAGCAGTTCTCCAGCAGCCCAGCAGACCCCCAGCATTTGTCCAGCAGTACTCCAGCAGTACTCCAGCAGTACTCGCCCCAGCAGGTCTCCCAGCAGATCTCAAAAACTAAAGGTTTTGTGTTTGTTTTTATTGTTTTCGTGTGTTTTTTTTTGTGTGTTCGCAGCTAGTTTTTATAGTTTTTGAGTTTTTTGTCTCATGATTTTTGGTCGTTTGCATGTTTTCTAGCCATTTTCTTGGCACTCAGCTGGTTTTCTGATTTTCGATGCCGCTAACGTGCCATTGGACCGTTGAGGCCACTGTCGGCCACCCGACCAGTGCGGCACTGTGCCATTGGGCGCTGTTCGGTGAGCCATTGTGCCACTGGGCCCATTGTGCCACTGGCAACTGGCGCCATTGAGGCCATGGGGCCATGATGCAAATTTGCAAGTGGGACATTGAGGCCACTGGGGCATTGAAGCAACTGGGGCATTGTGTCATTGGGCGCTGTTCATGTTGCCAATGTGCAATTGAGGCCATTGTGGCCATGTGGCTATTTGGCCATTGGGTGTCGTGCATTTTCGCCATTGGGCCAATGTGCCATTGAGGCCATTGGGGCCAGTGTGCCATTGGGCGTCTTCCATGGGGCCATCGGGCCAGTTGGCCATTGGCCGCAATGCCATTTGCGTTCGGTGCTGCCAAAAACAGCATTCCCACCGCGCAGCCGAAGGCCGTGGTGCACTCGACGACGCCTTGTCGTTTGACGAGGATGGTGTCGCGGCGCAAACCGCGAGAAGCTTGGCGCTTCCACTGTGGAGCAGCGCCACCGCCAACGCGCGGGCAGCGTTCGGCTGCACCTCGCTGGCGCACCATCAGCGCAGAGGTCCACCCCAGACGGGCTTAGCCGCAGGCTGCAGGGACTGCGCGCATCGCGCCGTGCATTCCAATCCCCCAATCGTTGATGCAATGTTTGTTTACGTTGGTCTTCCCCATCCTCCACGTGGGGGTTCGCCGTGCAGCGCTGTGGTACAGGCTTCGCGCGGCCCGTGGCCTTGGCAATTGGCGCGGCCGCGAACCGCGCAAGCGCTAAGTGTTTCTCTGCGTGTGTGTGTGTGTGTGTGTGCGCGTGTGTGTGTGTGTATGTGTGTGTGTGTGCGCGCGTGCGTGCGTGCGTGTGTGTGTGTGTGTGTGTGTGTGCGTGTGTGTGTGTGTGCGTGTGTGTGTGTGTGCGTGTGCGTGTGCGTGTAGAGGGCGTGTGCGTGTGTGTGTGTGTGTCTGCGTGTGTGTGTGTTTGTGTGCGTTCTGTACGCGAGTGTGTGAATGTGTGTGCGTGTGTGTCTGCGAGGCGAGTGTGCATTTATATTATATGTATATTTAAATGAATATATGTTCACACACGTGCTTGGGCGTGTGTTGACAACGCGCGCTGTGTGCGCGTGCGTGCGCGTGCGCGCGCGTGTTTGCGGGGTGGGGTGGTGGGGAGGCCCCCCGCCCGTTTATTTTGTCATGTGTAATTGCAGATGCGCTGGCACCTATATCGCGGTCGCGGCGCGTCGCCGCTGCCCTGTGTTCCCCACGGAATTGGTTATATCGTTTTTGGTATTATATGCCGCGGCCACTTCGTTTGACACTATGACGCAACGAAATTGTCACGAAATTCGGTTCCCAAATGCGTTGCGCCCCCATCTTCATTTGGGGCGGCGTGGGAGGGCAGGCCAAAGCATTTGTTCTGTCGCGGCACTTCACACATGCGTAGGTGTTGTGCACGTTTCCGTCTTTTGCGTTCCTCTGAGCCTCTGAGCCTCTCTTGCCCGTTTCTGCCCCCCCCCCTCTTGGTCCACCGGATGATGTTTACGTGTGTATATACGTGTGTACTACCGTTCGGCGTTTGTAAAGGTGTACGTATGTATGCATGTGCGTACCTTTTGCATGTACGTGTTCATGCACGCACGCTTTTTCGTCCATGCACACCAACGTGTGTACGTATGTGAGTATAGGTGTAGGTATCATGTATGTATGTACCCTATGTACGCGCGTATATCTGCACATGTGAACGTATGTGTGGTCATACACCCGCGTAGCATGCACACTTCCACATATGCACGCCACACACACACGCATGTCCAGATTCCACACGCGCGCGCATCTGTATATGCCTGTACATGCTGGCATACAAAGCTTGTATACATTCTCGCCCCCTGCGCGCACGTGCACCGTGCACGTGGTCAGTGGCCTGCGCGATGCGCATGCACCGCGGCCCGCGGTCCGCAGGACTTCGCGCTGCTGCCATGACGGGCCTTGGCGGCCTTGGCGCCGCGACCCTTGTGGCCTTCGCCGCCTTTGCCCTGCTGGTGGGGGGCGGAGTGGGCGAGGAGGGAGGGCCGATTGGAGATGGGATATGTGGGGAGGAACTGAGAAAGAGAACGGTGGAAGGGGCCGTGGGACGAATAATGATGCTTGTGGGCCCAAGGAGTCCAGGAGGAGGAGGAGGAGGAGGAGGAGGGGGATGGTGATGATGATGATGATGATGGTGATGACGACGCTGATGATGCTGATGATGATGATGGTGATGATGATGGTGGTGATTGTGGTGATGAAGATGGTGTTGATGCTGATGCTGCTGCTGAGGATGATGATGCTGATTGTGATGATGATGCTGATGATGATGGTGCCGATGATGATGGTGCTGATGATGCTGATGATGCTGATGATGATGATGATGGTGGTGGTGATGCTGCTGATGATGAAGATGATGATGATGATGACGACCGCGTGGGCATTGCACCCCAGTCGGCGTCGCGCGAGGATGGGTGAAATCGGCGCCATCGTCTTGGCCAGCTGCGCCGCCCACTCTCTCTCTCTCTCTCTCTCTCTCTCTCTCTCTCTCTCTCTCTCTCTCTCTCTCTCTCTCTCTATATATATATATATATATCGCTCCCGTTCGGTCTGAAGGGGCGGGCTTCGGGGGCATGGGCGCAGCGCCGTGCGTCGACCCACTGTTTGCATGTAAGTGGGCCTGGATAGGGGCCTCGGTAACTGCCCCGCGAGCCGCTCGGGGCTCGGGGCGTCTTGGGGGTCATCTTGGGCCTTCTGAGGCGAACTGGGGGCACTGGGGTCGCTGGGGGCCCCAAACGGCCCCGAACTCGACGAGCTCTGGCCCCCGCAGCCCCACAGCGAAGATCTTCAATGAAAATCTCAGCGCGGGAGGCCTCGTTGGCCTGGCCAGGGGCCTCTGTCGCTGCCCTGGGAGCCGTTCGGGACGTCTCGATGGCCATCTTGGGCCTTCTGGGACTTCTGGGGCGAACGGGGGGGGGGGGGGCAAAGAAGACCCGAACTCGATGATTCTCTCTGGTGATCTCTGCGTTGAGGCCGCTGAGGCCCCTAGCGCGAAGACCTGCACTCAACTCAGGCCCCCAAGCAGTGCTTGCACGCCAACAGCGCGCACGCAACATACCCCGCATCATGATCGGGCACCACGTGGGGAACCAACGCGCACAGAACACCCAACGATGTGACTCCCATGACCTATGCGGCACATCACCGCTCGTAAAAACCTAACTCGTGCAACTTGTCACGAGCTAAAACTTACATCATAGACGGGGGGTCCACTGCGTGAAATGCAATTCAGAATCGGGCGCAATCTTGGCGCAACCGTGGCGCCTCTTCCTCATCCTCCTTGTCGTCCTCCTGCCTCCTCCTCCTCCTCCTCCTCCTCATCCTCCTCCTTCTCCTCGTCCTCCCCCCACCTCCCACGGCCTCAGACGAACGCGAGGAAACGAGGGACACGAGGAAGCGACCTCCTCCTCCCTCCTCCTCCTCCTCCTTCTCCTCCTCCTCCTCCTCCTCGCCTCCTCCTCCTCCGCACATCCTCCTTTGCCCTTTGCATCATTGCATTGTGTTATGCGTGGTCCATGGGCGTGGCCGTTGCGGCCAGCTGGTGCGGGTTTGGAATATATCTGCCCGAATTTCCGCTCCGAGGGTTTGCATCTCGGATCAAGTGATGGCCAACGTCTTAGCCTCCGATCCTTCCCCCCCGTCCGCATCCCTCCCTACCCCTCCCTGTCACCTCATATATCCCCTCATCTCTTCCTACCTCCCTATCCCTGGATGTTCCCCCTTCCTGTGGGCGAGGCCGAGCCCGTCATCTGCGTTCGCCCGTTGGCCTCGGCAGCTGCTGGCCCAAGGCCCAGGTTCAGTCAGACAGACTCCAGAGCTTCGGTGCTTCAAAGCACCAGACCACCACACCAGCGTCCGTCTCGGCAATGGCTGACTTCTTCGCGGATGTCGGCGATTTCCAGGACGACGACGGCGGCCGCGCCGACGTCCGCGGCCGCCGCCAGCCTTCGAGCGAGTCGCGCCGAGGCAAGTCGCCTTCGGCAGGCCGCCGCCGTGGGAGGCCGACAACACGTCAGGAGGCGAGGTCGACGGGCAAATCCACCGAATTCTCGCCGTCTCCGAAGTCGGGTTCGAAGGCGACGGCCCCGAGGACTTCGAAGGGGTCCCCGAAGTTCGGCCGCGTTCCCGACGGTCGCCGTCGCGGCCGCAGCCGCAGCCGCCGCGGCGAGCGCCGCGGCGGGTCCCAGTCGGGCGCGCCGCCGCCGCCGCCCAAGCCCAAGCCCAAGTCCAAAGGGATGTCGGCTTCTGGCGGTGGCGGCGGGGAGCTGCAGGCGGGTGCCTGCGGGTTCCCAGGGTGCGAGGATCCTGCGATGAACAGGGAGGCGTTCTGCAGGTTCCACACGAGCGGCTTGAAAGCCGCAGCCGAGGGCGCGCGGCGCCAGGGCAAGAAAGCGCAGGAGGACTTCAAGGCCATCCGCGGCAAGCGGGACCGTCCCAAGCTGATCATGTTCATGAAAAAACTACTTCGCCACGTGCAAGGAGGGGCGTCGGGCCCCGACACCCCCAACATCATCTTCCAAATCATACCATCATCCTATATGCTCTTCTTGCCTCATTCCCTTCATATCCTCAGCCTCACCCTGCCAGGTTACCTATCTTGCCGCCGCCGCCTGGTCCTCCATTCTCCCGTCTCCTCCGTCTTCCACTTTGTTTTTGGCGCCCTCATTCCTCGGGAAGGGTTGCTCGATCTGGTTCGCCTGCCTCGCGGGCGTGGGAGGCGAGTGGCAGGGGGATCTGCCGCGGCAGCTACGACTTCGCCAAGTTTCTGCGCGTGTACGAGTCCGCGCAGGCGGGGGTGGGCGGGTGGTGGCGCGGGCAGCAGCTGCACTGGAAGCACTCTCAGGCTCAGGGGAACCCGCGGCGAGAGCTCCAGACTGCCAGAGGCTCCAGATGTCACCCCAATATCGTTCAAGATAGCCCTCGGCCCTCGGTGGCCCAATGCGGCCCCCAAACCCCCCCTCCACCCCCCACCCCTATCAGGCTACCGGAGGAGGAGGAGGAGGAGGTGATGATGATGATGATGATGGTGATGATGCTGATGGTGATGGTGATGGTGATGGTAATGGTGATGGTGATGATGCTGATGATCATGATCATGATGCTGATGATGATGATGATGCTGATGCTGATGCTGATGATGATGATGATGCTGATGATGCTGATGATGCAACCCTGTCGCGGTAGAACATGTTTTTGGCGAGCTTCCCACTCCCACGACTGGTCGACGCGGAGGGGGAGTAGGGGAGGAGTGGAAGGAGGAGGGAGGGAGGAGGAGGCAGGGGGAGGAGGGAGGAGGGAGGGAGGAGGAGGCGGAGGAGGAGGTGGATGATGATGATGATGATGATGATGATGATGATGATGCTTCGTCGTGGCGCCCGTCGTTCTTTCAAATTTGACGGGCGCTGGGAGGTGAGCGAGCGCGGCACCAAGGGCATCTTCATGCATAAGTACAAGTACGTGAAGTACCACATGGAGGAAGCTGGCGTCTCCAAGCTGGAGGCGCCGCTGCTGCAGGGGAGGAAGGAGGGGGTCACTGTCCCCCTCCTCCTCCTCCTCCTCCTCCTCCTCCTCCTCTTCCTGATCCTCCTCCTCCCTCCTCCTCCTCATCCTCCTCTCCTCCTGATCCTCCTCCTCCTCCTCATCATCCTCTGCCTCCTCCTGTTCCTCCTCATTCTCCTCCTCTGGGCGTCCTTGCAGCTTGCTCTCCTCATCCCTCCTCCTCCTCCTCGGATTGAGGATTACATGAGGATGGGAAGGAGGAGGAGGATAGTGAACCCCTGCGCCTCGTTCCTCAGCCTCCTCCTCCTCCTCCTCCTCCTCCTCGTCCTAATCCTCTTCTTCCTCGTCGTCCACTTCCTCCTCCTCCTCCTCCTCAACCTCCTCCTCCTCCCATTCCCTTCTTCCAGCTTGAAAACGGGAATTTCAGAATTTCTTGGTTTTCGAACGCTCACCCTAATCCTCATCCTGTCCCTCCACTTCGGATCAGCCTCGAAACCACATGGCGTGACAACTCCCATGGATGACCACGTAAACTTGGATGCCACGTACCTGCGAAGATGGGCTCTCCCTCTTCGCAGGAACTTGGCATCCAAGTTTTCGGATGCGTGTTTCACGGCGCCGAATCCCCCTCCGACTCAGCCTCCTCCGAGGCCGAGGGCATGTGGTCCAGGGATGTTGCTGAGGAGCCGGGCAAAGAGACCGACTGGCTAGGCCCGGGCAACTCGCTCAGGGTCTTGGTGGCGGTGGAGGATTACGTGTGTTGGTATGATCAGTCGAAAGTTGCGAACGTCCTCAAGCTTGAGGATGCCAGTAAGAAGAACCCCAAAGAGCAGGACCTCATGAGGATGGAGGCCGACTTGCCCATGGGCGGCCTCGACGGCCGTGACTCGACGTGGGGCTCGAACCTCCACGCGGCCAACGCAGGCACAGCGGCGGCGAGTGGCAGCAATTTCTTGACCAACCGCTGCAAGCCCCGCAGCCGCGCTGAGACCACGGTGGACTATGATGAGAACGAGTTGTGGTCCGAGCTCGCGTCGCCAGACATCGGGGCCATGACAGACACATCGAGCATGTACTTCAGCAGCACGGGGCACTGCTGGGCAGGGGCGGAGATGATGATGGCGCCGACGCTGCGGTACCAGCTCAAAGGCACGAGGAAGATTGTCTTGGCTAGAGTTGAGGACGTGGAGGGGGAGGGGGAGGACTAACGAGAAGGATTATTGTTTCCAACTGTAAGAGGGGGATGATGTTGAGGAGGATGAGGGCGGTGAAGAGGGTAAATTGCCAGGATGTCCCGAGCGATTATTCAACATAACCAGCTTCCAACAGTTGCTTCTTCCCACTGATTGCGAGGAGGCCTCGAGCGGGAGCTCAATTGGGGATGGGGAGGGGGAGGAGGGGGGAGGAGGAGGAGGAGGAGTCGGAGGAGGAGGAGGAGGAGGAGGAGGAGGAGGAATAGGAGGATGGAAGAGGGGGGGTCAGGGGGAGGGAGGAAACGGAGGGAAAAGACTGCCCCTGCCCCCTCATCCTGATTTCCGTTCCTGCCTCCCCTGCAGCCGCGGCGACTCCAACTTGGAGCTTGAGGCGTGGGGGCAACCGCGTTTTCATGCGGTAGCTCACGCACTCGTGAAAGATAAGGAAGGGGAGGAGGCGGATGAGGAGGAGGAGGGGGGGATGAGAGGAATGACGAACAGGAAGAGGTGGAGGCGGAAGAGGAGGAGCAGGAGGAGGGAAAGGAAGAGACGCTGCATAGCGAGAAACGTAGAAACGTAGGGAAAGGAAGATGAGGACTCGGCTCGGCCCACCTTCAGCACCATATTAGTCTTCCCTGCGGCTGTGGGGGGCATTCTCAATCATCCTGCTGAGCTTTATCCCGAGAGCTGGCGTGACATCTCACTATGCAGGTTGACTGCGAGCAGCCTGGGTTCTATGTCCCACGAGCGTGGCCGAATGATGACGGCGACGATGAGGATCGAGGATCAGACTCTGATCCTCGATCCTCATCGTCGCCGTGTCACTGCCCTCCCGCCGCTGCCGCTGCCACAGCTGGATTCGCATGGAAATCATGGTCAGAGCGCACCCTGAGAGAGGTCCGTGGAGTAGCGGCATCGGTACCTGTTTGTTCTCCAAGGGGGGTGGGCGCAGGACAGGGGAGGCGGGGGGCGGGGGGCCGCCAGGATTTCGCGAACTTCATTACCAAGAACGCATCCGCCTCCGACCAGAATGGCGGCAACGACTTCGACCATATCCTGAACGTGTTCAAGTCGATCTCGGGCAGCTTCGACGTCGAGGGCGGCCCGACCATCTACGTCGCCGAGCACGTGCCGAACACGGTCGGGGAGTTGGGCAGGGGCAGGGGTCAGGTCAGCGGCAACGTCGCTCAGGAAAACAGAAGTGATGAGGAATGGTCGGTAGAAGGGGTAGGAGGATATGTTTTTTTTTTTTGTTTTTTATCTGATCGGCCACGCGAGCCGACAACGATCGGCCCGCCAGGGATCCAAAATCTACGGGCTGACATCCTACGAAAATCGGAATTCGCATGTCCTCCAACGGGGCACCCAGGCTACACCAGGATATGGGGATGTATGCACAGGGTAGGAGGAGAGAAGATATTGGGTTAGGATCGGGTCGGAGGAGGGAGGAGGGGCAAGGGATCGGAGGAGAAGATAGGAGATAGGGATAGGATGATATAGGAGGAGATATAACGAGTGAGGGATAGAAGATATGAGGTGAGGGCATGAGGGGTATGATGATAAGGGGGGTAGTAGGGGACAGCGCGGCGGCGATAAGAAGTTACTTGGGCATGGAATGTCTGCCTGGTTACTCGTGAGTGGGGGGGGATGGCATGGATCGGAGCTGAGCATGTGCGACGTGCGAGGAGCGAGGGGAGTGGAGGAGGAGGTGGACGGGGGGTGGGGGATGGCTGGAATGCCGTTGGCGGCGGCGGCGGCCGCGGCGCGCGACGACGGGCGCACGGACGTGGGAGATGTTATACGTCCCCGCTGGCTTCATGTTCTGCGAGAAGACGGTGTCGGCATCATGGGGCGTGAGGCCCGCCCGATGACAGGGCAGGGCGGGGGGTGGAGGGTGATGATGATGACGGTGCGGATGTTGCTGTTGATGCTGATGACGATGTTGATGATGTTGATGATGTTGATGATGGTGATGGTGATGAGGATGATGATGATGGTGGTGATGCTGGTGACGATGGTGATGGTGATGGTGATGGTGATGGTGATGAATGTGATGATGATGATGCTGATGATGATGATGATGATGATGATGATGATGGTGATGGTGATGCTGCTGCTGATAATGGCGATTGCGATGGTGATGGTGAGGATGGTACTGATGTAAGTGATGATGGTGATGGTGGTGATGCTGATGGTGGTGATGCTGATGCTGCTGCTGCTGATGACGATGGTGATGCTGATGATGATGATGATGGTGCTGATGATGGTGTTGATGACGATGGCGACGGTGATGGTCATGATGTTGAGTGCTCGCTAGCTCCCCACACTTGTCCACCTTCTTCGGGGCTTCATTCTAGTTTCCTTTCATTGCCTGTCAGCCTCGCGAGTTGTGGGGATGTCGCGTTGCTCTACTGCGCTTCGGTGGGGTCGCGTAGCTTTTCGCCTGCCTGCGTGACCAATCGTAGCTCCTGAGCCGCTGACTCCGACTCCTCGAAGGGTTTCCCGCTTTAGGCAGGGCGGCCAGGGCAGGGGGGCTCTCTCGGTAAGACCGCCTGACCTCGCGCAGTTACTGCGCCTATGCTCGCGCCAGCCTGGGCTTGGCCCCCAACTCCCCCCCCGCTCCCCCCCCCCGCCGTCGATGGCGCCCCCGCGCCGCCCCCAGGGTGAACATCGGGAACATCAAGAGTGGCTCCGCGCTGTCGCTCACGAGGGCGGCCTTGGTGAGCGTCAGCGCGTTGTCCAACGTGCGGCTTCTGCTTTTTGCATGCGCTTGGAAGGGGGATGGAGGATGAAGGGCCCGCCGTGGGACGCGAGGGAGGAGGAGAAGAAAGGGAAGGACCAGGAGAAGGGAGGAGGGGGCAACGGCGGCAAGGCAACGGGTGACCAAGCAGGGGGTGACAGCAGCAAGACACCATGTGCCAAGCAATCTGCGGTGCAAGATGCATGGGGATACATGCTGCAGGCTAGGCTTCTCAGAATGCCAGCCGAAAAACGCTGCACCGTCGAAATCAATATATGTGTGTGTATCTATATATATATATATGTATGATGTGTTGCGCCATGGCATGTTAATTCTTTGGTTTGGGGGGTTACGGCGGAGGCGGGGGAGGTTCGTACCATGGCCACTGTGCCAACCCGCCAGACCCGTGGACCCCGCCGCCGAGCCTAACGGCTGCCGTGGAGCGGCACGGCGGCGGGGCCACCCTTCCCACCCCAGCGAGCCGCAACGGCCGCTGTTTTTTGCCCTCTTGCGGTTTCGCTGGGGGTCGGGTCGCGGGAAACGCGGGTTTTGGTCCTGTGGGGTTGCCACGGGTACCCTCCGAGGGAGGGTGGCGGTTCGGGGGAGGAGGAGTACGGAGGATAATTCGTGTTCGTTTTTTGGATGCCCCCCCCCTCCCTGTGTGTGCATATCTACACATACATGTAACTATATGTGTATATACATGTATGTATGTGTGATATTTGCAGATATAAGTTTATATGAAATGCACTTGTATGGGTCGTTACATGTAGGTGCAGTGCGTGGACTGGCGGCCGGCGGCCGGCGGCGCGCAGGGAACGAGAGCGAGAGGGAGCGCCTCGAGGGAGAGGGAAAGAGAGCGAGAGAGAGAGAGAGAGAGAGAGAGAGAGAGAGAGAGAGAGATGGAGAATAGACGAGAGAGAGAGACAGAGAGAGGGAGGGGGAGCGAGAGAACGAGAGAGAGAGAGAGAGAGAGAGAGAGAGAGAGAGAGATAGAGAGAGGTAGAGGGATGGACCGAGGAGGGACCAGGAGGGAGGGGGAGGCAACTGCGTGGCAAGGGAACAGGTGCCAGGCAATAGGAGCTGCAAGCTGTGCCTGCGCGTCAAGCAACGCGCGACAACGGCGCCGCAACGTGTGACCAACCTCGGGCCATGGAGTTGCAGGCTGCAGGTTGCAGGCGCCGCGCTATGTGTTCGACGGCATGCTTAGCCAGCCGATTCGAAGAGGGAACGGGGAGAGAGAGAGAGAGAGAGAGAGAGAGAGAGAGAGAGAGAGAGAGAGTGAGAGAGAGAGAGAGAGAGAGAGAGAGAGAGAGAGGGAAGAGGAGAGAGAGAGAGAGAGAGAGAGAGAGAGATAGAGAGAGAGAGAGAGAGAGTGAGAGAGAGAGAGAGAGAGAGAGAGACGGGGGAACGATACATAAGCTGTGTGTTTCAGCTGTGTTGTCTCTGCTTAAAACCCGCGCACCATTTCCCGTGGGATCTGTGCGGGCGTACAAAATCACTCGGGTTTTGTTCTCGTCTTTGCCTTGCACGCTTTTTCGTCGGCCTTGTCTTCGAATGGCCGCCGCAGCGTTGCTGCGAGTAAATGTGTGAAAGCATGTTTATTTTTTAAAGAAGAGAACAGATCCCACGGAGAATCCCTTGGGTTTCTGCCAGCTGTTAGTCCCATGCTGAATCATCGTGGGCGTTCTCTTCCTCTCCAAATATATACATACAGAGAGAGAGAGGGATGGGAGAGAATCAGCGGGAGAGAGAGAGAGAGAGAGAGAGAGAGAGAGAGAGAGAGAGAGAGAGAGAGAGAGAGAGAGAGAGAAATCAATCAAACACATGTGACAGCGAGGGAGGCTGCAGCACCGCCGTGCCCCGTAGGTGCGCGACTGCGGCCTCATCGGCGCGCTCGCGAAGGTCTTGAAGGACGCCGAGGCCAAGGCACCCGCTCCGCCGATCCCCCTGGATGAGCCCAAGGCGGCCCCTGCGGCCGAGGCCGAGGCCGAGGTGGGGGCCCTTGCGGCCGAGGTGGGGGTAGCCCCTGCGGGGGATGGCTCCGTCGCCGATGGCGCGGCCGACGCCGATGCCGAGGCGCGTGTTGCGGAGGCTCACGCCCTCGAGAAGGAGGCCCGGGAAGCTCCGAAGATGGCGGCGGAGGCCGCGGCCGTTGCAGCCCAGAAGGTGCGCGCGTTCAAGGCGGCAGCGGCGGCTGCTGTCGCTGCCGCTTCCGCCACCAAGGTCAAGGCCGCGGCCGCGCCAGGGCAGCCAGCGGCGGGCACGGCAGCAGCCGCTGAGGAAGCCAAGGCCGCAGCCGAGGGGCGGGGCGCCGAGGGCGCGGCCGAGGCCAAGAACGCAGCTGAGCAGGCTGAGCAGGAGGTCAACTACCAGGTCAAGCACGCAACCGAGCAGGCCACCGCCAAGGAGACCACGTCCGAGTCGGCCGAGGCCAAGGACGCAGCCGAGGATGCCACGACCGCAGCCGAGCAGGCCGTCGCGGGGGGCAAGACACCAGCCGAGGAGGCCACGGCATCCGAGGAGGTCAAGAACGCAGCCGGGGTCAAGAACGCAGCCGAGGATGGCAAGAACGCAGCCGAGGATGGCAAGAACGCAGCTGAGGATGGCAAGAACGCAGCAGTGCAGGCCGCCGCGGAGGCGGAGGCGGAGGCCAAGCACGCAGCCGAGGCCACGGGTGCCACGGCGGCCGAGGCAAAGAACGCAGCCGAGCAGGAGGTCAAGCACGCAGCGGAGCAGGCCACCGCCGAGGGTGCCACGGCGGCCGAGGCCAAGAACGCAGCCGAGGGGGCCGATGCCGCCGCCGCGCCCGCAGCCGAGGGGGCTACGGCGGCGGCAGAGGCCAAGAACGAGAACGCAGCCGAGGATGGCAAGAACGCAACAGTGCAGGCAGCCGCGGAGGCGGAGACCAAGCACGCAGCCGAGGCTACGGCGGCCGAGGCTGAGGCCCTCAAGGCCAACAACTACCAGGTCAAGCACGCAGCCGAGCAGGCCACCGCCGCCGAGGAGACCACGTCGGCGGCCAAGGCCAAGAACGCAGCCGAGCAGCAGAAGGTCACGCACCAGGTCAAGCACGCACCAGCCGCACCAGCCAAGGCGCACCAGCCCCAGGCTAAGAAGGCACCCGCCGCGGAGGCGGGCAAGAAGGCAACCAAGGCCGCCACGAAGGCCCCCCCCTCCTCCTCCTCCTTTCCGATACGGAAGAAAGTGACGGGCTCCTCAGGAGGGGGAGGGAACGGGAGGAAACGGAGGGGCGAGCTCGCCGCGGAGTCCGAGGAGGAGGAGGAGGAGGAGGAGGGGGAGGGTCGCCCCTTCTCATCCTTCCCCGCCTCCTCCTCCCCATCATCCTCCTTCTCCCCCTCCCCCTCCTCTTTCGCCTCCTCGTCCTCCTCCTCGTCCTCCTCATCCGCATCTCCTCGTCGTCTTATTCTCAGTACTAGTGGTAGTCATCGTTTTCGTTATCTTCTTCTAATCCCCCCCCCTCCTCCGACCCCCCCTCCCCCTGCTCAGCCCCTGCCCCCCCCCGTCCTCCTGCAGGCCGCGGCCGCCGAGGGGCCGTCCGTGGCGGCCTTGCTCAGCAGCAGCGGCGGCGGCAGCAGCAGCGGCGGCCACGTGAAGTGAGCAGCAGCCGCGGCCGCCGCGGGCCGCGGCGACAGAGGGAGATGAGGAGAGGAGGATGGGACAGCATGGAGGGGAGGGCGCATGGGGGAGAGGGAGCGGGCATGGACGGGAGGAGGGTGGCAGTTAGGAGAGGAGAGGATCGGAGGAGCCTCGGCAGGGCAAGTGCCGAGGAGGCTCCGAGGAGCGAGGAGAGTCAACGGCGAGCTGCCAGTATTGTTTAACCGATCCCCACCCCCATCCCCGCGCCCTTCGAGACCCCCACCACATTACCGCCAGCTGGGGATGCACCCATCGAAACTCGAAGCCCGACGGGAACGGCCTATATCCCCATCTAGGGGGTACATCGGTCAGTGGGGGCCCAGGCCACGCCGCTGGGGATGGCAGGATGGGGATCGGTTAAACGATACTCAGAGTAGTGCCCGCGGCAGGGCGCGCAGACAGTCCAGGAGTCCAGGCCAGGAAGCTGGGCTGCCCAGCTGTGCTGCCACATCATGCGCGCCCAGTCTGGGCACGCATGATGTGGCAGGCGTGGCCTCGGGGCCTGGGCGAGAGCTGGATACACCCCCTGCGCGTGTACCCATCAGGCCCATCAGGCGGCCTCCGCATGTTGCGCATGTGAATTCAGCCTTCAGCCTTCAGCCACGCGCGGTTCCAACTTCCTGACCTTGGGTGCTTTTTACTTTGCTCGGGCTCCGAGTTGGAGCCCGAGGGAACATAACAGATTCGGAGGACCCCGAGCCTCGGGGCCCCGAGCCCCGCGCGGACACCCGCAAAACCTCCTCCTCCTCCTCCTCCTCCTCCTCCTCCCTCCTCCTCCTCCTCCTCCTCCTCCTCCTCCTCCTCCTCCTCCTCCTCACCGCTCCCGCCCTCCTGCCCCCTCCTCCCCTCCCTCCCCTATCCCCCCGCCCCGCCTTTCTTAGTGGGACTCCCCAGGTCCCCAGGTCCCCAGGCTCGACGGCGGCGGCCCATCGGGAGGGCTCGCGCCTGCCTGCCCCCCTGCTCCTCTCCGTCCCTCCTCTTACTCCCTCCTCCCCCTCCCTCCAGTCCTCCTGGCTGTCACCCTTCCTCATCATCCCTCGGCCCCTCCTCCGTCCCTCTGTCCTCGGAGGCCGCCTCACCCAATCTCATCAGTCTTCCTCCCCTCCCTTCGCCTGTCTCCCTGCTCCTCGCCCTGTTCGCTGTGGGTGTCTCTCCGCCCCCTCTCTCTTCTCTCGCGCGATCTTCCGCCCCCGAACCCGTAGCTCGTGCGTACTGTCTGGGAGGCTGCGAGCCTCGCAGACCAACTGGTCATCTGAGTATATGTGTTCGGTAGTTGGTACGACCGATAGTGAAGGACAGTGGCTTTAACATTGCCTGCCACGTGTATTTCGCGCAGTTCCTGAAACAGGGGAATGGAGGGAGGAGGGAAGGGACAAGGGGGAGGGGGAGAATGATGGAGCATGAGCGAGATCAGCAGGAG
Organism: Prorocentrum cordatum; assembly: GCA_963575745.1. Classification (NCBI taxonomy): domain Eukaryota; class Dinophyceae; order Prorocentrales; family Prorocentraceae; genus Prorocentrum; species Prorocentrum cordatum. Next base: position 338,744 of record CAUYUJ010005792.1, read on the forward strand.
GGGACTTACGAGCAGTGAAACAAGCGGCAAAACTAGCATGTCTGGCGGGCGGGCCCAGACGGCCGGGTCGAGCGGTCGTGTCGTTGAAACGGCGGTCCTGCAAAATTGGCGAGGAAGTTTCGAGCGATTGCGCGGTTCCCAAATATATCGTGAGGGAATTCAAATCGAGGGCGGGATTCTTGGAAGAATTGAAGAGAAATCCCGCGCGAGAGCTCGCTCTTCAAGCTTCTGTAAGGACGTATCAGGCGGGGTCGCTGTTGTAGTTCGTGGCCTGGGACCCAATCTGAGGGGTAAGGATGCGAGCCCTGGGAGGAGCACGTCAATCGAACAGATACGAGGTGCTATTGAGAGGATCAACGACACCTGTCCTTCTGTACATGTTATGTAGAGTTCCGACCATCTTATTTCGGCACGCATGCACAGCACCGGCACCGCCTCCCCCTCAGCCAGCCCAGCACTTCCATCCAGCGCCCCCCCTCCGCCCCGACCATTTTGTTTCGGCACTCGCGCACGGCACTGGCACCGCCCACCCCTCCGCAGCCAGCCCAGCTCCGCCTCGACCCACATGCCGCGCGCCCCCTCCGCCCCGACCATTTTCATCCGCCTGGCATCGCTCGGACGTGTGCATTTTTTTCGGCGAGAGCCATTGAGGACGATCTTGGACCATCGAGCAAAAAAAAAACTCACGCACGAAACCGACAAATGCACGGAAATGGACGTCCGAGCGATGGCGAGTCCAGCACTCACGCACGGCCCCGGTACCGCGCCCACCCCTTCAGCAGGCCCAGCTCCTTTTTGCACCCCCCAGCCACCGCGCCCCCGCCGCCCCGGCCATGCTTCCCAGCAGTCCTGTGGTGTTGGGTCCTTGTTTTGAGGAGACAGCGCCCCGCGTCACTCCTCCTCCTCCCCCAGCTCCTCCCTCCTCCCATCACCCCCCTCACTCTGGCACACCCCTCAAACGTTTCGTGGCCGCATAGGGAGCTCCACCGAAGGCCACAGTGCCACCGCCCGCATGCGTCACCGACACCCATGTCGGCACACCCCTCACACGTTTCGTGGCCCCATAGGGAGCTCCACCGAAGGCCACAGTGCCACCGCCCGCATGCGTCACCCACACCCATTTCGGCACACCCCTCTCACGTTTCATAGCTCCACAGGGAGTTCCACCGAAGGCCACAGTGCCACCGCCCGCATGCGTCACCCACACCCGCCCTCACACGTTTCGTGGCCTCATAGGGAGCTCCACCGAAGGCCCCAGCGCCACCGCCCGCATGCGCCACCCACACCAATTTCGTCTCACCCCTCATTCGTTTCGTGCACCGCCCGCATGCGTCACCCACACCCATTTCGTCGTTGGGGCATCCGCCAGACTAATTTTGTTGGCACGCGCGGCGCCGGCACCGGCACCGCCCACCCGCCCCCGCAAGCCCAGCCCAGCGCCCCCTCCCCCTCGCCAGCGCTCTCCCTCCGTCCGCCCCGACCACTTCATCATGGCACGCCCGCGCGGTGCCAGCACCGCGCCCCCCCCACCCCCAGCAAGCCCGGTTCCTCCTCGCCCCCCAGCCCGCGCGCCCCCCCCCCCGCCCCGATGAGTTCATGTCGGCGCGCACGCACGGCGCCAGCATCGCGCCCCACCCCCCCGCCATCTCAGGTTCTTCCCAGCCACCAGCCAGCGAGCCTTACGTCGGGCGTGTCCCTCTACAAGGAGAATATTCAGAATTACTCACTGCGTGGAGCTCCCCATATGTGCATCTCATGTTTTATTCCCCATATCCTAAGATGGGGTTCTTGTTATTACTTGGACGCCTCCTACTCCTCCTCCTTCCTCCTCTTTCCTCCTCCCCTCCTCATACTCAGACTTACTCATACTCAGACTTACTCATACTCAGAACTTTCTCATACACAGACCTACTCATACCCAGACTTACTCATACACAGACTTACTCATACACAGACTTACTCATACTCAGGCATACTCATACTCAGACCTACTCATACTCAGACTTACTCAACACACATCAGATTTGGAGGATGTCTCAAGCGGGGCGCTGGTTTCAGCACCCCTAAGGGGAGCCGCCAGGGGTGTTTGCACGGGCTCGTTCGCGGCCATTTTGTGGGGATGTCTCAGGCGGTTTGCTTGTTTCTGGGCTCAACATCCTTCGCTTGGAGAGCAGATTGTGAGGATGTCTCAGGCGGGGCGCTGGTTTCAGCACCCCTAAGGGGAGCCGCCAGGGGTGGTTGCACGGGCTCGTTCGCGGCCATTTTGTGGGGATGTCTCAGGCGGTTTGCTTGTTTCTGGGCCCAACATCCTTCGCTTTCGGAGCAGATTTGGAGGATGTCTCGAGCGAGGCGCTCATTTTCACCCCCCAGGTGGGCCAGATTTTGAGGATGTCTCGATCGGTTTGCTTGTTTTGGTGGCCAGGCTCGTGGCCCTGAGGGGAGCCGCCAGGGGTGGTTGCACGGGCTCGTTCGCGGCCATTTTGTGGGGATGTCTCAGGCGGTTTGCTTGTTTCTGGGCTCAACATCCTTCGCTTTCGGAGCAGATTTGGAGGATGTCTCGAGCGAGGCGCTCATTTTCACACCCCAGGTGGGCCAGATTTTGAGGATGTCTCGATCGGTTTGCTTGTTTTGGTGGCCAGGCTCGTGGCCCTAAGGGGAGCCGCCAGGGGTGGTTGCACGGGCTCGTTCGCGGCCATTTTGTGGGGATGTCTCAGGCGGTTTGATTGTTTCTGGGCCCAAAATCCTTCGCTTTCGGAGCAGATTTGGAGGATGTCTCGAGCGAGGCGCTCATTTTCACCCCCCAGGTGGGCCAGATTTTGAGGATGTCTCGATCGGTTTGCTGTTTTGGTGGCCAGGCTCGTGGGCGCAGATTCTTCTCAGGATGCCACAGGAGGCTCCAACAGGCTCCAGGAGGCCCCAGGAGACCACATGAGGTCCCAGGAGGCATCAGGAGGCCACAGAAAGATTCAAGAGGCCACAGGATGTCCCAAGAGGCTCCAGGAGGCCCCAGGAAGCTCCAGAAGGCCTCAGGAAACCACAGGTGGCCCCAGGAGGCAACAGGAAGTGCCAGGAGGCCTCGGAAGGCAACAGGAGGCCCCGAGAGGCCCCAGGAGCAGGAGGCCTCAGAAGGCAACAGGAGTGGCTCCAATCCCATGTGTTTTACGTATGCTCCTATCGATTGGGCCTCACCTGGAGCACGATTCTTTGATGTTCTACGTATGTTTCTATATATTGTCCTTCTCCTGTGTAAGCAATCCTACTTGTTTTACTTTTGTTCCTATACATTGGGCCTCTCCTGGGGCACGAGTCCTTGGTGTTTTACGTGTGTTCCTGTAGACCCATATACAATATTACCTTTAAAAAAGGATGCACATATGGGGAGCTCCACGCAGTGAGTAATGTCATGCCGTGGTGAGCGTCTGTTCATGAGCGGTCGACTACAATAGCGCGTCCACGTGGGCGACAGGGCCGACGAAGACGAGTGACCCCTAATGCGAGTGATTGCGTATGAGTCAGAGTGAGCTTTGAGTATGGTTGAATGCGAGCCTCTTCCTCTTCATCCCCCCTCCTGCTCCTCATCCTCCTGCTCCCCCTCCCCCTCCGCACCCCCATGCTCCTCCTCACGATCCCCCGCCTCCTCCTCCTCCTGTTCCTCCTCCTCATCCTCGTTCCTGTCATTTCCCTCGCTCACGCCATCCTCCTCCTCGTTCTCAATCTCTTAGACATCATCCTCCTCATCCTTGTCGTCATCCTTCACCTCATCGTCCTGATCCCCTTGCTTCCTCCCCTGGTCCTCCTCCTCCTCCTCCTTCTCCTCTTTCTCCCCCTCTTCCTCCTCAACCCTGGTTCCCCAGGGCGCGTTTCACCACTTTTGGAGGCGCAGCCCCGCCGGCGATGTTGGGCATGAAAACGAGCAAACCGCCTGAGACATCCCCACAAACTGACCGAAAACGAGCCCGTGCAACCACCCCTGGCGGCTCCCCTTAGGGGTGCTGAAACCAGCGCCCCGCCTGAGACATCCTCACAATCTGCTCTCCAAGCGAAGGATGTTGAGCCCAGAAACAAGCAAACCGCCTGAGACATCCCCACAAAATGGCCGCGAACGAGCCCGTGCAAACACCCCTGGCGGCTCCCCTTAGGGGTGCTGAAATGAGCGCCTCGCTCGAGACATCCTCCAATCTGCTCCGAAAGCGAAGGATGTTGGGCCACAGAAACAGGCAAACCGCCTGAGACATCCCCACAAAATGGCCGCGAACGAGCCCGTGCAACCACCCCTGGCGGCTCCCCTGAGGCGAGTATGCTGAGTATGAGTAAGTCTGTGTATGAGTAAGTCTGTGTATGAGTAAGTCTGGGTCTGAGTAGGTCTGTGTATGAGAAAGTCTGTGTATGTGTACGTCTGGGTATGAGTAAGTCTGAGTATGAGTAATACTGTGTATGAGTAAGTCTGGGTATGAGTAAGTCTGTGTATGAGTACGTCTGGGTGTGAGTAAGTCTGTGTACGAGTAAGTCTGTGTATGAGTATGTCTGAGTGTGAGTAAGTCTGAGTATGAGTAGGTCTGAGTATGAGTAAGTCTGAGTATGAGTAAGTCTGAGGTCTGAGTATGAGGAAAGAGGAGGAGGGGAGGAGGAAAGAGGAGGAGGGAGAGGCAGTAGGAGGCGTCCAAGTAATAACAAGAACCCCATCTTAGGATATGGGGAAATAGTCCTCTACATGGAGAGTATTCAGAAATAGTGAAAAATAGTCTGGGGACAATGTGTTCAATGTTTTCGAGCTTTTTCTTTTGTTGTCCGTATTTTTCATTTTTCGCCCATAATCCCCCTGTAGGGGGACACGCCCGACTGAAAGCGAGCCTCTTCCGCACGGTCTGACCACTTCATGTCGGCACGCGCGCACGGCACTGGGCACACGCCCCTCGCCCCGCAGCGAGCCCAGCTCGTCCCCGCCCCCCATCCGGCGCGTCGCTTCCGCCACGACCCTTCGCATTGCGGCACGCAGAACACGGCGCCGGCAAGGCCCCCCCCACGCCAGCCCAGCACTTCCTCTCCGTGCCATGGCAATCTCACACGAGGGAGGGGCAGCAGGATCAATTGCTGTAGGAGATGCCCAGAGATGGCTTGAAAGATGACTCAAGAGAGCTCAAGACGTTTGGAGGTTGCCCTCGCCATGCTTCCAATCATTGGCCCGGAACATGCCCCGACCCGTAGCCAGCCAAGGTGAGATGGGCCGACCCGGGATTGGGCGCTTGCCATTTTGCTCGATCAACCTGTCGCGCGCGCGCCAGTGCATCATCCGCGCGTCAAGACGCAACGGCGTGCTCAGTGCTTCGCAGTCCGAATCTGCTTTTGTGCGCGTTGGATTTCGATGGGGGGAGGATGGGGGTATTTTTCGTGTAGTGGCGCGCGCGGTATGAAACCAGCATGCGAATGGGGGGTCTTGCGTGCGCCTGTCCCATCTTGTGTATATTATATATACTATATATATATATATATATATATATATAACAAAAAATGGGGAGCGGGTCCTGGACCAGGGGGGGGCCTCACTTTGCCCAGTTGCTGTGGTCACTCCCCGCCGGAGACGCCAGGACGCTCCCAGGACCCTCTAAAATGGCTCCAGGACGCCTTCAGGACAGCCCAAGAGAGGTCCGAAGCGGCCGGGAGCGCTCCAAGACGGTTAAAAAGCTGCCAAAGCGTCCCAGCAGGTCTCCGACAGCTTCCCGGGAGGGGCCCAAGAGGGAATTGTCATTGATTTTTAGTGGGTCTTTACTTAGCAGCGAAGACTGATAGGTTTCGAGTAGGGTCAAAAGAGAGCATCATAACGCCCCAGGGGGGTCTGGGCGCGATCCGGGGGAGGATGCCAGGGATTCTTTTTTAGCAAACAATAACGCACTTCGTGGTCTTCGAGTTCCCAGAACTCCATTCCTGGGCATGTTTTTGAATGCCCGGAGCCAACTGTAGGCCACTTCGTGGTCTTCGAGTTCCCAGAACTCCATTCCTGGGCATGTTTTTGAATGCCCGGAGCCAAAAATGTAGGCCACTTTCGTGTCTTTATTTTTTTTTCTTAGACGTTCCCAGAACTCCATGCCTGGGCCACATTTTGGATGCCCGGAGCCAACTGTAGGCCACTTCGTGCTCTTCGAGTTCCCAGAACTCCATTCCCGGGCCACATTTTGAATGCCCTGAGCCAACTGTAGGCCACTTCGTGCTCTTCGAGTTCCCAGAACTCCATTCCCGGGCCACATTTTGAATGCCCGGAGCCAACTGCAGGCCACTTCGTGGTCTTCGAGTTCCCAGAACTCCATTCCTGGGCATGATTTTGAATGCCCGGAGCCAACTGTAGGCCACTTCGTGCTCTTCGACTTCCCAGAACTCCATTCCCGGGCCACATTTTGAATGCTGAGGCAGGCTGAGGCTGAGGCTGAGGCAGGCTGTTGCTGAGGCAGGCTGAGGCTGAGATGAAGCAGGCTGAGGACTGAAGCCGAGTCTGGAAGCAGACTTTGAGGCTGAGGATGAAGCAGGCTGAGGCTGAGGCTGAGGCAGGGCTGAGGATGAAGGGTGAGCAGGCTGATGATGAGGCAGGCTGAGGTGAGGATGAGGCTGATGACGCTGAGGCTGAGGCAGCCTGAGGCTGAGGTGAGCTGAAGGCAGGCTGAGGCGAGGCTGAAGCAGGCTGAGGCTGAGGCTGAGGCGGGGCTTGAGGCAGCTGAGGCTGAGGTGAGCAGGGCTGATGCTCAGGCAGGTGAGGCTGAGGCTGATACAGGCGAGGGCTGAGGCAGCCTGAGGCTGAGGCCGAGGCTGTAAGGCAGACTGAGGCTGAGGCTGAGCAGGTGAGGCTGAGGCGACCGCAGCTTGAGCGAGGCGAGGCAGCTGATGCGGAGCAGGCGGAGGCTGAGTGGGAGGCTCTGAGGCTGATGCCGCTGAGGCTGAGGGAAGGCTGAGGCGAGGCCGGAGGCTTGAAGGCAGGATGAGGCTGAGGCTGAGGCTGAGGCTGAGGCTGAGGCAGGCTGAGGCTGAGGCTGAGGCAGGCTGATGATGAGGCAGGCTGAGGCTGAGGCTGAGGCTGATGCAGGCTGAGGCTGAGGCAGGCTGAGGCTGACGCCGAGGCTGAAGGCAGACTGAGGCTGAGGCTGAAGCAGGCTGAGGCTGAGGCTGAGGCAGGCTGAGGCTGAGGCTGAGGCTGAGGCAGGCTGATGCTGAGGCAGGCTGAGGCTGAGGCTGAGGCTGATACAGGCTGAGGCTGAGGCAGGCTGAGGCTGAGGCCGAGGCTGAAGGCAGGCTGAGGCTGAGGCTGAAGCAGGCTGAGGCTGAGGCTGAGGCAGGCTGATGCTGAGGCAGGCTGAGGCTGAGGCTGAGGCTGATGCAGGCTGAGGCTGAGGCAGGCTGAGGCTGAGGCCGAGGCTGAAGGCAGACTGAGGCTGAGGCTGAAGCAGGCTGAGGCTGAGGCTGAGGCAGGATGAGGCTGAGGCTGAGGCAGGCTGATGCTGAGGCAGGCTGAGGCTGAGGCTGAGGCTGATGCAGGCTGAGGCTGAGGCAGAGGCAGGCTGAGGCTGAGGCTGAGGCAGGCTGATGCTGAGGCAGGCTGAGGCTAAGGCTGAGGCTGATGCAGGCTGAGGCTGAGGCAGGCTGAGGCTGAGGCCGAGGCTGAAGGCAGACTGAGGCTTAGGCTGAAGCAGGCTGAGGCTGAGGCTGAGGCAGGCTGAGGCTGAGGCTGAGGCAGGCTGAGGCTGAGGCAGGCTGAGGCTGAGGCTGAGGCTGAAGGCAGACTGAGGCTGAGGCTGAAGCAGGCTGAGGCTGAGGCAGAGGCAGGCTGAGGCTGAGGCAGGCTGGGGGGGAGGCCGAGGGCTGAAGGCAAAGGAGGACTGATGTGAGGCTGAAGGCAGACTGAGGCTGAGGCTGAAGCAGGCTGAGGCTGAGGCTGAGGCAGGCTGAGGCTGAGGCAAGCTGAGGCTGAGGCTGTGACTGCGACTGCCGTTGCCACTGCGACTGTCATCGCGAATGCGACTTCGACTGCGAGAACAGCAGAATTCTACAACTGGATTCTCATCTGAATCTTAAGGGGAATGCTTCCAGATATGCTCCTACACATCGCTGTTAGGTTGCTTTGCCGGGATAATTGAAGGGTTTTGGCTTTCTCCCCAGTTCGGCTTCCAGACGCTCCAAGACGGCCCAAGAGGCCCGAAAGATCGCCTCAAGACGAGCCAAGAGGCCCCCAAGAGACCACCGAGACAGCCCAAGAGGGCCCCAAGACGGCCCAGGAAGCTGCCAAGACGGTCCAAACGAGCTCCCAGAACACTCCAAGAGGAGCCCCAGATGGGGAACACGAACTGACATTTCGAGCCCTCGCCCACCAGAAGCTCCCAAGAGGCACCCAGGAGTCCGCAAGAGGCCTCGAGAGTCCCCCAGGAAGCTCCAGGAGGCCTCCAAAAGGCGCCGAAAGGGCCCCGCAAGGCTTCCAGACGCTGGTGATAATGACAATGATGATTATGCACGGCGGCCTCAGGCCCACAACCTAAATCCCCAACACTGCTCACGCGGCATGCAAGACGCTGCGGAGATATCCTGGAGTTTGGCGGGGAGTTTCGGAGACGACGGTGACGAACATGATGACGATGATGACGACTATTATGAAGTTGGCGACGACGATGATGATGATGATGATGAAGAGTAATATTATGATGATGATGATGTTGACAGTGGGACTGATGATGATGATGATGATGATGATGATGATGATGATGATGATGATGATGATGATGGTGATCGTGATGTGAGTGATGGTGATGGTGATGATGGTGGTGATGCTGACGATCATGCTGACGATGACGGTGATGCCGTTGAGGATGGTGATGTTGATGATCATTATGATGACGCTGGTGATGGTTAGGATGATAACGCCGATGCTGATAATAATGGTGGCGATGCTGTTTACGGTGCTTGTGATGCAGGAGTGGGGTGATGATGAAGATGATGACGATGATGATGACGATAACGATGACGACGATCACGACGACGACAATGATGACGATGGTGATGATGAGGATGATTATGTTGATACTCCAGGTGACGATACTGACGATGATGACGACGATGGCGATGATGACGATGGTGATGACGATGTTGCTGCTGATGGTGGTGATGGTGACGATCTTGATGATGGTGATGGTCATGGTGATGATGACGGTGCCGCTGACGATGACGCCGGATATGATGGTGATGAGGATGGCGATGATGAACATGACGCTCGTCCTAGCTAGAACTTGAGCGCGCGCGAAGCGCGCGATGGTTCTAGTATATATATATACATGTGTATATATATATATATTACACAAGAGCGACATGTCCTCGCTATCCTGGGATTGCTTTGATGAGCAACGTTGCAATGTCGTGTCCACTAGGTGGCTGCGGCGGCCGCGTCGGGGACGGCTCTGGGAGGCTTGCGATGTGCTCGAGAGCGTTTTCGGCTTGTTCGCCACCTGGGCTAGGTGCGTGAATGCGCCGGAACCCAGGAAACAGACCCGGACCTAGATGGGGCGCTGCTCAGACACCTCGGCTAGGTACGGTTCTCAGGCTTCTGAGGCATACCAAGACATGGCCGGGGTGATCTTCGGAGGGCCGTCCAAGGGAGGCGGCCTCTTGCGACGCCCAGCGTTCGGAGTCGGGATGCCTCTGCATGGAGCAAGTCGCGATCTGGCGGTTGTCGCGCCTTGACGTTCGCGCCAGATGTTAGCACGTGCCCCCGAATGCGCGTTGACCTCCAATGCTTGGATCTGTGTCTCCGGAGGCGCACCTCCGAATGAGCTGGCCTAGTTCGACAGCGACCAACGTGGAGTCGGCCATTCCGCCGAGTCGAGCGCACGTGTCATCAGTGAAGAAACAGCGTCCTGTGATGTTCCATCGGCCGTCGCTTCTGCAGTTGTGCAGCCACCGTCGCCCGAAGCAGGGCGCCCCCCTCCCGACCCCTTGCCACCTTCTCTAGGTAAGTGTCCAGGTTTCTGTCGCGCTCGAAATTCACGCGGCCCCCAGAGGGCCACAACACGGCCCCAAGTGCGTTCGGAACAATCGGGACCCACACCAAGAAATCCACATCTTTTAAAAAACAGATGGAGACCAGTAGGATGTTCATTGCTCGCCTTTCGCTTCCGATGGGCTTCTGAGGCGTCCAGGCTGGGGTGGCTGGGGATGAGAGAGGTGCCGAGGCCGTGCGCGCGTGTCAAAATATGGTGGTGGGGGCGGAGGAGCCTGGCCGGCTGGGGAGGGGCGCGATGCCGATGCCGGGCGCGCATGCCGAAGCAAACTGGCCAGGGAAAGTAGGGAGCTGGGCTGGCTAGGGGATGGGGCGGCGCCGGGGCCGTGCGCGCGTGGCGAGATACATCGTCTTGGCGGGGCGTCGTGCCGGATGGGGGGCGAGGCGGAGCTGGGCTGGCTGGGGGGGGGGGGGCGGGGCAGGCGACGTGCGCGTGCCGAGATAGGATCATCGGGGCAAGGGGGCGCGGCGCGCTGGCTGGTGGGTGAGGGAGTGTGGATGGCGGGGGGGGGGGCGCGTGCTACTTGTCTTTCGTCAATGTTCAAGGCCACGTGGCCACATTTCAGCCGCACAACCAGGAATAACTAATGACCGCTCGGCGATTTTCACTTAGATGAATGGGTTGCAGTCGCCCCGGACGTCTTAATCGAGTTGTTACCTCGGGACGAGGACGTTCACATGCGACTTTTCGCCCCCAATCCTGGGCCCCCCCCCGAAAAATCAAGTCGTTCAGAGAAGAGGGGGAATTCGAGGATATACCTTCAGGGGGCTATTGGGACGCATACCAACGAAGGATGGACGTCCACCCACCGCAACTCCCCGATTTGGGCCACAAATTTACGGTCCAGTCGGAGACCCCCCAAAGTCGACGATTGGGGCCGCCATGCTCCCATTCTGACGCCCTTGCCCCCCGGGTGGGGGTCGCGCTGGCGGGGGCCCCCCCCCCCCCCCCCTTGAGAGGACCGCGTGGTCTTCAGGGACGAGATGTGACTCCTGCGGGCGCCAGGCGCCAGATCCCGGCATGTCTTTTCCAGGGCGTTGGTTGCCCGCCCGTCGAAATGCAACGCTGGATGGGGGGAGCCCAGACATCCAACGTGTCGGGGAAAGAACGAAGGCATCAACATATTTTCGGAGATCCGCGTGGATTCCTTGGACAGGTGTTGGAGCCCCTTGTCGGCGCTTCCAGCGCCGCCCCTGGCACGTTCCGCGCGGCAGGGAGGGGGTCAGCGCCGATCTGAGATATCAGCGCGGACTTTCGAATCTTTGTGTTTCTGTCATTATGTTTCTCTCGAGCCTTGCACACATCCAGGTTGAGAAGTTCCGCGATTTTCGGCCTCTGGGGGCCCTCGCTTGACTCTGGAACCGTTTAGACACGACTCAGGACGAAAAGTTGGTCCCCAGGAGAAGGTCGAGAGTTCCTGGAACCCCGTATCGAACAACTGAAGACATTTCTGGGATAGGCGCTGGGCGATTATCCGAGCTGGGGATTTCTCCATGACCACCATTTTTGGGATCGGGCTCCGGGGACCTCGGCAGGCGGTGTGACCGACCGCCCCGGATAGTAAATCATCCCCCCCCTTCACCCCCGAGAGTTTATTGTTTCCGGCCATGACAGAGTTGGTCGGGGGAGGGGGGCGGTAAGGCGGCAAGGCGGAATCGAAGTTGATATCTTCTCATGCGGAATGACAACATCATCAAACACGTGTGGCATGGCAATTGGTTTCTAAAAATTTCAGCTTTCGGAAATCACGAACGTGCGGCAGGGGCATATGGTATTCCCCCCATGAGAGACTATTACTCTTACTGTTACTAATACTATCTCGTCTTCTAGTAGGACAATGACAACGACTCTACTACTATGACTACTACTACTACAACAACTAGTACAAGTATTGTTACTACGACTATTATTACTACTACTACTACAACTACTACTATCACCAGTACTACTACTAGTACTACTATTGCTACTACTACGACGACCACTACTACGACGAAAACTACTAAAACTACTACTACTACTATTACTACTACTACTACTACTACTATTATTACTGCTACGACTCGATCGATCTCACTCGATCGACCTCACAATCGATCTCACTCGATCTATTTCATTCGACCGATTTCACAATCGATCTGAGTGTCGATCTCACAATCGCCATTTTTTCGATGTCAGTATCGATCTCACATTCTGTCCCGCTATCGATCTCACAATCGATTTCACAATCGATCTCACAAACAACGTCATCATCATCGCCATCATCATCCTCATCGGGGCACCATCATCATCATTATTCCATTACCACCATCATCACCATATTCATCAGCATCACCATCACCACCATCCGGACACCAGCATCGCCTCCATCATCATCAGCATCATCATTGAGAAACCTTCATCATCATCATCAACATCGGAACGCGACCATCATCATGATTTCATCATCATGAACAACATCACCCACATTATCTTCATCATCGGGAAACCATCATCATCAGCAGCAGCAACATCATCATCACCATCGGGACACCATCGTCGTCGTCACCATCATCATCATCACCGTCATCAGCGGGACACCATCATGGTCATCATCAACATATTCATGGTCACTATGATCTGACCCCCTTCATTGAAACCGTCATCATCACTTCATCACCGTCCTCACCAACAGCATCATCATCTTTATCGGGACACCATCATCGACACCAGGATCATCATCAAATTCATCACATGGACACCATCATCATCACCATCATCATCATCATCACCAGCTTCATCATCATCGAGACACCATCATTAAAATTTTCATAATCGTCCACTCATCACAATATCACCATCAACAAGATACATCATCATGATCATCAACCTCATCATCACCGGGGCACCATCATCATCACCAGCAACATCATCATCATCATCAGCAACATCATCATCTTCATCATCGGGACACCATCATCACCACCATCACCATCATCATTATCACCTTCATCAACAACGTAAACATCATCATCGTCATCGGGACACCATCACCATTACCCACATCATCATCGTCATCAACATCATCGACATCATCATCTTCATCATCGTCACCGGGACACCAACGGGACACCGGCGGGACACCGGCGGGACACCGCGCGCATCCGGCCCCCAGTCAGGACTAATTTGGTCCGGCCGCGCCTCAGCGGGAGGCGGGACACCGGCGGGACACCGCGCGCCACCCGCCCCCAGTCAGGAATCATTTGGTCCGGCCGCGCCTCAGCTGGAGGCGGGACACCGGCGGCACACCGCGCGCCACCCGCCCCCGGTCAGTAATCATTTGGCGCCGCCGCGCCTCAGCCGGAGGAGACTTTCTTCTCGCCCGCCCACCCAGCTTCGCCTCGCCCGCACCCGCGGCACGCACGAAAACGAAACCGAAACAGATTTCCCGGTAGGGGGGCTCTCCGTTCCACGTTGATCTCACCCTCACACCTCCGATTATGACGATTACCAAATTAATTTCGACTGCTACTACCACTACTACTACTACTACTACTACTACTACTACTACTACTACTACTACTACTTTTACTACTACTACTACCACTACTACTTTCATTTTAATTTATATTATTGCTACTATTACTACTACTACTACTACTACTACTACTACTACTACTACTACTACTACTACTACTACTATTACTACTACCTCTACTACTACTACTACTACTACTACTACTACTACTACTACTACCACTATTATTACTACCACCAGTACTACGAGTACTACTGCTACTACTACGACTAGTACTACTACGACTATTACCGCTACTACCAGTACTACTATTATTACTACTACTGCTAGTTTTTCTACTACTATCACTACTACTTCTACTACTACTACTACTACTACTACTACTACTACTAGTACTACTACTACTACTACTACTACTACTACTACTACTACTACTACTACTACTACTACTACTAGTACTACTAGTATTACTATTATTACTACTACTACTACTACTACTACTACGACTACGATTACCGGCATTACTATTATTGTTACCATTACTACTGTTGTTGCTACTAGTATTGTTTTATTACTTCTACCATTACTACCACTACGATTACGAGTACGATTACGAATGCCACCTCGAATTCGACGACGACCACGACGTCTATTGCCATTCCTACAGCTACCATTGCAAATCCTACGATTATTGCAACGACGCTTGTTACGAGTACAGGTGCTACCACTACTATCACGTCTATTACTACCATTAATACGTGTACGACATTCAAGATTAGTATCTTTTTACACATGCTACGTCAGGTACTATTCGTATTGCTGCTACGACGACGATCGCGACCGAGTATTCTTTCTGACACTACATCTACTATTTCAAGATATGTTATACTTTTTCGAGGTATAGTACATCTGCTACGACTGCCACTTTGCAGTATTGCTACAACTATCAATTATACGATTGCTGTCACGACCATCGCTATTTCTGCTACCACCACTACTACCACTACTACTATTACTACTACTACTACTACTACTACTACTACTACTACATGAGCGAAACACAACAACGTCAACTTCAACTTCAAATTCAGATCGAGCTACAGTTAAAGTTGGAGGTTGAATTGGCTTTGAAGGTGAAGTTGAAGTTGTAAGTGCAACTTCAAGGTCAACTTAAATATCACTTTGAATTTCAACTCCAGTTGGCGTTGAAGTTATATTTGAAGTTGCGACCTGAGGTTTTTTTTTTCCGAAGCCCTGGCGCGCAAGGAGAAGACGCAACACACGGGGTGGGTGCATCGCGTGAACACGGCTACTCAGTGGTTCAGGAGGTGCAATATTCCTTCCCTTCCCTCTCCCCCTTAATCGTCTTCCTCCTCTCTGGGGCTGGCTTGGGGTATTCGAGCTTCTTTCCGCCACTTTTCACCTTTTCCTTAAGAGCCCTTTCTTTCCTTCACTTTTCCCCACGAGGATCTGAGGCGGTTTTGGTGTACTTCGTTTTCCTTCCGCCATCCTTCACCTTTTCCTCTAGAGCCGCCTTCTCGTTCTCTTCTCCCCGCGAGGACCTGCGGCCGCCTCGGGGTGTTCGGGTGTCCTTCCGCCGCCCCGCAATGTGCATGCCTGCGGGCCCTCGCATACGCAGCCCCATTACCTTCCTCCTCCATATACCCCTTCATCTCGATATTTTCCAGCTGCCTCGATGCGTGCGAGAATTTGCGCGACGCAGCACGGACCCTGTGAAGCTGGACAGCGCCCCCCTCAAGCGCAAGACGGACGCAAAGGCGGGGGCGTCAAAGATGTTGTTCTGAAGGGGCGCGGTCACGCGCGCGAGCAGCGACGACAGAAACAACAACAACACAACCAACGACGACACTCGCCGCGACAACATCATCGACAACAACATCAGCAGCGGCATCGACGACAACAATTGCCACTTCCCTCGTAGACGCGGCTTCGTGCACCCCGATAAGGGCCTGCTGGCGGATGCCGCGGCCAACGCCTTCGGCCTCAACCAGGGCGAGGCCGTGCACATGCTTATCTGGACGATGGTCCAGGGGCACCTCAACCTCCAACCCCGACCCCCTCCTTCTTCTCTTCCTCATCCGCATCCCCCTCCTTCTCCTCCAAAGCTCCAGGAACGCAGGTCCCACGCCGACAGGGTGCTGTTCGACAATTAGAGTCGCACCGTGCTCAACGAGAACAGCTTGTTCGACTGGCTCTATGGCTTCGGCCATATGACCGGGCGCGTGACCAATGAGTAGGAGAAGTAGCGGGGCGGGGGCGATGAAAACGGACGGCGACGGCGACCGATTATTACTGCGGTTACCACTACTACCTACTACTACTACTACTACTACTACTACTACTACTACCACTACTGCTACTACTACTACTACTACTACTACTACTACTACTACGACCACTACTACTACTACTGCGACTACTATTACTATTACTACTACTACTACTACTACTACTACTACTACTACTACCACTATTACTACTACTACTACTACGACTACTACCACCGCTGCTGCTACCACTACTACTACTACTACTACTACTACTACGACTACTACTACTACTACTACTACTACTACGAATACTACTACTACTACTACTACTACTACTACTACTACTACTACTACTACTACCACTTCTACTATCAGTACAACTACGACTACCGCCACTACTACAACGATTAGTAATAATATGAATGGTTCCCATTCCTACTCCTACTGCCGCTACCATTACCGTCGCCGCTACTGCCACCGCTGCCGCTACTACTACTACTACTACTACCACTACGACTACTACTACTACTGCTACGATTACTATTGCTACGAGCGCTACTACTACTACTACTACTACTACTACTACTACTGCCGCTACGACTGCTAATACGTTCCACTACTACGACTACCGCCGCCGCTCCTCCTACTACTACTACTACTACTACTGCTACTACAACTACTACGACTCCTAGTGCTTCCATCATTTGTATTGCTACTGCCGCCGAACTGCCTACCTACCGACCGACCTACCTTTCCCGCTACTGCTATTACTACTACTACTACTACTACTACTACTACTACTACTACCACCACTACTATCTACTATCTACTACTATTACTACTACTACTACTACGACTACTACTACTACTACTACTACTACTACTACTACTACTACTACGGCTGCTCCTACTACTACTACTACTACCTCTGCTACTATGACTTCTATTACTTCTACTGCGACTACTACCACGACTACGGCTACTTGTACTATTACTACTACTACTACTGCTACTACTACTATCATTACTACTGCTACTGCTACTACTACAACTACTACTATTACTACTACTACGTCCACCACTACTACTACTACTACTACTACTACTGCTACTACTACCACTGCTGCCACTATTATCGTTGCTACTACTACTTTTATTATTATTACTACGAGCCCTCTTCCCTCGCCCCCGCAGCCCCCCCCCCAAAAAAAAAAACAAATGTTTCAATCCCGGGCAGCCGTGAGCTCTTACGCATGCGATGTAAACGAGCGGCTAACGAGCAATGGTCTTTATGCCGGCAAAAACGCACAATGTC
Source organism: Prorocentrum cordatum (assembly GCA_963575745.1). Classification (NCBI taxonomy): domain Eukaryota; class Dinophyceae; order Prorocentrales; family Prorocentraceae; genus Prorocentrum; species Prorocentrum cordatum. The sequence continues at coordinate 355,892 of CAUYUJ010005792.1, forward strand.
TCGAATCCGATGTCTTTGGGGGAACTTGTCCTGGGGCCTCTCGAATCCCCGCTCCCCCCCCTCTATTATCTTCTCGTCCGCATCGCCTCCTTGTCTTGCGCGTGGCAGGGCTAGGTCGTCGACGCTGCGGCGGGCGTCGTCTTCGCGCGACGGCGACGACGGCGGCGGCCCCCCCCCCCCCGGCGCCCTGGCCTTTATTATCCCCCAGTTGATATTATCCGGGGCAGTTGGTTATCAAGATTTCGTCCGGCGCGGAGGCGCCAGATGCGCCGCGTCCGCCGCCTGCCGAGATTCCCGATGAAGGATCCCCCAGGTGGTCGTTATGGATCAATCTCAGCCTTGTAGATCCGCCGTGGTTCTGGAATCACGTCCGGGAGTAGGGCGCCCCTGCCTCTGGAGGTGTTTCAGCAGCTTCGCTTCCCCGAGAGGCGCCCGGGGCGTGCCCGAGTTTTTCCGGGCGCCCGCCAGGGGCCCGAGTTATGTCTGAGGCGGCGGAGAGGGGGGCGGCGACGATGGCGGGGTGGATGTCCTGGCGGGGGCCATGCTTTTTACCCCCAATTGTTGTTATCAGGGGCAGTTGGTTATCAAGATTTCGCCCGGCGTTGAGGGGCCAAATCTGCCATGTCCGCCGCCTGCCGAGATTCCCGAAGAAGGATCCCCCAGGTGGTCGTTATGGATCAATCTCAGCCTTGTAGATACGCCGCGGTTCTGGAATCACGTCAGGGAGTAGGATGTCCCTGCCTCGGGAGGTGTTTCAGCAGCTTCGCTTCCCCGAGAGGCGCCCGGAGTTTGCCCGGGTCTTTCCGGGCGCCCACCACGGGCCCGAGTTATGTCTGCGGTGGCGAAGAGGGGGGCGATGGCGATGGCGGGGTGGACACCCTGGCGGGAGCCGTGAAACCCCCTCAAGCTTCATGGCGCTATCCGACGAGGATCGCCGGCGGGGGTCAGTGCAGGGGCGCGCGGATCGACCCCCAGTCGCCCATTTTCATCGCCGACCGCGGGCCTGGTAGCCCGCCCCGCCCGGGCATATTCTGCCCCCCTCCTCGGGGGGCCCGCGGCCGACCTGTCGGCGGTGTGGCGCCGACTCGGGCCGCGCAGTGCGGGCGCGCTGCAAAAAACCAGCGGCTTTTCGTCAGGGTGTCCTGGGTCTCTTCGCTCCGCGCGCTGCGCGCGGCCGTTGGATCGGGGAAAGTAGGAGGGGTCCTACGCGTGCAAGGTCCCCTTGGAAAGTATTGAAACACGAGCGGTCGAGGGTCGCCGCGGGGCGGGCCGCGCGGCCGCCGCGCATGCGCGCGCGCCTCTGCCCCCCCCCCGCGCTGCCCCCCCCCCCCCCCCCCCCCCGCGCCCCATTGCCCCGCGTCCCCGGGGGGGGGCTCGCTCAAAAATACGGCGCGGCTCTTTCGAAGGGGTCTACCCGAAAGTATAACTTGGGGAAGTCGCGGGCGGATCGTACTTTCGAGCGCATTTCTCCAAAGCACACTCGGGAAACTGCACTTTCGAATGGGGGGGCGCTCACAAGCCGAACCGGGGGCCGATGGCCTGGGCCCGCGGACGCGTCGGGCGCGGGCGTCGCCGCGCGACCATTCCGGTGAGCCCACGGGCGACGCGCCCAACAGTACACCCAAAGTGCATTCACAGGGCCCATAAGACAATTAGACCTTTTCTACTTTCCCTTAGCTCTTGCGCGTGCGCGGCGCTGGGCTTGCGATTCGGATCTTCTTTCCCATGTGGATCCGCCGCGTCGGCAGGGCGCGGGCGATCTGCATCGCCCTTCGCATTCCCAGCGGGGGCGCGTTTTAAAATCTGATTCTGCGTTCGCGTTTCCAGCGCATTATCGCGACAAAGGAAGCCGTCGGTGAGACCCCGACAAAAAGCGAGGGCCGTCTTGGGGTGGTGCCCAGGGCCTGACGATGCCAGCCTTGCCGAGTCCTAGCTCCCAGAGATTCCTTCATTCGTTGGCGACGCTCTTCGGGGCGTCGCTCGGCGACGCAGGTGAATCTCTTGGGCGTGGGCTTGGGCGATGCCGCCGCCGTCTCTATATGCCAGCGCATGATGAGAGTTGAGATGCGTTCGGGGCAGACTACGCGCGTGGAGATAAGCACCGGTAAGGTCTGCTATGCCCTGCTGGGCCCTGCGAGCCCCATGCCAAGCACTGCTGAGCTCCGCTATGCCCTTCTAAGCCGTGCTAGCCGCTGCTAAACCGTGCTAGCCTCTGCAAAGCATCGATAAACATTGGTGAGCACTGGTGAGCGTGGCAATGCTCTGGCATGGCCTGCAAGCCCCTGCTGAGGTCTGCTGGGGGGGGGGGGGGGGCGCGGGGAGAGGGGGGGGGTCAGACGCCGCGAGGCGATTGCACAGCACGAGAACTCGCGTTTGGGATGCGCAGCGCCTGGGGGAGAGTGACGCCGCGGAATTTGCGCTCCAGCCCCCCTTCCCTCATGTCCGTGGGCACAGGGCTCAATGTGCCCCCTGGGTGCCTGGAACGGAGGACAAGGGAAGAAAGGGGCAGGTAGCCCATATCGAATGCAGGTCTGTCCCAGCCGCTTTGGCCCCGGCGCAGCTACCCTGGCCCGCGCCGCGCGCGCGCGCCGCGCCGCCCCTCGCGCCCCCTTCGGCTCCAGGATGGCACCGAAAGGAAAGGCCGAGGCGAAGGCCAAGGCGGAGGCGAAGGCGAAGGCGCGGGCCGAAGCGAAGGCGAAGGCCGCGGCGCGCGCCGATAGGGGGAGGAGGCAGTCGCAGAAGAGGGTGGCGCGCCGCGAGGCAGTTCGCGAACTGAACGCTCTGGCGTTGGAAGTGGGGGTGGCGACGCAGCCAGCGAAGTCAGCGAAGCGGAAAAAAGGTGGAGCGGCTCATCGCGCCCCTCGAGAGAAGCTGCCAGGAGCCCGGCCGCCAGGCTGCCTTGCGCGCGGGGCAGAGAAGTGGGCGAACAACGGGGGGGTGCTGAGCAATGGGTTGACGCCTGCGCCAGATGCGGGGCCCGAAGGGAGCGCGGTGTCGGCCATCCCCTACCAGAAGGTGCTCGTCATGGGGTTCCGGGTGCAGACTCACGCATGCATGATCACGTTCAACAATGCGGAGTTCGCCCCGGATACGTGGACCCTCTTCAAGGAGTGGTGCGGTGCGACGGCCAAGCGCCTCGGGGCCCGCGCATGGTCGGGGCGCCTGGAGCAGCCCCTTCACGCCGCCACGGGCGCGCCAAGGTACCACCTCCAAGCGTACTTGTACTGGAAGGGCGGCGACGGCTTGCGCCTGCAGAACACGGACGACCTCGCGTTCCAGGACACGAAGCCACGTGTGGACGTGCGCACGCGGACGAACCCGGGCCGGATGAGGAACGCAGCCATGCAGGGCTTGTATTACGTGTACCTCACCACGCTCGGCGCCCTCCATGCGGCGGCGAACTATTTCCTTTTTCCAGGGCTACGTTTCGAAGCCAGAGTGGCTGGACGGGTGGCGGGCGGCCCAGAAGCTGTGCCATGACCAGTGCCGCGAGTTGTCGCTGCTGTTCCAGAGTTACCAGAAGAGGAAGAGGGACGTGGAGGAGGTCGCGCAGGCCGAGAGGGAGGGGTTCCTGCAGAAGCACCTGACGGTGGAGCTGGCCGAGCTGGAGCGAGCGGATCCAGCGCGGCCCGCGCGGCAGTTCCCAGAGACGGCGGAGTTCGTGCAGCTCTTCTCGAAGCCGATGCGGCGCCGGCCCATCCTCGTTATCCTCGGAGGGGCGAACCTCGGCAAGAGCATCCTGGCCAGCTCCGTTCCCGAGGACGTCGCGAAGATGCTGCACTTCTGGGCTTCGTGGAAGTCACTGTCGAGGAGGATTCGAATCTCGACCTGGCGGAGTTCGATTTGGCGAAGCACTCCGGGGTCCTCCTTGACGGTGCGGGGGGCGCCATGGTGCTCAAGAGACACCGGGAGGCCGTGCAGGGCCGTCCCAAGATGAGTCGCGGGGGCAGGTCCGCCACCATGATGTACTCGTATCCGTTCACGCTCTGCAGACGGGAAGTGGTGGCGACGATGGACCTCAGCGCCAAAAACCCTAACAAGTTCCGCACAGACCACTGGCTGTCGAACCCAAGAACGTCGTCCTCCTCCGGCTGAACGCCCCCGCGTGGGCTGAGGCAGCCGACGCCTCCGACGCGCCCGAGGAGTGCATGGCGGGGTGGACAGTGGAGGAGGTCGGCGGGTGGCTGGAGAGCGAGGACATGGTCGGGCCCGCGGTTGCCCTCCGGGCGCCAGGGGCATCCGTCGCCGACCTGATGGCTTTCGAATTCGCTGAGCAGGTGAAGAGGGATCTCGCCATGGCGATGTTTGTGGCGACGAAAGTGCTGAGGCTCCGGGACGCCCGCGCGCGCTCGTGACGCACGCGGGCCGCGCGCGGTCACGCGCGCCCCCGCGGTGGCGGCGAGGGCAAGTGTGCAGTGTGGTCATTTTGCATACCGTGTGTCTCGGTGCCGGCAAGTGTAGAAACGAAGCGGACGGCGGCGACGGCGGCGCGGACGGTGGCGACGGCAGCGACGGTTGCGGCGGCTGTGTGCGCCCGGTCCTTTCTGGGGGCGCTTTGAAGGGGGCTCCAGGGGGGGCCCCAGGGGTGGTTCCGGGGGGGCCCCGGGGGGGCCCCGGGGGGCTCCACGCCCGACAAGCATCAAAAACGCATGGAATTGCATGGATTTTGGGGGGCTCCTGTCGGGTGAGCAGCCTCCCTTTATAATGCCAATTAGGGGTTGTGCACGCCCCCCGCGCTCCGTTCTCGGCCTTCCTTGAACTCCACCGGCGCCGCCCCGTCTTCCAGAGCTTCGCCCCGGCTCGCCCCCGGCTTCTAGAATTTTACGGGCGCCCTTGTCTTCTAGAATTCTAGGGGCGCCCTGGTCGCTCGTCGGTCGTTGGTCGTCAAAGTCGTCGGTCGTCGGTTGTTTCGTCGGCGGGCGTCTGTGGGTTGGTCGTCGGTCGTCGGTCTTCGGTCGTCGGTCGTCGGTCGACCGGTCGGTTGGTCGTAGGTCGGTCGGTCGTCGATCACGCGTCGTCGGTCGTCGGTCGTCGTCGGTCGTCGGTCGTCGGCCGTCGGATTCGGTCGTCGGTCGTCGGTCGTCTGCCCTCGGTCCTCGGTCCTCGGTCCTCGGTCGTCGGTCGTCGGTCGGTCGGTCGTCGTTCGTCGGTCGTCGGTCGGCGGTCGTCGGTCGTCCGTCTTCCGTCGTATGTCGTCGGTCGTCGTCGCTCGGTCGTCGGTCGTCGGTCGTCGGTGGTCGGTCGTCGTCTGTCGGTTGTTACGCGTTCGGCGGTCGTCACTCGTCGATCGGTCGGTCGGTCGGTCGGTTGTCGGTCGGTTGTCGGTCGTCGGTCGTCGTTCGTCGGTCGGTCGTCGGTCGTCCGTCGTCCGTCGTATGTCGTCGGTCGTCGGTTGTCCTCGCTCGGTCGTCGGTCGTCGGTTGTCGGTTGTCGGTCGTCCGTCGTCGTTCGTCGGTCGGTCAGTTGGTCGTCGGTCGCTCGGCCGTCGGTCGTCAGTCGTCGGTCGATCGGTCGATGGAACTCCGGCCAAGAATGCTGCTCTAACGCGCCGAGAGGGTTGACCTACCTGCGCAGCTCTTCGGGAAAAAGTAGGAGGGGGTCCTATGCGTGCATGGGCCCTTTGGAAAGTATTCAAACACGAGCGGACGAGGGTCGCCGCGGGGCGGGCCGGGTGGCCGCCGCGCACGCGCGCGCGTCTCTGCCCCCCCTCGCGTTCGCCCCCCCCCCGCGCCCCATTTCCCCGCGTCCCCGGGGGGGGGGGGGGCTCGCTCAAAAATACGGCGCGGCTCTTTCGAAGGGGTCGACCCGAAAGTATAATTGGGGGAGTCGCGGGCGGATCGTACTTTTTAGCGCATTTCTCCAAAGCACATTCGGGAAATTGTACTTTCGAATGGGGGGGGCTCAAAAGCAGAGACTCGCTCGGTCGTCGGTCGTCGGTTGTCGGTTGTCTTTCGTCCGTCGTCGTTCGTCGGTCGGTCAGTTGGTCGTCGGTCGTCGGCCGTCGGTCGTCGGTCGTCGGTCGATCGGTCGATGGAACTCCGGCCAAGAATGCTGCTCTTACGCGCCGAGAGGGTTGACCTACCTGCACAACACTTCGGGAAAAGTAGAAAGGGTCCTATGCGTGCATGGGTCCTTTGGAAAGTATTGGAACACGAGCGGACGAGGGTCGCCGCGGGGCGGGCCGGGCGGCCGCCGCGCATGCGCGCGCGTCTCTGCCCCCCCCGCGTTCGCTCCCCCCCCGCGCCCCATTTCCCCGCGTCCCCGGGGGGGGAGGGGGCTCGCTCAAAAGTACGGCGCTGCTTTTGCGAAGGGGTCTACCCGAAACTATAATTGGGGGAAATCACGGGCGGATCGTACTTTTTAGCGCATTTCTCCAAAGCACATTCGGGAAATTGTGTTTCCGAATGGGGGGGGGGGGGGCTCAAAAGCAGAACCGGGGGCCGATGGCCCGGGCCCACGGACGCGTCGGGCGCGGGCGTCGCGGCGCGGCCATTCCGGCGAGCCCACGGGCGATGCGCCCAAAAGAACTCCCAAAATCACATTCAGGGCTCATAAGACCATAGGACCCTTTCTACTTTCCCTTATTGGAGGCGCTGCGGCGTCCAGAGTGTTCCAGGTTTCCCTTCTGGTGCACTGCGCGCGTGGGTTTTCAGGGTCGGGTTTCTTGCGAGGTTTTCTTGCGGCCGCGCTCGCACTGTACTCGGCGACTAGCCCCTCGGGGGGCGGGGGTTCGAAGGGGCGGGCCTTTTTAGAATGCTCGGAAGTCCCCCCAGCCTGCCGAGACAGGAGTCTCGGAAGTTCCCCTCTCTTCCGAGGAGCTCTCTCTCTGAGCCTGCCTCGGAGACACGGAGGAAAACCTTCCTCAGAAGGCCGGAGGCCCTCCGAGGAACCCCGTTGCCTCCAAGGAAGGCCTTCTCCTCCTTTGCTCTCGCTCGCCGCCGATCGTCGTCTCCAAGGTGACTAACAAACAACACACACACCCATACCCATACCCGTTGGGAGGAGGACTCGCTAAGGGTATGGGTGCGGGTTGTCGGACCCTGGGGAGAACTCCCGTTCGAGCGGGGACCCCCATCCGACAACACGTACCCATTGCCCTCTCCGGCCCCTTTCTGGGTATGGGTGTGTCTTGTTGGTTCGTCACAAGGCGCCTGAGCGCCTCCCGCCCTCGCCCCGCGCGCCGTTGCCCCTCGCCCACGGCGCGCGCGGCGCCCGCGAAGAGTGGCTCGAAGGCGCTCCTGGGAGGAGCGGCCGCCCTGCCCTCGGCAAAGGGCGCGTGGTCGCGCGAGCGGCAGAACCGGCGTCAACCCTCATGCGCCAACACTGGGCACGAGGAGGAGGAGGAAGAAGAGGAGGAGGTGGTGTAGCTTGAGGAGGAGGTGGAGGCGGTGGAGGAGGAGGAGGAGGCGGAGGACGAGGAGGAGGAGGAAGAGGAGGAGGTGGTGGAGGTGAGGAGGAGGAGGAGCGGGCGGGCGGGCGGCGGGCGGGCGGGCGGGCCAGACCCAGAGGTTGGCACCAACAATGTCGGCGGTGTGCCTCCACCGAGGGCAGATGATCCGGATTTCGATGGTGGTGGTAATGTTCGTGCTGCCTGCATAGGCGAAGTATGACCACTCACGCCCAAAATCTGGGAGCATCTTCCCCTGGGGGAGGCAACCCCCTGCGTTGGTGATGGTGCTCATTTTCAGGCCTCCAACATGTACCATCGCTTGGACGTGTTCCTTTTTCTCGGTAAGGCCAGCGCCAGAAAATCGACACCATCTAGGAGCATGTTACATCACCTAGCGGGAACAAAAAAGCACGGACCCGTGCACTTTTCGGGGAATTTGGCGTCTGAGCGATGGCAAGCCAAGAACACATATGTTCCGACCGCCTGCCAGCTCTGAAGGACCGCTGTGCTTTTCCGCGGTCGTGAGGACAAGGCGGGTCCTGGTAGGACTGCGACAGGTTGGTGTACCACAACACGTTAAACATTATGATACTGAACGCTTGACGGATGGCATGGCGCTCTCGCTTGAGACCTCTTCACAAGTTATTCATCGTTTTCTCGCCGCTCTGGAACCGTGTTTTCGTTCGGGACTTCTTCATAAGTTACTCATGGGCCGCGATCTCGAGTGAGAGGTCTGTGCCACTCCCTCTTGCTAAGCCTTGTGTTAATCGCTATCGTTTTCCCTCCTTCTTCCCCTTCCTCCTCCGTTCATTCTCCCACTCCCTTACTCGCTCTTTCCATCTTCCATGATTTCGACTCTTCCCGTGGTAGGGTCTGCGCCAAGTACACGTGGCAGGGAAGGACGATTTTCCCAAAGGGGTATCGATCAGAGGCGAAAAGGACGGGTATCGAGGGTTTGGGATACATTTGTGGATTGGCACACGAGAAGCAGACGCACATTGATCGTTGTTGTTGTTGCTGATGTTGTAGCCGGGCCTTCCACAACTCTCACGCACAGAGTTCGGTTGAAGCTCGCGCTTGAGCGTGACCTTCGCTTTCGAGGGAAACGACGCCCACTCGAAAGCGAGAGAGTTTTTCCAATCTGCCTTGGATCAGCAATAAGTGCCTTCTAGGCAGCGAGCTCCAGCCGCACCGCGGGAGTCCTCCTCCTTCTCTTTTTCTTACACCAGTTGTGCAAGGTGGCATCGCTCGGACGTGTGCTCCGTCTATCGGCAAGGACCATCGAGGATGATAGTTGTCCACCTTGCGATCAAATTCAAGGGAGGGAAAACCACACGGACACAAAACATGGCGTTCACTAGGCGGCCTTGGGCATTTACTGAACAGCCCTGCCCTATTCGATTCCTTCCGCGGGTGCGTTTGCTAAAAGGTTTCGCGTGTCGGGGTGATTATTGTTGGGGGGTGGGCGTTCTGCATTCTAAACATGTAACAAAACCGAAACGTACACATAAAATGGACGTCCGAGCGATGGCGAGGATCGCACGCACGAAACCGACAAATGCACATGGAATGAGCGTCCAAGCGATGGCGGGGCAAGAGCAGGTTGTAGAGGTGAACGGGGATGCAGGCGGGGCGCGCGACGAAGAGGAGAGGAGAGGGGCCCCTTGCCCGTAAGGGAGGAGAGGTGCCGAAAAGGAAGCAGGATGGGAGGAGGGGAGGTGATCGTCTTCTTTTTCAAGGGGGCCCTCGAGGGCGCGAAGTTATTCGCGCTTCGCGGTTCGGCTCCGATTCCTCTTCATCCTGCTCTTCTCTCCTGGGAGGCGGCGCGAGAGCGCGAAGTTATTCGCATTTCGCGCTGCGCGAAGCGCGAAGGTTCGAGCCCTTGCTTATTCATCGTTTTGCCGATCTGCCGATCGGCGTGGACTCTAGCCCCCCCCCTCCCCCCCCCCTGGAGTAGATCTTGGCTGTTTCTGGCGCCCGTTTCGAGCAGATGGGGTCCCCCCCACCAGGACGCACTGCTGCAAACAGCCGCACTAAGCAGAGGTCCGGAGCCAGACCTCCCCCCTCCCCCTTGCTTTCGCCCAATGTCGAAATGCCGAAGAAGCAAACGCTCACAAGGGAGGGAGAGAATGGAGCAGAAGACAGGAGGAGGAGGAGGAGGAGGAGGAGGATCAGAGGAGGAAAAGGTACCCACCCCGCTACCCTTGCCTCGTTTTTGCTTTTTGGGGGCCTCCCGGGAGGCCCTCGTCGCCACCGTTGGATTCGCTTCGAGATTCTGGTCAGAGCGCACCCTGGGAGAGGTCTGGGGAGTACCCATATCTTCCTTTTTGGTTTCCCCAGATGAGGATGAGAACCAGTGCATACCAACAAGCATCAACAATGTTGAAATATCTTTTCTCTGCAGGTTCCTTCTGATATATCGCTACAACAGGTTGTGATATTTGCGGGAAGTACCCCATCGTAAGACAGCCGTCCGAGAATCTTCCATCGCACCAAAACAGCACTTGGGGGAATCCAGTGCAGTGGCTCAACCTGACCGCTGCGTCCTTACAGCCCTAGACCGTGTCAGAACACAATTCGAGCGACTTCATGACTGCGGAATCAAGCCGACGTTAGGGTATTGGCCTACCGTGGCAATGACGGGTAACGGAGAATTAGGGTTCGATTCCGGAGAGGGAGCCTGAGAAACGGCTACCATATCTAAGGAAGGCAGCAGGCGCGCAAATTACCCAATCCTGACACAGGGAGGTCGTAACAAGAAATAACAATACAGGGCAATTTTCGCGTCCTCGCAAAGGCAATGGCCACATTCTGAAAACACGGGCCGCCCTCCATCCTGCAGGAATTGTCGCACGTTTTTGTCCCCAGCCCTCCTGCGTTGGTAGGTCACTGCGATCTCCACTCCGCCCTCCTCCCCCCCTCCTGCCTCCTGCGTCCTGCCTTCTGTCTCCTCTGCTGCTCTTCCTCCTCCCTTCTCCTTCGGCCTGCTTGCATTGCAGCCCCGTTGTGGCGTTGCCTCTCTCGTGGCCTCGCTGTCCCCGGGGGGGGGGCTGCGATGTGTGGAACCGTCGCCGCTTTCCTGGGCTCCTGGGAGGTCCAGCGGAATGGAGTTATAAACACACCCAGCCGAGACCTCCTGTGGGTCACTGGGGGGTCTCTTTCGTGGGTTCCTGGGAGGCCGCTCGGAGCGGAGTTGTACGGGATCCAGTTGGCGCCTCACGGATGCCTGGGGGGCTGCGAAGTGTTGCATTGTCGCCACGTTCGTGGGTTCATGGGAGGTCCCGCGCCGTGGAGTTGTGCGGGGATCCAGCCTCGCAGCTCCTTGGGGCTGCGCAGTGTGAAATTGTTGCCACTTTTGTCGGCTCCTGGGAGGTCGCGCGGAGCGGAGTTACACAGGGATCCAGTTGGGACCTCGCGCGGTTTTCTGGGGGGCTGCGATGTGCGAAGCACGTCGGGGAGAACGTCCAGGCGCGCCCTGGGGCCCTGTCCGACCTGGGGCCCGAAACGCCGCAAGAGCTGGTGCAGGCGCATGGAAACCTTCCGGACAGCCCAGGACTCCGAGGCACGGCCGGAGCCAGCCTGCCCTGCCGCCCCCGACGCGGCAGTGCGCGGAGAGGCCCCTTCGGACCCGCAGTGGTGCCAGGCAGACGAGCGGGCTCCACGGCACCGCCCCGGGCCGAGGCCGCTCTTCGCGGCCGTCGACGCCGGGCGCCGCCCAGCGACTGCGTGGCCCATCTTGCGCGAAGGAATTCGAGGACCCGGTCATGGATCTGCACGAACGACATGGGTACGGAAAGAATGGGTACCTAGAATGCCCAACAGCAGTTCCAGAACAGGACTCGCTGTCCGCGCCGCCGCGGCCTGTGCCCATTCGAGACAGAAGGCCGCCTGCCCAACAGCGGCCGCTGTTGGTTTGGGACAACATTTGTTGTTGGGCATTGTACCCATTCTTTCCGTGCCCATTTCGGGCGTCCAAAATTTTGCGAAGAGATTCGAGGACCCGGTCATGGGGGAAAGAGCGCCCCACACTCTGACGAGTGACCAGGCCCGGTTGGCGGCAACGTTCGCGAACACCCGCAACGCTGCGCGGTACGACGAGCAGCCGAGCGTCCCGTCGGAGCGCCGCCGAGCCTTCCAGATGTTTGTTCGTGGGCCAGGGAGGCTCCGGCAGGACGGCGGTCGTCGGCGAGATCGTGGTGCCCGTCATGGACTTTCTGTTCAGGGTTTCCTCCACGCTGGTCGCTTGCGCCAAATGGCCCTAGCTGAGAACATCTCCACGGAGACCCGCGCGGTGGCCACGTGCCACCTGGCGGCGAGGATGGGCATCGTGGAGCACCGCAACCGAAGAGATGATACCCGAAGCCGATGGCTCAAAAGCGTCTTAAACATTTGGCTTGGCTTGAGACTGTTCGTGGCTGAGGTCAGCATGGTGTCCCCGAGCCTCTGCAACGTGCTCTTGCACCGCGCCTTCCAGGCCAGGCGACCGCAGTGCAATCTGCAGGAGGCGAATTGCAAGAAACTCTCCTATGCTTCTGGTTCTGTCCCCATCGCCATCTGCCTGGGCGATGCCCTGCTGCTGAAACCCACGGGGTCCTGGAGACCACCGCGGACTCACTCCTAGCATATGGCGGCCTCCGATCGCCGAAGGGAAACACCGCCCGTCGAGCACCGGCAGGCCATGCAGTCCTCCTGCGACACGTTCCAGGCCAACAGCCGCTTCAAGGTCCTGCGCCTGGCGGAGCTCATAAAATTCATGCGCCACCCGCAGACAGGCAACCTGGCAACGCTCGGACGTGTGCATTTTTTTTCGGCGAGGACCATTGAGGACGATTCTGGACCATCGAGCAACAAAAAACACGCACGATACCGAAAAATGCATGGCAAACGGACGTCCGAGCGATGGCGAGGCAATGTGCCGGTTGGCGTCGCCGATAAGTGGAGGCGCATCCATCCGAAGATGGACGGCCCGAGGCTCGCGGAGAAACATTTCCAGATGGGGCACATAGCTTGTGTGGTCTTGGGGCAGTGGTTCGCTGGATGATGATGCGCGCGAGGAGGTGCGCACAGATTGTGGGAGAGGCCCTTTACCTCGTCCGGTCCGCCGGTGCGTCCTCGCCCCAACTGCCCGTGGATCCCGCCGCGAGGCTCATCAGTCAAGCCAACCCGGGCATGGCCGTCGGCACGCGGTGAATGATGCCGTTGCGCGCAGGCATGCGACCCCGCTGCCTGGACCATAGGGCCCGAATCGGAAGTTTGTGAAGGACGCCTCGCGCGAGATCGTGCGCGTGGCCATCCAAGTTCGCGACGAGGATGAAGTGCAACAGGCGAATACTGAGAACCGCCCCGCGTTCTTGCGCTACCTGCCATTCGGCGCATGGGCCCGCATGGGCAAATGCAAGGGCGCGACCTGTTGCGAACGACTGGCGGAGCGCGCGGAAGGTTGCGACGTCTCGGTCGTGGTGCGGCTGGTCTCCATCGAGCCGCATGCGCCGAGCCCCTTCGACTAAAGCAAACACCCAGTCACGCGCGCAGGCTTGCCGAGCACGCGCGCACAGGTGGTGACGTCGACGGCACGCCAAGGCCAGACCATGCGCCAAGGCGTGATCGTCGACGCCGGGTGTAGGGGCGCCGACGACATGGACGGCCTGTGTCCCCACCTGTTCGTCATGCTCTCGAGGGCGATGACGTCGGACAACGTGCGGCGCGAGACCCGGGCCTCGAGCCGGCGGACTTGGCCGCGCGTTGCAGGACGGCGGCAAAGAGGCTGGCGCGCAAAATCGGCGTGGACCAGTTCCTGCAGGTTGAGGGGAGCACTTGCGTGCGGTGTCAGGCGAGTTCGCGGCAGTTCTCGCAGGTGCTTCACTGCCGCGGGCGGCTACGAGAAATGCCATTGACGGCGACTATACGCATTCAAAATGGCAGGAATTCCATTAGCGCGCGGGCGCCGTCTCGCCACGCAGCGTTCGGCGCTGTCGCATCGGAGCCTGCAGGGAGCCGCTGCCCCACGCAGCGCATGTCGCTGTCTTTTTTTGTCCGCGTGGCCGCCATCCCTCAGCTGCCCCCCGCCCGCCTTGCCACCCTGTGCGCTTGCTTCGCTCAGCGCGATGTGCCGTTCCATCATACAGCGCACGGCCTTGTATTATCCCGCAAATGGAGTGTTCGGCGCTGCTACTGTGGTAGAGAACGCATGCCATCCCTTCACCCTCCTCCGTATGCGTGTGTCTCCGATTATATGCTGTTTTTTGTTATTGCGTGATGTCTGGCGTGTGTCTGTGAGCACATGCGCATTGTGCGCTCTTCGACATGTTTGTTTTGGCGTAAACAGTCCTACATATACATATATGCATACGTGTGTGTATGTATGCATGCATGCATGCATGCATGTATGTATGTATGTATGTATGTATGTATGTATGTATGTATGTATGTATGTATGTATGTATGTATGCGTGTGTATATACAAACACATTCATAAACGAGGAGGGTCCCAGGGGGGTCGGATTGCACTGGTTTCTCCCGGCCTTTTAAAACCCTTCGGGGGGCGCCAAAGTGCGTCCAAGAAGGCGAAGGGGAGCGATGAGAGGGCCCGAGAGACGTCCACAGGGGGCGCCACAATGGCCCACGAGCGCCCCACGAAAACCCAGGACCGCACAAGCGCGTTTAATTTTTTTCCGACATGGTTTGAAGACATTTCCGAACCACTTCGATACGGCACTGATGCCTTCAAATGGACTCCCACGAGGCCTTCAGGAGGCGAATTATTATTTGTTTTAAAGTTATCGTTTTTTCGTGATTCCGACAGTCCAAGACAGCCCGCGAGGCCTCAGAAACCAGCGCAACAGAGCCTCAAAATTGACGTGTCCCAAAGCGGCCCACGAGGCGCCCAACATCGCCCACGAGGGCCCCGAGGCGGCCCAAAGATGGCCCCGAGAGGGGAAACACGAACCGACAATTCGAACCTTCCGCTTCAAGAGGCCCCCAAGAAAACCCCAAAGGCCCTACCAGAGGCCCCCAAAAGGCCCCAAAGAGGTCCCAAAGGAGCCGCAAGAAAACTCCACACGGCCCCCAAGAGGCCTCCCAAATTGTGTTCAAGAGGCCCCTTGGAGGCCTCCTTCGAATCCCAAAAGAACTTCCAAGGGGCCTCTAACCACAACTCAGGCACGGTGGCGGGATGGGTCTCATCAGCAGAGCTCGAAGAGGCCAAACAACATTTTACTTCCCGCTGGTTTTAAACAATGTTTGCGCTTCCGCTTGATCCGCTTCCCGACGCTGCCGAAAGGCCCGAGAGGCTCCGAGGATCGCCCCAGGAATGCCCCAAGAGCCCAAGAGGCGTCAAAAGCGTCCCGAGACGGTCCAAAAGAGGGCCCCTCCGCGGCCCGGGATCGGGAGCGTGAGGCCGAGGACCCGAGACTTTCGCCCAAGAGACCCCCAGGAGGCTGCAAGAGGCCCCCCAACAAAAAACCCAAAGAGGCCAAGGAGAGCCCCGACAGAGGCCCCGAGGGCATTCGAGACAAGGGGATCTCCGATACGCTGTTTGAAGTTCGCCTGGCAGCTTCGCCACGCTTGCCAAAAAAGGAAAGATCATAGTTCCTCCTTCTCTGCTGCGTCCTCCACCCTTTTCCAACTCCTCCTCGTCCGCCTTCTCCTTCTCCCCCGAGGAACCCCTTCACCTCCCCTTCTCCACCCTCTGCCTCCGGCTACGTCCAGCCGCGACGAATGAAAAGGGCCTCCGAAATGCCGTTTGGGCTTGGGCTTGTCTTGAGCCGTCGTGGATGGCGTGGATGGACCGTATGAAGTCTTGGAAGCCACTTGGGCCGTCTTCGTGGTTCTGTGGTTCTCGGAAGCCCTGGAGAAGAAGTGTCATGATATAGAGATCTCCAAGAGTTCGACCGTCCAGCCTAGCTAGACTTTGAGCGCGCGCGAAGCGCGCGCGATGGTTCTGGTTTACATGTGCACGCCATTGGCGTGTACATATAAACCATAACTTGGGCACGTCGCGGGGCATCTTTTATGAAGCGTGGCGAAGGCGAGAGCAATGCTTTGAAACGTCCGCCGTTCTTCTTTCAAGAAGTTGTTACACAATTTTAAAATGAATGTGAGCGGCGCTAAAGCGAGACCCGCATTTTGGAAACGGGCCGCCATCCGTCCTAAATGTTCTGTGACTTCAAGCTTCAGCATCCTAAGTTCTGAGGAGCCCTCCGGCGAAACGCCTGGACGGCCCTTTGGACAATTTTTGGGGCGCGACAGGGGGAAGCGATTTACAAGAAGCACGGATTGAGGTGGAGGAGAGAGGGGGGGGGGGGGGGGAAACGGGAGGAGGAGGAGGAGCATGTACACTGGGAAGATCGTCTGGAGGGAACGCAATGGGAGGGAGGAAGGAGGATGAGAGAATGCACGGGGCAGGAACGGGGGATGAGGACGAGCAAGGGAGGAAACTCGGAGGATGGAGAATTGGGAGGTTTGGGAGAGGAGGAGAGAGGGGGAAGAGAAGGAGGATGACGGCGTGGCGCCATCGACAAGCAGAGGGAGGGGGCGAGGTGGAGGAGGACTGTGAGCGATTGGGGAGGCGGGAAGGGGGGGAGGGGTCAGGAGCTGGGGGGGGAGAGCGAGAAGGATGCCAAGCAGAGGCGAAGCGTCTTGGCTTGCCTGCAGGCCCAGTAAAGATTTGCGACGAACCTCTTGTGGCACGAAAAGTAACACTTCTGGGTGGGACCGTCTTGTTTGAGCGCATCATGGGGAATTTTCGCGGCAGGCGTATAGGAATGCCAGGACGGTCGGTCTTTGCGAGGATGAGGAAAAGGAAAGGATGACGAGATGAAGGCGAGGTTTTGAGGCGTATTCCCCGGAAGGCCTGGCATGCGCAGCGGCATGTCGTTCGTAAGGCCGTTCTTGTGTTGGTGTGGCGACGCGGGCATTGCGGTTCATCACCCAATAGCACGCGTTAGAGGGAGTGAGAGACCGATACACATATATATATATGTATGTATGTATATATATATATATATATATATATTGATGTATATGTATAGGGAACCATATCAAGAGAAGAAGGCGGAGAAGGAGGAGGAGGAGGAGGAGGAGGAGGAGGAGGGGGAGGAGGAAAAGAAGACCCTTCCCTCAACGCATGTTGGGAGCTGGAGTTACCGATGCCACCAGTCACGTGATGACAGGCCTGCCGCCATCGCAGATCGCAGATCGCAGGTGGGAAGGGAGGTAGATGAGCAGGAGAGGAGGAGGAGGAGGAGGAGGAGGAGGAGGAGGAGGAGGAGGAGGAGGAGGAGGAGGAGGAGGTGGAGGGTGGAGGGTGGAGGGTGGAGGTGGAGGTGGAGGAAGAAAGGCGGAGGAGAAGGAGGGAGAGTTGGAGACGGTGGAAGTTGGAGGAGGAGCAGGTAAGGAAGAGAACGACGCGGAGGATGAGGAGAAACACGTGGAGGAGGAGGAGGAGGAGGAGGAGGAGGAGGAGGAGGAGGAGGAGGAGGAGGAGGAGGAGGAGGAGGAGGAGGAGGAGGAGGAGGAGGAGGAGGGAGGGGAGGAGGCGGAGGAGGAGGGCCGATCAGGAGGAGGGAAAGAGGATGGCGGAGCAGGAGGAGGGAGCAAGAGGAGGAGCAGGCGGAGGAGAGCGAGGAGGAGGAGGAATAAAAGACCCTTCTCTCAACGCATGTTGGGAGCGGGGGTTACCGATGCCACCAGTCACGTGATGACAGGCCTGCCGCCATCGCAGATCGCAGATCGCAGGTGGGAAGGGAGGTAGATGAGCAGAGGATGATCAGGAGGAGGAGGAGGAGGAGGATGGCGTGCTGCCGCCGAGGTACAGGGACCGCGTCCTGGTCGTCCTCACTGGCGATGACAGGAGAGCGACGGCGGCCCCCGCCCGGCGGCGCACCTGCCCCTTCCCGTCCGAGCCTCCCCTCTCGTCCGTTCCCCGTCCTCGACCTCTTCGTCGTCCTCATCACCACCATCCTAGTCCTCGTCGTCATCGCCACGGTCCTTGTCGTCATCGCCTGCCGCCTTCACTCGCCACGCTCTTCCCCATGCTGGCCCCTGCCGTGCCCTGACCTCCTCCTCCTCGCCCTCCCTGCCCCCCTTCCCTCCTGCCCCCTCTCCCCGAGAACCGCCACCCGCCCAGGACTCGTTTCGATTCCTCCGACTCGATTTGAGCCGAGTTCGAGGGCTTCCGATGCCGATCCGATTCGATTTGATTCGATTTGAGCGTGTTCTTTTTATTGCTTGGGGCATGACGGGCGTCATGGCCCCTGCCGCCCCCCCCCTATGACGTAACGCGCCCCCCCCCCCCCCCCTCCCCCCCTATGCGCTGTGGGCACTGCCGCCGTGCGCATCGGGATCCGCATAGGTGTCCGCATAGGCAACCGCATAGGAGTCTGGTCCGCTGTCGTCGTCGTCGTCGTTGTCGTGCTCGTCGCTCGTCGCTCGTCGCTCATCGTCGTCGTGTGCGCGGTCGCGGCTCGAGGCTGTTTTTGATCCTGGGGCGATGACGGCAATCATCTGGGGGGGGGGAGGAGGCCGATGACGTCACGTTTCACGCCGGCGGCGTTTGGGAATGCTTAGGAATGACCGAGGACGGGTAGCAGCAGCATGTATGTGGCGATCTGCACCACAACGCCTGTGTATACCACTTTGCACGCGTGAACCACAGCGCCTGCGTACACCACACCGCCTATGTACTCTACAGCAGCCGCGTGCAACACAGCGCCAGTGTGTGCCACAGTGCCTGCGGGCACCACAGCGCCTGTGTACACCCCAGCGCCTGCGTACACCACATCAGCCGTGTGCAACAGCACCAGTATACATCACAATGCCCGCGTGCACTACAGCGCCTGGGTACACCGCGGCGCCTGTGTGCACCAGAGCAACAGCGTACAACAGAGCAGTTTTGTTGCCTATAGAATGTTAGAACCAATCTTTCTGACAACATGGAGCGCCATCGGATTCCACAAACCAGTGTTTATAGGATTCGGAAATGGTCCCCTATGGAAAAAGGTGCGCCGCTTGAGTCTAGGAGTCCTGCCGAGTTCGCCCGCATCATGCTAACTCCTCCCATCTGCGTCCACGAGGCTCCAGCGAATGTGGCCGTCCGAAAACTAAGTGGACTGATTCAATAAGCCAGTCTGCGGTGCACGGTGAGATGCGCACGTGCGCAGTAGCGCCGACCCGCACGACGCGGGGGAAGGGGGAGGAGGATGAGGAGGACGAGAAAGAGGTGGAGGTGAACGAGGAGGAGGAGGGAGGAGGGAAGAACGTCGCATTCCACTATCAGAATTTCCCTAGCGTGGCTTTTAGCTGTCCGCGGCAGATCCTCCCTTACATGCTCCTTCAAGCTGTCCTGTGCGCGCAGGCGCCGTGGTGTACACCAGCGCTGCGTTGCACGCGGATGCTGTGGTGTAGACAGGTGGTGTGTACAGGCGTTGCGGTGCACGCAAGCATTGTGGTGTACACAGGCGCTGTCTTGCACATGTTGCTGCGGTGTCCAGATTCGCTGTGGTGTACACCAGCGCTGCAGTTCACGCAAGCACTGTGGTGTACACAGTCGCTGTGTTGCACACGATTGGTGCCATTGGTGCGGTGTACGCGGGTGCTTTGGTGTACACGTGCGTTGTGGTGCACCATTGTGGTGTACACAGGCGCCGTGGGGCAGATCGACACCTACATGATGCTTGCGTCGTCGTCGTCGTTGTCGTCGTCGTCGTCGTCGCCCGTCGCTCGTCGATCGTTGCTCATCGTCGTCGTGCGCGCGGGCGCGGCTGTGGTGCCGGAGCCACACGGCGGGGGGGCGTTTCGTTTCCCCCCCCCCCGCCCCCCCCCCATGACGCCCGTCATCGCCGAAAATAAAGAGACGCGCTCCTTCGGATGTCGATTTGGGCCACGATTTCTCAATGGTGGCCTACTCGCCGGCCTGTTTCTGCTGATTTGATGATTCCCGATTTGGCTGCCGATTTCCACCGATCCGCTTCACTTCGATCGCCGACCCGACTCATCGATTCGATTCTGGGATCTCCTGCCCGCCCGCCGTCACTCCCAAAGCCACCCCCTCCCAGCATCCCTCCCTCCTTCCCCCCTCCTCCTCGCTCCCGCCGCGCCTCGCCAGCCTCATCCCCGATGCCTTGCACCCTGGCCTCCGGCGTGTGGCGGCACCTCTTGGGGGCGCCATCTTTGGTGGCATGTTGTCCGCTCCCATCCTTCTCCCTCCAACAGGGCCTCCCCTCCCTCCCTCCTTCCCTCCCCCCTCACGAGCGGGACAGCCCAGCGCCAGACCTTCGGCCCGTCCCAGCGAAGACGCCCTTCTTTGCCCGAGCGCTTCCCCGAGAGCCTTGCCCCTTCCGGCCATCCTGGCAGGACTTCACCTCACTCCCCCCTCGCAGCACAGACTTTTCCGATCGCAATCCTGTGGTGCTGATAGCTCTTGCCTCGCAGGCTTCGTGGAAGTTGTTGCAGGCCCGCTACGTCCGCGTGTAACGAAGCAGTGTCGCGCGAGGTCCCTACAAGGCGGCCCGCCTTTTTCCGAAGCAGGCAAAAACGGTGCTGAGTTTTCGGGGTCTACCTGTTAGGTTGTCAAGTGCCTTCTCACCCCCTCAGGCACTTGACACGCGCCCAGGCGTCCGCGGCAGTCGGTTGCGAAAAGCAAGCTCGGATAGTGGGGGCTCTTCTTACAGGCGGGGATGTATTCATATCCAGTGCGTCTTGGACGGACTTTCTTGGAAGGGCGTCACACGGCAGAGGTGCACTGGATATGGATAAACATCGAGTCTCCAGGATACAGATTTTTATCCATATCCGGCGCGCGTCGGGTTTTTGGGGAACGGAGCCTGAAGCTCCAACCTGCAGTGGACATGGACATAAGTAGTGTCAGCTTGTGATTCACAAATCCGTAGGGGGCGCGTGTTTAGACAAATGGTTTCCCTGCTGGGGCGAATGGCGGGGTGGCGCCCGCCAGATTGAAGATCAACGGGGCGGCGCCGGCGATTAGCGCCAGCGCCTGGCCGCGAACGAGGGGCATGGGGGGGGGGTGTTTGGAGGCGAGGGCGAGCCAGGGCGCCCCTCTTTCTGTCGAGCCGATGCGGGCCTGCGGGACGAAAGCTGGGTGCAGCAAAGGGGGAATTTGCCAAGCAGCTCACGTCGCCGATTTTCCAAGCGCCTCCTGGCGCCGAAAGCGGCCATGCGTCGAGGATTGGCCCTTCGGCGGGGCGACCGAAGCCAGCTGCGTGCAGCAGGCTTTGCACCCCCCCCCTTTCCTTCCCCAGCCTTTCGTCCGACCCGAGCAAGGTGGGTAATCCTCCTCCCCCCCTCTGCCGCCGTCGTCGCCGCCGTCCCCCCGCCCTGCCTGCGCCTGTTTCCAGCGGCCGCGCTCTTCGTCGTCGACGACGACGACGGGACGAGGACGACGGACGGCGGACGGCAGACGGCGACGGCGGCGGCGACGACGACGCACTGCGGATGCCCTATGGGGGGTGGCGGGGTTGCGCAGGCCCTGTGTAGTCAACGACGACGACGACGAAGACGAAAACGACGACGACAAGGACGACGAAGGAGAAGACGACGACGACAACGACGACGACGACGCCTGCGAGGGGGAACGGAGATTCGCTTCGAACGTGTACGACCCCAATATCAACTTCTATACGAAGGCCCGTCGTTTGGAGGTTGCCATGCAGGGGGATGCTGCATCCCCCTGCATGGCAACCTCCCCGGATCGGGCATCCCGGGATGCTGGCATCCCCCTGCCGAGGGGATCGTGCATCCCGGATGCACGATCCCCTCGGCCCCCTCGGCCTCCTACGTCGTCCGGGCCGCGCCAGGCTTGTCTGGGCCTTGCGAACCCATGGGCCCTAGGGGCGCCATGACCCCCACGGAGCGCTGTTTTCAACCATGCGAGCCCCAGGGCCTGTGAGCTCGGCGAGCTCCGCTGGGCCGATCTGGCCCCGAAAGGGAGGCGGCCCCCGACTTCTCCAGTGGGGTATTGGTGCTGACGCCGGCTCCTCGCCCCTGGCAGCGTCAAGTCCCCCGCGGGAACGGCGGACGCATGGGGGAGCGGAGCCCCTCGACGACTTCCGGAAGTGGGCCGGGACCTGAGACCTGAGGGCCGGGGACGCGAGGGCGCCGCGCTCCCGGGCTCTGGCCGCGCAGGGCGGCCGCGGACCCCGGCGCGGGGAGCAGGTGGTGGACGCGGGGTCGTCGGGTGCCGGCCCCGGGCTCGCAGAGGGTCAGGGGTGCGAGCCGGGGCGGGCAGGCGGCGGGTGGGAAGAGCGTCAGGAGGAGAAGAAACACACAGACACAATGAATCGTCCATTCCCCAGAAAATACGGGAAAATATGGGAAGTGGGGGGGAAGACAAAAACCCCGAAAATATGTGAAAATGTTGGGAATAGTTTTATCTGTGTGTATTTATTTGCGTGTCCCAGGGCCCCTTCAGAGTGGGGGTACAGTGGGAGAGGGGGACAAATGGGTGGGGGGAGGCGTGGAGGAAGGCGGCGGCGGAGCGAGGGAGGCTCCGGTCATGGAGGAGGCCGCATCTTTACCGTCTCGTCCCCCGTCCTCCCGAGGGCGCCCGCCGGCTTCGCCTCACACCTGCGCTGCTTGTTTCCTGCCCTCCCTGCTGCGCGATGCGCGACGTCTCTCTTTCCCCCCCTTCCCCGCCACCCCTGAGATTCTGAAGGCCATGACGGTCTCCCAAACGCACTTGCAAGCTTTATGAAACAAGCACGTTCTTGGCGCTGGTGTCGGCTTTCTGCCCTCCCAGTTTGGGTGATTCTAAGTCAATGTTTCTCCCCCTGCGCGAATCCCCCCGTTATCATTTCCCCACAGAAGCGTTTCACAGACATTCGAGCGTACCTTGGGGCCAACTCTTTTCACAAATGTTCGACGATCGCGAGGTTCGTGGGAAGTCCCCAGGAACCCGAGCACGGCGGAACAACAGTCCAGGACGCATAGGGCTCCCAAGTGTGGTGCGAGCAGGTGGGGCCGACGCTACGCTCCACATCGCGGGTGCATAGGTGATGCGGCTCGATGTGGAGCCCGATTCTCTGCGTGCTGACGTCGCCGGTGCATCGCCGAAGGCGCCGATGTGCCGCCGATGCATCGACGATGCGGCGCGATCCTCCCACCCCATTGGCTAGGACCCCATCGGTTGAGTAGGAGATCGATCCCAGCATTGCTTCACTCCAAAGTTGAAGAGTTCACCGAATGTGAGGCCTGCGTGGGACGTTGTGCGCACTGTTCGTACATTCGACGAACAGACGAACACATACACAAATTCTGAGGTAAACACATTCTGTAGTCGATTCAAGAGGCCTCAAAAGCGGGCCCTGTCCCTTTAGGCCTTAGGGCGCCGGCCTCCTTAGTTGTTGCGGCGTGGCGGCCGTCCACGGCGAGAGGTCTCCAGGACCGCCCCAAAGTCGCTTGCCTGTGGGCCCACCGCAGAGTGTTCACAGATTTTTTCCCAACCCTCCTGCGTTGGGTTCTCGTTGTGAATAGAGCACTGCTCGCGCGTCCATCCTTCCTTCCTTCCTTCCTTCCTTCCTTCCTTCCTTCCCGTCCCTCTCTTCCCCCCTGCCTTTTACCTGGCTCATCGCTGAGTGCCAGTCTGCCTCCTACCTGGTCATCCCTGTGCCACTTTCGAGGGCTGCTGAGGGGCCCAGCACAGTGGGCACTCACCGCAGATTCAAATTAGACCTCACCATCCCTGGGGGGCTGCGATCTGTGAAACTGTCGCCACTTTCGAGGGCTGCTGAGGGGCCCAGCACAGTGGGTACTCACCGCAGATTCAAATTAGGCCTCACCATCCCTGGGGGGCTGCGATCTGTGAAACTGTCGCCACTTTCGAGGGCTGCTGAGGGCACAGCACAGTGGGTACTCACCGCAGATTCAAATTAGACCTCGCCACCCCTGGGGGGCTGCGAGCTGTGAAACTGTCGCCACTTTCGAGGGCTGCTGAAGGGCCCTCACCGCAGATTCAGATTAGACCTCGCCACCCCTGGGGGGCTGCGATCTGTGAAACTGTCGCCACTTTCGAGGGCTGCTGAGGGGCACAGCACAGTGGGTACTCACCGCAGATTCAAATTAGACCTCACCATCCCTGGGGGGCTGCGATCTGTGAAACTGTCGCCACTTTCGAGGGCTGCTGAGGGGCCCAGCACAGTGGGTACTCACCGCAGAACCGCAGATTCAAATTAGACCTCGCCATCCCTGGGGGGCTGCGATCTGTGAAACTGTTGCCACTTTCGAGGGCTGCTGACGGGCCCAGCACAGTGGGCACTCACCGCAGATTCAAATTAGACCTCACCATCCCTGGGGGGCTGCGATCTGTGAAACTGTCGCCACTTTCGAGGGCTGCTGAGGGGCACACCACAGTGGGTACTCACCACATTTTCAAATTAGACCTCACCATCCCTGGGGGGCTGCGATCTGTGAAACTGTCGCCACTTTCGAGGGCTGCTGAGGGGCCCAGCACAGCACAGTGGGTACTCACCGAAGATTCAAATTAGACCTCACCATCCCTGGGGGGTGCGATCTGTGAAACTGTCGCCACTTTCGAGGGCTGCTGAGGGGCCCAGCACAGTGGGTAATCACCGCAGATTCAAATTAGACCTCACCATCCCTGGGGGGCTGCGATCTGTGAAACTGTCGCCACTTTCGAAGGCTGCTGAGGGGCCTAGCACAGTGGGTACTCACCACAGATTCAAATTAGACCTCACCATCCCTGGGGGGCTGCGATCTGTGAAACTGTCGCCACTTTCGAGGGCTGCTGAGGGGCACAGCACAGTGGGTACTCACCCCAGATTCAAGTTAGACCTCGTCATCCCTGGGGGGCTGCGAGCTGTGAAACTGTCGCCACTTTCGAGGGCTGATGGGGGGCCCAGGAAAGTCTGCACCCACGGCGGATTCAAATGGGACCTCGCCATTCTTGGGTGGCTGCGATCTGTGAAACTGTCGCCACTTTCGAGGGCTGCTGAGGGGCCCAGCACAGTGGGTACACACGGCGGACTCAAACTGGACCTCGCCATCCTTGGGGGGCTGCGATCTGCGAAACTGACGCCACTTTCGAGGGCTACTGACGGGCCCAGCACAGTGACGCCACCCGCATATTCAAATTTGACATCGCCATCCCTGGGGGGGCTGCGATCTGTGAAACTGTTGCCACTTTCGAGGGCTGCTGAGGGGCACAGCACAGTGAGTACTCACCGCAGATTCAACTTAGACCTCACCATCCCTGGGGGGGTGCGACCTGTGAAACTGTCGCCACTTTCGAGGGCCGCTGATGAGGCCCAGCGCAGTGGGTACTCACTGCGGACTCAAATTAGACCTCGCCATCCCTGGGGGGCTGCGATCTGTGAAACTGTCGCCACTTTCGAGGGCTGCTGAGGGGCACAGCACAGTGGGTACTCACCACAGATTCAAATTAGACCTCACCATCCCTGGGGGGCTGCGATCTGTGAAACCGTCGCCACTTTCGAGGGCTGCTGATGGGGCACAGCACAGTGGGTACCCACCGCAGACTCAAATTAGACCTCGCCATCCCTGGGGGGGCTGCGATCTGTGAAACTGTCGCCACGTTCGAGGGCTGCTGGGGGGCACAGCACAGTGGGTACCCACGGCAGATTCAAATTTGACGCAGTTTTCGTCCTTGTTCTCCTCCTGCAGTCACCTTCCCTCTGCTGCTGCCGTGCTGACGGTTCGGCTTCCGGCACGTTTTTCTCCTGCTCTGCGTTCCCGACTCCCCATGTCCTCTTCGAGCCTGTAGCTGTCGCCCCTCGTTCTTGTATGCTTCTCCTGCGCATCATGCCATAGGCGCGTGCCCCAAGTAGCTTACACATCAAGTTGATTGTCCATGCAAGTTTCGGCCAACTACTCGTTTCCCATGATACACATGGGTTGGGTACGTCACAGGGTAATGTCCCAACCCTCATGCGTTGGGTTCTCGTTTTGAATAGAGCACTGCTCGCGCGTCTCCTTCCCTCCATTCTTCCTTCCCTCCTTCCCCCCCTGCCGTTTACCTCGCTCGCCGCTGCGTGCCAGCCTGCCTCCTGTCTGGTCATCTCTGTGCCACTTTCGAAGGCTGCTGGGGCCTGCGATATGTGAAGCTGCCGCTCCTTTCGAGGGCTGCTGAGGGGCACAGCACAGTGGGCACCCACCGCGGACTCACATTAGACCTCGCCATCCCTGGGGGGGCTGCGATCTGTGAAACTGTCGCCACTTTCGAGGGCTGCTGAAGGCCCAGCACAGTGGGAACCCACCGCGGACTCAAATTAGACCTCGCCGTCCCTGGGGGGGGCTGCGATCTGTGAAACTGTCGCCACTTTCGGGGGGTGCTGACGGGCCCAGCACAGTGGGTACTCACCGCGGACTCAAATTAGACCTCGCCATCTCACCGCAGACTCAAATTAGACCTCGCCATCCCTGGAGGGCTGCGATCTGTGAAACCGTCGCCACTTTCGAGGGCCGCTGATGGGGCCCAGCACAGTGGGTACTCACCGCGGACTCAAATTAGACCTCGCCATCCCTGGGGGGGCTGCGATCTGTGAAACTGTCGCCACTTTCGAGGGCCGCTGATGGGGCCCAGCACAGTGGGTACTCACCGCGGGCCCAAATTAGACCTCGCCATTCCTGGGGGGCCTGCGATCTGTGAAACTGTTGCCACGTTCGAGGGCTGCTGGGTGGGTACTCACCGCGGGCTCAAATTAGACCTCGCCATCCCTGGGGGGCTGCGATTTGTGAAACTGTCTCCAATTTTGAGGGTGATTGAGGGGCACAGCACAGTGGGTACCCCCACCGCAGACTGATATTAGACCTCGCCATCCCTGGGGGGCTGGGATCTGTGGAACTGCCGCCACTTTCGAGGGCTGCTGAGGGGCCCAACACAGTGGGTACCCACCGCAGACTCAAATTAGACCTCACCATCCGTGGGGGGCTGCGATCTGTGAAACTGTCGCCACTTTCGAGGGTTGCTGAGGGGCACAGCACAGTGGGTACCCACCGCAGACTCAAATTAGACCTCGCCATCCTTGGGGGGCTGCGATCTGTGAAACTGTCGCCACGTTCGAGGGCTGCTGAGGGGCCCAGCACAGTGGGTACTCACCGCGGACCCAAAGTACACATCGCCATCCCTGGGGGGCTGTGATTTGTGGAACTGTCGCCGCTTTCGAGGCCTGCTGGGGGGCCCAGCGCAGTGGGTACCCACCGCAGACTCAGATTAGACCTCGCCATCCCTGGGGGGGCTGCGATCTGTGAAACTGTCGCCACTTTCGAGGGATGCTGAGGGGCACAGCACAGTGGGTACCCACCGCAGACTCAAATCAGACCTCGCCATCCCTGGGGGGGCTGCGATCTGTGAAACTGTCGCCACGTTCGAGGGCTGCTGGGGGGCCCAGCACAGTGGGTACCCACGGCAGGTTCAAATTTGACGCAGTTTTCGTCCTTGTTCTCCTCCTGCAGTCACCTTTCCTCTGCTGCTGCCGTGCTGATGGTTCGGCTTCCCGCACGTTTTTCGCCTGCTCTGCGTTCCCGACTCCCCATGTCCTCTTCGAGCCTGTAGCTGTCGCCCCTCGTTCTTGTATGCTTCTCCTGCGCATCATGCCATAGGCGCGTGCCCCAAGTAGCTTACACATCAAGTTGATTGTCCATGCAAGTTTCGGCCAACTCCTCGTTTCCATTGATACGAATGGGTTGGGTACGTCACAGGGTAATTTGGTATCGAGAGCGTTAAAAACGCCCCTGCCCTGGTTTACGAGGCCCTGTGCGCTGAACCTCCTGTGGGCTGACAGGGTAAACCCTGCATATCATGTGGCGTTCTGGCGGCTCTCTTGCCTTTGGGAGCTCCCAGGAGGTTTACAGACCACGCGCTTGCAACCCAGGGTGGTGGCGTTTTTGTTTCTCCCTCGATTGTAGTCTGCAGCCAGCGTTCTTGGAACATTTCTGGCCGAGGCTGTCCTGTTGTATAACATCGGGTTTCTGTTATGGGAGTTGCTCTTGGGCATCTGGGGGTATGGAGAGCATTTCATGGTAATGAGGCCTGCTCGGAATGCCAGGACGGTCGGTCCCTGCTCAACGGGAGAGACCTCTCGGCATCGCCCGGACGTGTACACGTTTCTTTTGGCCAGGGCCATCGGGGATCAGGAGGGGAAAACACACAGACACAATGAATCGTCGATTCCCCAGAAAATGTAAGAAACTATAGGAAGTGGGGGGAAGACAAAAACCAAGAACATATGGGAACCTATTGGGAATCTTTTTCCCAACCCTCCTGCGTTGGGTTCTCGTTTTGAATAGAGCACTGCTCGCGCGTCTCCTTCCTTCCCGCCCCCCCCCCGTCCCTCTCTTCCCCCCTGCCTTCGCTCGTCGCTGCGTGCCAGCTGGGGGGGTGCGATCTGTGAAACTGTCGCCACTTTCGAGGCCTGCTGGGGGGCCCAGCACAGTGGGTACACACGGCGGATTGAAATTTGACCTCGCCATCCCTGGGGGGCTGCGATCTGTGAAACTGCCGCAACTTTCGAGGCCTGCTGGGGGGCCCAGCACAGTGGGTACACACGGCGGATTGAAATTCCCAACCTTCTTGCGTTGGGTTCTCGTTTTGAATAGAGCACTGTTCGCGCGAATCCCGCCCCCCTCTTCCCCCCTCTCTCCCCCCCTGCCTTTTACCTGGCTCGTCGCTGCGTTTCGAGGGCTGCTGGGGGCTGCGATCTGCGAAACTGTCGCCACTTTCGAGGCCTGCTGGGGGGCCCAGCACAGTCTGCACCCGCGGCGGACTCAAATGGGACCTCGCCATCCCTGGGGGGCTGCGATCTGTGAAACTGTCGCCACTTTCGAGGCCTGCTGGGGGGCCCAGCACAGTCTGCACCCGCGGCGGACTCAAATTAGACCTCGCCATCCCTGGGGGGCTGCGATCTGCGAAACTGTCGCCACTTTCGAGGGCTGCTGGGGGGCCCAGCACAGTCTGCACCCGCGGCGGACTCAAATAGACCTCGCCATCCCTGGGGGGCTGCGATCTGCGAAACCTGTCGCCACTTTCGAGGCCTGCTGGGGGGCCCAGCACAGTCTGCACCCGCGGCGGACTCACATTAGACCTCGCCATCCCTGGGGGGCTGCGATCTGTGAAACTGTCACCATTTTCGAGGCCTGCTGGGGGGCTGGGCACAGTGGGTACACACCGCGAGCTGCGATCTGTGAAACTGTCGCCACTTCCGAGGCCTGCTGGGGGGCCCAGCACAGTCTGCACCCACGGCGGATTCAAATGGGACCTCGCCATCCCTGGGGGGCTGCGATCTGTGAAACTGTCGCCACTTTCGAGGCCTGCTGGGGGGCCCAGCACAGTGGGTACCCACGGCGGACTCAAACTGGACCTCGCCATCCCTGGGGGGCTGCGATCTGTGAAACTGCCGCCACTTTCGAGGCCTGCTGGGGGGCCCAGCACAGTGGGTACCCACGGCGGGCTCAAATGGAACCTCGCCATCCCTGGGGGGCTGCGATCTGTGAACCTGTCGCCACTTCCGAGGCCTGCTGGGGGGCACAGGAAAGTCTGCACCCACGGCGGATTCAAATTAGACCTCGCCATCTTTGAGGGGCTGCGATCTGTGAAACTGTCGCCACTTTCGAGGCCTGCTGGGGGGCCCAGCACAGTGGGTACACACGGCGGACTCAAACTGGACCTCGCCATCCCTGGGGGGCTGCGATCTGTGAAACTGCCGCCACTTTCGAGGCCTGCTGGGGGGCCCAGCACAGTCGGTACCCACGTCGGGCTCAAATGGGACCTCGCCATCCCTGGGGGGCTGCGATCTGTGAAACTGTCGCCACTTTCGAGGCCTGCTGGGGGGCCCAGCACAGTGGGTACCCACGGCGGATTCAAGTGAGACCTCGCCACCCCTGGGGGGTTGCGATCTGTGAAACTGTCGCCACTTTCGCGGCCTGCTGGTGGGCCCGGCACAGTGACGTCACACGCAGATTCAAATTAGACCTCGCCATCCCTGGGGGGCTGCGATCTGTGAAGCTGTCGCCACTTTCGAGGCCTGCGTGCGGGGCCCAGCACAGTGACGCCTCCCAAGTAGCGTACACATCAAGTTGATTGTCCATACAAGTTTCGGCCAACTCCTCGTTTCCATTGATACAAATGGGTTGGGTACGTCACAGGGTAATTATTCCCAACCCTCCTGCGTTGGGTTCTCGTTTTGAATAGAGCACTGCTCGCGCGTCTCCTTCCCACGCGCGTCTCCTTTTCACCCCCTCCCGTCCCTCTCGTCCCCCCTGCTTTTGACCTCGCCATCCTTGGGGGGCTGCGATCTGTGAAACTGTCGCCACTTTCGAGGGCTGCTGATGGGGCCTAGCACAGTGGAAACCCACGGCGGGTTCAAGTTAGACCTCGCCATCCTTGGGGTGGCTGCGATCTGTGAAACTGTCACCACTTTCGCGGCCTGCTGGGGGGCCCAGCACAGTTGGTACTCACCGCGGATTCAAATTTGACCTCGCCATCCTTGGGGGGCTGCGATCTGTGAAACTGTCGCCACTTTCGAGGCCTGCTGGGGGGCCCAGCAAAGTGGGTACTCACCGCGGACTCAAATTAGACCTCGCCATCCCTGGGGGGCTGCGATTTGTGAAACTGTCGCCACTTCCGAGGCTTGCTGGGGGGCCCAGCACAGTCTGCACCCACGGCGGATTCAAATGGGACCTCGCCATCCCTGCGATCTGCGAAACTGACGCCACTTTCGAGGCCTGCTGGGGGGGGCCAGCACAGTGGGTACTCACCGCGGACTCAAACTAGACCTCGCCATCCCTGTGGTGCTGCGATCTGCGAAACCGTCGCCACTTTCGAGGCCTGCTGTGGGGCCCAGCGCAGTGGGTACTCACCGCGGACTCAAATTAGACCTCGCCATCCCTGGGGGGGCTGCGATCTGTGAAACTGTCGCCACTTTCGAGGCCTGCTGGGGGGGGCAGCACAGTGGGTACCCACCGCAGATTCAAATTAGACCTCGCCATCCCTGGGGGGCTGCGATGTGTGAAACTGTCGCCACTTTCGAGGCCTGCTCGGGGCCCAGCACAGTGGGCACACACGGCGGACGCAAACTGGACCTCGCCATCCCTGGTGGGTTGCGATCTGTGAAACTGTCGCCACTTTCGAGGCCTGCTGGGGGGGCCAGCACAGTGGGCACTCACCGCGGACTTAAATTAGACATCGCCATCCCTGGGGGGCTGCGATCTCCGAAACTGTCGCCGCTTTCGAGGCCTGCTGGGGGGCCCAGCACAGTGGGCACTCACCGCGGACTCAAATTAGACCTCGCCATCCCTGGGGGGCTGCGATCTGCGAAACTGTCGCCACTTTCGAGGCCTGCTGGGGGGCCCAGCACAGTGGGTACTCACCGCGGACTCAAATTAGACCTCGCCATCCCTGGGGGGCTGCGATCTCTGAAACTGTCGCCACTTTCGAGGCCTGCTGGGGGGCCCAGCACAGTTGGTACTCACCGCAGACTCAAATTAGACCTCGCCATCCCTGGGGGGCTGCGATCTGTGAAACTGTCGCCACTTTCGAGGCCTGCTGGGGGGCCCAGCACAGAGACGTCACACGCAGATTCAAATTAGATCTCGCCATCCCTGGGGGGGCTGCGATCTCTGAAACTGTCGCCACTTTCGAGGCCTGCTGGGGGGCCCAGCACAGTGACGCCACACGCAGATTCAAGTTAGACCTCGCCATCCCTGGTGGGTTGCGATCTCTGAAACTGTCACCACTTTCGAGGCCTGCTGGGGGGCCCAGCTCAGTGTCGCCACGCGCGGACCCAAATTAGACCTCGCCATCCCTGGGGGGCTGCGATCTGAGATCCCCGCCTTCGAAGTGGCTAGGGTTGCTCAGCGATCGTAACTAATCAGCTTTATCTCGTCCTTGTCCTGTAGCCAGTGTCCTGCGAGTGTCCCGAATTTCGTCGGCAGGCATATGTAACCCTCGTTCCGTCATCGCCCCCTTTATAAAGTGTCCTAAACTATTTGCGCCCCGCGTTTGCGCAGGGGTTGGGTACGTCGCCAGGGTAAGTTGTGTGTTTTTATTTGTGTGTCCCAGAGCCACTTCAGAGGAGTATCTTGGATTACCTTGCGGGCAAAGACACGCACGAAGTCGAACAGAGCGCGGAGGACGGATGTTCGAGCGACGGCGAAACTGCGGAGACGGCGATGCCGTCGTCTGCAGAGCCGTTCGAAGCCGGCCCCTGGACTCAAGAGGCAGATCTCCTGTGTGGACAGTGGGGTGGGCCCAGGGGGGGGAATGCATCGACGCCCAATCGCCCATTGATCGCCGAGGGGGGCCCGAGAGCCCTCCCCTCACAGAGGCGTATGGCTTCGCTGCCGGGGGCCTTTCAAATCGCAGACCCCTCGGCGGCGCATCGCGTGGCAGCTCTCTGTGTGGACTGCAGCAAGCTTGCGCGGCGATGCCCGAGAGGCAAGCCGGACGCCCCGCAGGTCGGGAGTCGCTTGCACGCCTGCGTCGGCCACGCGCTGCTCGAAAAAGGCCGTAAAGGGGGGGGGGCAATGCCACGCATGTAAAGCTGTCAGGGTCGTGTCTGGAACTTCCCGGGGCCTGGCGAGGGCCCCCCGAGGCTGACAACGGGGCAAAACACCGTCTTGAGCTTCCCGATGCCGTGCAACCCTGACGTGCGATGAGCTGGATGTTTTTTCATCGCGGGGTCCCCAGACGTGCCGACCCATTCCCCGAGACCGGTTTTCCATACTGACTCTCTTGTTGACGTTTTTGGGGGCACGGGAAAGGCCGAGGCCGAAAACGGCGAAGGGCCGCCTTTTTTGATTTTTTCACCACGTGGGCATATCTGGGAAGAGAAGGCGCCAGACCCTCCACCTCCGCCTTTCACACCTTCAGATCTCCGCGGAAGGTGCGGAAGAATTCGTCGGAATCCAGGGACATCTTACGCAATCCAGGGAGTCCCTCACAGATCAGATCGAAGACGGAGCGGAAGGTTAGGGCGGAAGGTCGGGAAAATTAAGGGGGAGGGGAAAGAGCACGCTCCAGGTTCAGGCGGGCCAGCTCTTCCGAGCCGCGTTTGGCCGCCGTGCATAGCGAGAATTCCAGGGCCCCTGTGCTAAACTGAGCCCTCGATTTGCCAGGATCGGCACTTGCAGCCGTGTGTCCCTGGTCGAAACATCCTCCCTTTTCTTGGGCGTGTATTAATGGGGGTCGGTAAATGGGGAGGGGAAGAAAGGTGCCTTTGTCGGGTCCCAAAAGCCTCCTTTTGGACCCGAAAGGCACCTCATGTTTCGCCCCTCCATTTGTCGCGGCCCACTGTAGTGGCATGCAAAAGACGTCTTGCGGAAGTACTTGCAGACATTCTATCTCAAAGCCACGTCGGAGAATTGGTACGCCATCCTCGAAGACGACAACGTCCGTCAACTTGAAGACGGCTTCGGCGATGAGTCGCGCTGAGCGCAAGCAGCGACGCTACATCCCCATCCCCGCAGTCGGGATTTTGTCTGCTGTAGTTGCGCTCGTTCGTTTGATCCAGGGATGGTTGGAGTGTTTTCAGGCAGCATCCACCAGGAAACCTGCGAGACAGCATCGTCGCCGTCGTGTTTCCTCTCAGAATATGTCCCCAGAGCCCTCCCAGAGTCCATCGAGGCACGCTCTTACGAGCAACGTCTGGCCGCCGTTCGGCCGGGAGACCCGCCCGAAGCGCCCCACGAGACCTCCGAGACGGCGTTGTCGTCGTGAGATCCGCTCAATGTCTATCCCTGGACCCCTCCCAGCCAGACTGAATCCTGGCCAGCTCTTCCGAGCCAGGTTCAGCCGTGCGTGCACGGCGACAGCTCCTTAAGACGCACACCCCAAAACATCCGAGGCGTCGATGTCGTCGTCGTTGTGGTCGTCGTCTTCGTCCTCGTCCTCGTCCTCGTCGTCGTCTAAAGGTCCCCAGAGGCCACCAGAGGGGCCTAGAGGCACAAACACGGCAAGCAAAAGCGTTCGAACATTTAGTCGTTTTATTCGTCGTCTTCTTCATCGTTGATGTCATCGTTTTCGTTGTCGCCCTCGCCGATGCAGCCGATGCAGCCGAGGATACACGGCACCAGCCTGGACTTCGTGTGGTGGTTCTTCTTCCGATGTTGCGGGATGTGCCGCCGAGCAGGAGGAGGAAAGACGGAGGAGGGGGGAATCGGCACCACCTGAGTACAGATTCACCGTTGCTAGATCAGGCAAGGGCATAAACGTGAGCTTTTGGTGGACCGCGCGGATTTCTCTGCCTTGCGTGGGGCCCCCTCTGGCGGCGCTTGCGGCGCCTCCCTTGGGACCAGGTCGGGCGTGTCCTCCGACGGGCGGAGTTTGAAGAACAAAGGCAGCAGACGCATCGTCCCCGGAGTGGTTCTGGACCTTAGTGGGCCCCCGAAACGGCAGGGCCGTTTTTCACCGTTTCCGAAAAAGTTTCCCTTGAAAATGGCAACGGCAGTAAAGCGGCGACCGGGAACGGCAACAAAAACGGCTCCAGGATTGTAACCAGAGCGGGAACCCGTAAAAGAACGGTGACGGAACCGGTAACCGGCAAAAAAACGGCCTTAACGAAGTTCTGGACTATTCTGGCGCATGCCTCCTGCACGGGGACATGCCCAGCTTCACTCGTGGGCCGCTCGGCGCGCCAGGGTTAGGAGGGACAATAAAGACACAGTCACAAGTAATCGTCGATTCCAAAGAAAATATGGGAAAGTATGGGAAGGGGGGGAAGACAACAACCCAGAACATATGGGAAGATATGGAGAATCCTGTTATTTGTGTCGATTTATTTGTGTGTCCCAGGGCCCCGGGGCGTCCGTGCGCGGACCTCGGGCAGCGTGCTGCGCAGGCCGCAGCGGCTGGCGCTCGCCGGCCCTGAAGGCGGGACCTCCCCCAGGAGCCTGTCTTCCAGCAGTGGCGAAGCGTCCCTGCTCGCCTATAGGCCCACCAGAGAATGGTCTGAGGACCTTGTGTGTTGTGTGGTCTGCGCACGAAATGTTCTTAGAAAACTTCTGGCGGAGTCTGTCTTGTCAACACGTCGGATCTATGTCCTAAGTACATGTTTAAACATTGTTATGTATCATCGGAACATGTCGTGGTAGGCCTATAGAAATGCCAGGACGGTCGGTCCCTGTTCAATGTATTCCTAGAGTCAGACAGGCTTACTTGCATGGCGTTCCTCCCCTCGCCCCTCTTCAAGCGAAAGCTAGCGTGCAAGTGCCTCCGGGCTTGCGTAAGCTCCGCACGTGCAAGTCGCTTGCGGCTTGCTTCAGGTTCAGCCCCCCCGCCCCCCCCACCCCCAACGTCCATGCAAGCAACCTTGCTGGAGTCTAAAGAACAGGCTCCAGCAGGACCCCCTGTTCCGACCCCCCCTGGGGCCCGCCCGGACCTTGGGGGGCGCCCCCCCCGCCCCCCTGGCAGGGAAGGTAGAGGGAAAGGAGTCGACCTAACTACGACAGGGCTCGAACTAAACGGTGTTTTGACGATTTCGTGGGCAGTTTTCGTTTTGATGTCGTTTTGTATCAAAGGCTGGTTGAAGGCAAATAGGGAAAAACGAAACTTACTCACTGCGTGGAGCTCCCCATATGTGCATCTCATGTTTTATGATATGCCAGAGTGAACGTTTCTATAGGAGTGCCTGACTATAAGGGCGCGTCCACGTGGTCGACAGGTCCGACGAAGACGGTTAAACACCGATGTGCGTGAGTATGAGTGAACGTGAGGTTTGAATACGATTGAATATGTGCCCATCCTCTTCGTTCCTCCTCCTCCTCCTCATAGATCATAGCGGTGACGTGGGAGGTTTGGGTGTCTTGGGAGACTCGGGGAACGTCGGAGACTTGGGAGAAGACGTGGTAGACTTGGGGGCCTTGGGAGCCTTGGGAACTTTGGGGGACTTAGGAGACACGGGGCACTTGGGAGATTCGGGAGACTTGGGGGGCTTGCGAACCTTGGGAGACATGGGAGACTTGGGCGACATGGGAGACTTGGGAGAGTTGGTCGCCTCGGGAGACTTGACAGACTTAGGAGATTTGGTATTCCTGCTGGGAGACATGGAAGACGTGGTCGGCGTGCTGGACTTGGGGGATTTAAGAGACTTGGGACATGGGACATTTGGCAGACTTGGGAAGCTTGGGAAGCTTTTGAGGCTTGGGCGGCTTAGGAGACCTGACAGACTTGGGAGACTTGGGGGACTTTCAGCGCCCCGCCTGAGACATCCTCACAATCTGCTCTCCAAGCGAAGGATGTTGGGGCAGATAACAGGCAGACCGCTTGAGACATCCCTACAAAACGGCCGCGAACGGGACCGTGTCATACCTCTCGGCGGCCCCCCTTAGGGGTGTTGAAACCAGCGCCCCGCCTGAGACATCCTCACAAAGAGCTCTCCAAGCGAAAGATGTTGGGGCAGGAAAAAGGCAAACCGCTTGAGACATCCCCACACAACGGCCGCGAACGGGACCGTGTCATACCCCTTGGCGGTTCCCCTTAGGGGTGCTGAAACCAGCGCCCCGCCTGAGACATCCTCACAATCTGCTCTCCGAGCGAAGGATGTTGAGGCAGAAAACAAGCAAACCTTTTGAGATATCCCGACAAAACGGCCGCGAACGGGACCGTGTCATACCCCTTGGCGGCTCCCCTTGAAACCAGCGCTCCGCTTGAGACATCCTCACAATCTGCTCTCCAAGCGAAAGATGTTGGGGCAGGAAACAGGCAAACCGCTTGAGGCATCCCCACAAAACGGCCGCGAACGGGACCGTGTCATACCCCTCGGCGGCTCCCGTGTTGAGACCAGCGCCCCGCCTGAGACATCCTCACAATTTGCTCTGGTAGCCAAGGATGTTGGGACAGAAAACAGGCAAACCGCTTGAGACATCCCCACAACATGCCCGCGAACGGGACCGTGAAATAACCCCTAGCGGCTCCCTTCATCAGGGGTGCTGAAACCAGCGCCCCGCCTGAAACATCCTCACAATCGGCTCTCCAAGCGAAAGATGTTGGGGCAGGAAACAGGCAAACCGCTTGAGACACCCCCACAAAACGGCCGCGAACGGCACCGTGAGATAACCCCTTGGCGGCTCCCCTTAGGGGTGCTGAAACCGGTGCCCCGCTTGAGACATCCTCACAATCTGCTCGGATAGCGAAGGATGTTGGGACAGACAACAAGCAAACCGCCTGAGACATCCCCACAACATTGTTGCGAAAGGGACCGCGAAAACACCCCTGGCGGTTCCCCTTAGGGGGGCTGAAGCCAGCGCCCCGCCTGAGACACTGCTGTGTGTGGAATCTATCAGACACTGAAAAGGTCTAAGTACGAGCAGGTCTGAGTATGAGTCGGTCTGGGAACAAGTCTGAGTATTAGTTAGTCTGGGCATGAGTGAGTCTCAGCATGAGTAACTCTGAGTAGGAGTAGGTCTGAGTATGAGTAGGTCTGAGTCTGAGTAAGTTTGTGTCTAAGTCAGCCTGGGTATGAGTAAATCTGAGTGTGAGTAAGTCTGGGTATGAGGAGGAGGAAAACGAGAAGAGGGAGAAGACGGAGTAGGAGGCGTCCAAGTAATAACAATAACCCCATCATAGGATATGGGGAACAAAACGAAAACGAAAAACACTGGTTAGGACGACCCCTCATCTACGACGCTCTCTTCCTTGTTACTCGATTTCCTTGTTACTGACGACGACGACGGCCCAAACGGAAAAGCGCATCGCACTTGCCGAAGGGTCGGTGGATTTGTATGCCTTCTTGTCTTCCCGGCTTCTACTTGCGCTTCTATTTCTCTTTCTAAGTGTACCCTGCGTGGCGGGCGGTCGCTCTCTCGCCACACCGCTCGGGGAGGGAAGACGCGCCATCAGATCGTTGCAGCCGCAGCGCCATACAGTGGCGGCCCAAGCCAAGAAACACCCTGCTTGCCTCCAGTGTGCTCTGGATGTCTTGTGGGTTTCGATGGCGTTGCTGTGGAATGTCGTGACGTTCCCACACCGAAGAACTCGGTGGACGTCCTGGGGTCTCAGGGTTGGGTTTCTCGTGGAAGGTTTCTTGTGGTCGAGCCCCTACAGTATCTTCACATCCAACGCGCGTCCCCCACATATAAACACACAGCACACGCTGGTATGCACTCTTGCGCCCCAGGGAAGGGAGATGCAGAGAGAGAGGCAGAGAGAGAGGGGGGGAGGGGAAGCGAGAGGAGGGGACAGGTGGAGGTTTGATAGACATCTGGGCGACGCCAAAAAAGAAGGGTCGTCTGCGCCGGCACTGGCGCAGAAGTGGCCCGCGCAAGGTCGCGCGAAAGTGCCCTCGTCTCCGTTGTGGCGTACCGCGCCGGCGGCCTGCGCAAGTCACCGCGCAAGGTCGCTACGTCATCTCACGTAGTCTGCACGAACGAAATGGGCACGGAAAGAATGGGTACAATGCCCAACAGGAGTTCATGTTTATTTTGAACAGGACTCGCTGTCCGCGCCTCCGCGGCCGCCTGCCCGACAGCCGCCTGCCCAACAGCCGCCGCTGCTGGTTTGGGACAACATTTGTTGTTGGGCATTGTACCCATTATTTCCGTGCCCATTTCGGGCGTCCAAACGTAAGACCCGTTCTGGATCGTCGCCCACATGTCTACAGACAGTGTTTTGCAGAATTCGGGTTCAGGTTCGGAATGGGCCAGCTCGTCCTCTTCCACAGCTGTTCGCTCCTCCAGCGCTCCTCGTGCACCCGCCTTTGATGTTGGGCCCCCAAGCGTGCGTCGTTCTTAATTCAGCGTGTGTTTCTTGTTGCGGTTTGACTGTAGCCAGCGGCGAGCGAGGGGGGGAAGTGAGAGGCGGCGGGCCGTCGCAGAAGGCTCGGAAGTCCCCGGCCTTGTGTGAAGTTTTGCAAGCTTCCCTTGAAGACACAGAAGCCTTCTCAGAAGGCGCGAGGTCTTCTGAGAAGAGCCCCGCTGCCTTCTGAGATCTTTCTCATGTTCAGTTCCCCCCTCGCCCGCCGCCATTGTGTGGGGGGAGGGGGGCGACGGGCCCAAAGGCGCTCAAGAGGCTCCGAGATGCCCTACTGGACCCTGGAGACGCCTCGAAGAGGCCCCCAATGGGCCCCAAGTTTCCCCAAGGAGGCCCACAGGAGGCCGCCCAATAGGCTGAGACGCCCCCAAGGCGCCCCAAAGACCGCTAGGAAGACAAACTTGTCCGTAAACTCTACGAATCTTGTTTTTTGCTGAAGTCGTTCTGCATCAAGCTGGTGTGGGTCGTCTTGTTTCCGTGAAAGCTCGATCGACCAGAACGTTTTAGCAGTACGAGGAACGTACGGACGCCGCAAGTCAGTAGATGATGTCGTTTGGAAAGCATACGCAGACGTTCCTCTCCTTCGACCCGCGTGGCGAGGGACAGTGGGAGCCGATCAGAGCGGAGGTCTTCCCGCGCGAGGACGAGATCCCGTGGCCCACGCGGCTGGTCCAAACTGCAGGTTCGGTGGCGGACGACAGTTCGGAGCGGGATCGCTTCCCGATCACGCGCACGCAGCGCCGCCGCATGCAGCGCAAGTGCAAGAAGGACACGTGCAACCAGATCGCGCCGGAGACCGGCTTGGCTTTCTCCGAGCCTCGCACGCCAGCAGCGCCGCAGGCCCACACGGCCTCGGGGTGCACCTGGCCCGCGGCCTGCAGCCTCGCCGTGATGCCCGCGAGGCAGAGCGCACGCCGGCTCGGCGGGGCCGCCGTGCCTTCCCAGGAGCGGGCGGGGCGGGCAGGGCCCCGCCGGCTGCTCTCTGATAGCCTGCAGCTCCCGTGGCATGCGCGTCCCGTCGCAGCCATGGAGCAGCTTCAAGTCGGGCCTGTCCGTCTGCTGGAGGAAGGTACGGAGAACCAGCAAAACAGAGTCCGTGGGCTATGTTTGAATCTGATCTGTTCCTGTGTTGAGGCACGTTTGGCCTTTTGTTGTTAGTTTTCGTCCAAGATCCCCCGGTCAGGGGACATGCCCGATCCGAGAGTAGCTGCACCCCTCCGTAGTCGGCGTGCGCGCCTCTGCGTCAGTCCCCGTCGGCTGCGAGGCGGGGTGGGCCCCGCGGGGCGCGTGTGGAGTCTCATCAGGCCGCCGTGCCTCCCCCCGTTCGTGTTTGCATCCACCGTGAGACCCTTCCTCCTCCTCCTCCTCCTCCTCCTCCTCCTCCTCCTCCTCCTCCTCCTCCTCCTCCTCCTCCTCCTCCTCCTCCTTCTCCTCCTCCCCCTGGCTGCAAGCGGCGCGCAGTCCTGCTGGGCGCCGCGTGCTCTCCCTTCGCCCCCTCCCAGCTCCTCCCCCCCCCCCCCGGTTAGCGGCCCCCCTGCGCTCCTCCACGTGCTTCTCCGCTCGGGGCCTCGCAGACGGGGGGGGGGGCCACAGGGAAGGGGGGGGAGTTCGGCCTGGTGGCGCATCCACCCGCAGAAACAACAATTATGCAGAACGAGGTCTCCGGCCGCCGCCGGAGCCCGTGGGGTGTGGACAATCGGGGCGCGCGGGTGTGGACAATCGGGGCGCGCGTTTTTTTTTGGAAATCCGATGCACCAGCGGATCGATCGAAGTCACCCCTCCCCCTCAGGGCCCCCCCCCCCCCTCTGGTGGACCCCGATCCACGTAGGCCGCTGGGCCACTCTTCGAGCCATCGACAGCCTTGCCATGCGGATCTCTCGCGCTGCCGCTCGCCGCCTCGTCGTCTGGCCCACGGACTGCAGAGTCCCGCCGTGATGACAGCGAAGCCGAGCGTACGCTGGTTTGACAAGGTCGCCGTGCCTTGCTCGACGGGGCCGCCGTGCCTTCCCAGGAGCGGGCGGGGCGGGCAGGGCGCCGCCGGCTGCTCTCTGATAGCCTGCAGTTCCCGTGGCATGCGCTTCCGGTCGCAGCCATGGAGCAGCTTCAAATCGGGCCTGTCCCCCTACCAGGAGGAACGTACAAAAAACAAGCAAAGAATAGCCCGTGGGCTTTTCAAGATATGATTTGTCCCTATTTTGGGGCATTTCTGGACTATTGCGAAGGCCTTACGGCCGGTGCCGCCGACTCTGCAGACGGAGACGACGATCAGGACAAAAACGTTGAGAAGCAGAAGGCTTGAAGGCGGAGGACGTGCGGGAGCAGGAGGGGGAAGGAGGAGGAGGATCAGGAGGAGGAGGATCAGGAGGAGGAGGATCAGGAGGAGGAGGATCAGGTTGAGGAGGAGGAGGAGGAGGAGGAGGAGGAGGAGGAGGAGGGGGAGGAGGGCAGTCCTGGCTAGCGGGGTCGGCGGATTCCTCGCGGGGAGCGCGCTGACCTCGCATTGCTCCACGTGGTGGCCGACGCGTATCGATTGGGTAAAGGCTGTGAGGAGATCTACTTCCAGAGATTGAACATTACAGGGTCTTGGGCGCCGGCCAGGCAGAGAGGAGGCTACACGTATGCTGCGGCAGACGCTGCCAGCGCGACCCCAGAATGGATAGCCTTCGGCCAGGTTCAGCTGAAAGTCGTTCATGGACGTTCTCAGAGTGGCGTTTTGTACTTGAACTTCTTCGTCAACCACCTCGGCCAGGTAGGACGCCCTGTCGGAGGCCTCCTGGGAGACGACGACCACACACACGAAGGGACGCCTCCAGAGACGTGCCTGCGGACGGTTCGTCTTCATTCCGGGGACGTTGGCGTTCATGCCCAGGAATCTTCCACGGCCTCGATAGCAGTTGCAACGCTCGCGTGAGCAGATGTTCTCACTATCCTTTTGTCTCTCCCCAAGCAGACCACCTCCCCTATTGTTGGTCCCTGGCCGCGGGGCCGCATTTGCTGAGATAGGCGAAGCGACTGCGACGCCGTAGATCAGTGGGCGGTCACTTGCTACAAACAAAGAAATGGCAACCAAGTCGATGCGACATCTATCCCAAGGCAGTGCCAGGATAGGTGTTCTGTTGAGAACACGCTCAGCATTGGGGTTATGGCACTGCGCGCAGCGCGAAGCATCGGGCGCAGGACCAGGAGGAATCTTGGCAGGAAGCGCTGGGACGGCCGCGGCGCCCGATACATGTTCCAGAACTGCCAGATCTCAAAGATCCCCGATGTATCCCGGTCCGACTTTGTCCCTGTCTTGGTTTCGCCTTAAAGTGCCTCGCGGGTGACTTCGGTTGCGTCCCTGTGTCCGGTGTCTCCAGGCCTCCTAGATGGGGTCGGAGTAGATCGGGTCGGGGGATCGCGCCGCGTCGCCCACGCATTGGCGATGGCCCAGGCCTTGGCCCAGCCAGCATTGGTGCAGCCTGGCTGGTTGACGCCCCCTCCACAGAGTCCCTCGGGGGGGGCGAGGGGAAAGCGGGGGAGGGGGGAGGGGGGCGGGCGCGCGGCCGACGGGGGCCGCCGAGAAAGAGCGAGGACGCCACGAGAGGTCGGCCGCGCCACTCGTCGCGGGGTCCCTCGTGCTCTTGCTTCGGCGAGCAGCGCGCCGTGGCTCTGGCAGGGTCGGTGCCGTGCCGTCGCGGCGGCGGCGGCCCCGGCGCGGGCGTGCAAGGTCGAACGTCGCCGGTGCATGCCGCTGGTGTCGGCCTCGCCGCCGGGCGCCTCTCCTCGACGCACCGACGCCTCCTGGCGCCAAGGAGGTGCCAGGGGAAACCAGCGAATTACGCGAGCTGATTCGCCAGCCCCCCCCCCCCTACATATTCCCCCCTCCTCGTCTGGCCCGGCAGCCGCAGCCGCAAGCCCCCTGCGCAGCGCGGCTGCGGCTGCGGCGAGAAGCGCCGTCGCCGTCGGCTGCCGCCCCGGCGACCGCAGCCGTTGTGGCCCAAGCGGCAGTCGTGCTTTTTCCACACCACAGAACTTCACGTCCATTTACTCGCGGCCGATCTGCATCAGGTCAATGTCCACCCTTCTGTCCATCACGATCTTCGCGGTGTCGTCAATGGGCGGCGCCGCTATCGAAGTGGGGTCCGTGATCAAGGGTATGTCCAACATCCACGAAGCTGTGAACTCGTCAAGCCCAGCCCGCCTGCGCGGCGAGAGCTTGACCGCTGCGACATGCGCCACCATGAACATCCAGGGACCAGGGGTGCAAGTTGTGGGCACATTCGGTGGAAAAATCACTGGCCGCGGCTGGCCAGAATACGCCAGCACAATTTTCGCAGTGTGTTCAGTTGTGCATCGACGAACCACAGTGCAGCTGGCTCCACTACTACACGGAACCCGGAGAGCAGGCTGACACAGATTGCTATCTGCACCCAGACCCGTCTCCAGGATCAGCAGACGTGATTGCCGACGCCACCAGAGGTAGGTATGTCGCTTTCTGCGGAACGCCGACGCCCAGTCCGACGCCCAGCCCGACGCCCAGTCCGACGCCCAGCCCGACGCCCAGCCCGACGCCGCCCGCGACGTCACCGGGTGCGGGTGGTGCGTTTGCCGTTGGCGATCCCCATTTGCAGAATGTTCATGGTGAGCGGTTCGACCTGATGCAGGAGGGCAGACATGTGCTGATAAATATTCCAGATGCTTACGCCATTCTGGGGACCCTCAGAAGAGGGATGAAGTCCACA
>CAUYUJ010005792.1:403732-471232 GCA_963575745.1 Prorocentrum cordatum
ATTGTTTTCAGGATTCCAACGCCACGGATCAGACTGACTGTTGCGTTTTGGCGATCCTGAGCCGTGCCAGAACGCCAATGTTAGGACTTCAACACCGAATGTCAACGAATGTGCTGCGCCCACATAATCCATAATTCGTCAAAAACGAGTTTTTTTGTACGTTGATAATGGGAACCCGTGGAACTCTTGAACATGCTGTAAAAGAATGTGCGCTGCGCTAAAGCG
Organism: Prorocentrum cordatum; assembly: GCA_963575745.1. Classification (NCBI taxonomy): domain Eukaryota; class Dinophyceae; order Prorocentrales; family Prorocentraceae; genus Prorocentrum; species Prorocentrum cordatum. The sequence continues at coordinate 403,958 of CAUYUJ010005792.1, forward strand.
AGAGCCACATTTCGGAAAGGAACAACCCTCAATCCGTCAAATTCTTTCAATTCGTGTAGACTTTCGCGCACCGCGCCCAGGCGAGAGCCACATTTTGAAAATGGCCCGCCCTCCATCTGTGCAACTGCTGTCGATGTCTAAGTTTCAGAGTCATACGTTGTGAGAAAGTCTCAGGCGAAACCCCTGGCCCGCCCTAAATGCTGCCCTCGTGGTGCCACAGGGAGAAGTTGTTTATAAGAGAACAGGAATGGAGGAAGAGGAATAATAATACGAATGCGAACATTACCATTAATAATAGGATTACGAGCAGTAACAACATGATGATGTACATGTTAATATGTGCATTATTAATTCGAACCGTACTAATCATAAACATAATGATCATCATGCAAATGGGAATGATACGTAGCACTCCGCATATGCGGATAAGAGTGAGGGTGCGGTGGGGACGTCGGCGGTCTGCGAGACTGTTGAGAAGCCCGCCGCAGGCGCCAAAGTTTGACAACATTGCGCAAAGAACCCGCCGCAGGCGCCAATTTTTTCGTTAAACCATTCTGGATAGGCCGCGGAGGCTTCGCAAATGAGTCGCGGTTGGGTCGCGGTTGGGTCGCGGGTGGGTCGCGGGGTGGGTTGCGGGTGGGTCGCAAGTGGGTCGCGGGTGGGTCGCGGATGGGTCGCAAGTGGGTCGCGGGGTGGGTCGCGGGTGGGTCGCGGGTGGGTCGCGGGTTGACTCGCGGGGTGACTCGCGGGGTGACTCGCGCGTTGGGTCGCGGGTTGGGTCGCGTTGGGTCGCGGGGTGGGTCGCGGGTGGGACGACGACAAACATCAACAACAACAACAAAAACAACAACAACAACAACAACAACAACAACGACGGCAACAACAATAACAAACAACAACAAGCAACAACACCAACAACAACAACAATAACAATAACAATAACACATAACACATAACACATAACAACAAACAACAACGAACACAACAACAACAACCATGCGACAAGCAAAACCCTCGCCACGAATCCCCATTCAGCCACGCAACCAGGGACACATACTAACCGTTCGACCCCTTTCTGAATGAGAGAAAATGTCATGATACAAAAAGGAGGAGGAGGAGGAGGAGGAGGAGGAGGAGGAGGAGGAGGAGGAGGAGGCGGAAGAGGAGGACGAGGAGTTGCGGCTGCGGCCGCCGCGCACCCCGTGGACTCGGCCTCTGCCCTGGGCCACGGTGCCGCACCCCCGCGGGCTCGCCACCGACCACGGCCTGACTCGGCTCTGGAGCGCGCGCGCGGGAGGGCGTGATATCGCGCGCGCGTTGCGGGTGGGGAGGGGGGATTTGTATTGTTGGGGGGCCGCATGCGAACCCTACCCCTATACCCCCCACGACGTCTGAGGGGGAGGGTGGGGTTCACTTCGCTCGGGAGCTCCCGAGAGGAGTGACCCCCCCCTTCTCTCAGAAGTCGTGGGGGGTAGGGGCAGGGTTCGCATGCGGCCCCCAGAACTGTCTGAGGCTCCAGAGACGGGGGCCAGTGCAAACGTGGGCCAGATGCGGCGGCAGGCGTCAGGCCACGGCCGGGCGCCCTCGCCGGGCTTCGCGGACTGCGGCAGGCTCGTTCGCTCGCGTCGACCGGGGGCGACCCCGCCGCCGGCGTTCAGTTAGGAACGCCGGTGGCCCAGAGCAGATCGATGCCAAACGATCTGGCGTGTCCGGAGACGGACGGCTGATCGTTCAAGGATGAACGATCGGCCAGGGTCGACACGGCACGAACCGGCCGTATAGGCCCCAGGTCCCGGCGTCGTCGCCCCGATTTTTTTTTTGGTTGGCGAGGAAAGGGCGATTTCGCCGGCATGGTTGGAGGTTTGGGGTTTTGGGTCGGTCGGGGCCCAGGAGACGGGGGTCAGTGCAAACAGGGGTCAGAGCGCCGGCTCTTGCAGGATCCTGCGCAGCCAGGGGTGCATTGACCCTGGCTTGGGTGCAGGATCGTGCGGGATTTTGCAAGGCCTGACTGACCCAGGTCTGGATTGACCTGGATCAGCAGATCCCCGACCTTGTTGGAGAGGAACTTGCGATTTCGATCACCCCCGCGGATTCTTGGTGGATTCGTTGGTCTTGTATTTTTTTCGACTGGGCCGAACTCACCAGCCTCTTTTGTGCGAGTCTTCGTCCCCTCGGTACTTTTAGCGCACGTTACAGAGCAGAGCAGATCAGCAGAGACACATTTAGGGGGCCGCATGCGAACCCTACCCCTACCCCCCACGATTTCTGAGGGGGAGGGTGGGGTTCACTTCGCTCGGAGGGTGGGGTTCACTTCGCTCGGGAGCTCCCGAGCAAAGTGAACCCCACCCTCCCCCTCAGAAGTCGTGGGGGGTAGGGGTAGGGTTCGCATGCGGCCCCCTAACATTGCACCACGAAGGGCATTTATGCATTCATTCGGTCAGTATCGTCGGGGCGCTCCGTGCTCCTCAGTTGTTCACAGCTTGCCTCTGGTATTGCTCACGTTCTCGATGGGAAACCGAAGCTGAACTTATGGAAAAAAAGCCTCGTTCCTTATCCGGGGTTCCTTGGGTCAACGCCCCTACTGTATCCTTCGACCCTTCTCCTCGATTCCTCTCCGCCTCCACCCGCCCAGCGTGGGCCCGAGCGGGTGTGGTCGGCGCGTCGCATCGTCGATGCAAGCGCCTCCAGTGCGGGCCGCCCAGAAATCGGCCAGGAGGGGAGAGGAGATCTGCAGCTAGCAGCTGGCACATCGACGATTTCGAGGAGGCGAGCAAAGCTAAATGTCTGAAGCATCCGAGGAGGTTTGTGCATGTGATGGCCATGCCAAGAACCACCCTGCCTGCTTCCAGGAGGCCCTGCTTTTTTAGCTTCGGTTGCTTTTTTTTGTTCGGTGGGGAACGTGACGTTCCTACACCAATGACCAGTGGGGTCGCCCTGGGACCTCAGGGTTGGGTGTCTTGTGGACGGCTCCTTCTGGTCGAGCCTTTGCTGTGCATCAAAGTGCTCGAAGCCGTCGAGGCGTCGTCGCGATGGCGTGCGCTCTGGGACTTCGGCATCCAGCGGCCATGCGCTCGGGCCGCAGGGCCGCCTGGAGCTCGTCTGGCATGGCAGCATGGCCAGGAGGGTGTCTCGGAAACGCCCTGCTGGCCGCGCCGGCGCACTCGGCTTTGAATTCTGCCGCGTCGGAGTGCCCTCCCCCGGAATTCCGACGCTCCAGCAGAAACTGGAGCGGCGGGATTTGGGCAGTTTTCGGCCTCGTGGGGTCCTCGCCGGGCTTCGGGGGCAACACACATGTTTGGGAGGCGATCGGATTCGGCAGCAAGTCCTGGGAGGCCTTGTGTGTCCGCCGAGGTTTCGCCGCGCCGCCGCCCCGTCGCCGGCCCACTTAGCTCGAATCGGGTAGGGATAGGTCGAAGCACAAGAATTCACGGGTTGGGATAGCTCGAAACACAATAATAATTGTCATCACCTTCTCCGATTGCACAGATCAGATAGCCTTGTGTTATACCTTTGTAATTCCGCCTTTGGAGTGTCTGAGCGTGCGGTAACGTCTTGTACTCAATGAGAAAGGGCCGATTTAGCGTCGATCAGCTAGCGTCCATCTAGCGTCGGTTAACGTCGAGGGACGTCGGTTCGCAAGAACCAGGAAGATGGCACGGGAGGCTCCCATAAGTTGCCACATAACGATTGTGGGTTCATTTTGTGCAGGCTTCGCCTTCTCAAACCTCCTGCGCCCTGGGGAGGGGCCTCGTCGCAAAGGGAGGATTCGATTCGGGATCTTGGGACAGAGAGCACTCCTTGTAAGGTCTGGAAGGCAGGTGGCCCTCATGGATACCACTACCCATCTCTCGTCGCGACGGCTGGGTTCGCCCTCAAATCTCAGTCAGGCCCCACCCCAGGAGAGGTCCGCGGAGTAGCGGGATGTGTTGTTTGCTTTGTCCCCAATTCGTCCTTGCCGCGTTCTGAGAGGCATCGTTGCCAGTCGTGAGGTGCCTTAGGCTGGGATGCGAGCGCCGTCGCAGCAGCGCGTGCGAGTGCAAGCCTTCGCCTTCCCCAGCATCGAGGCAGCCGAGTCGTGTGGCAGTGTTTCCCCTCGCCCGCAGCGCAGCGTCTGCCTGGCACACAGGAGTTGGCACGTCATGGCCTCAGCGCGTTGTTTGGTTAACTTTCTGATTCGAATCTGCTTCAAGCGCCTTCCTGTTTCAAGAAGCGGTATGCTTTCGCTGCCTTTTGTTGTTCTCTGGGAGGGCCCAGACCCAATCCACTCGATCCGCCTTCCTGCGTCATCTGTTCCCCCTGCTTCTTCCGACCGACGCGCGGCTCACGTGCCGTCCCGATGCAGGATTCGCGGGCAGAATTTGGTCAACGTTGTCGGGAGATACCTCGGCCTTACGCACTACACCGTGGAGCTGAAGAACATCGTCGTCGGCGATCTGCCGTGGGCCCGCCCGCACCGCACGCCTCCCCTCTGCGGGGCACCCAGACCTCCCGCCGTCCAGTCTGCTGGGCACGTCCGACGCCTCCGCATCCGTTGTCCCGTCCGCTCTGCGCGCCTCTGCTTGCCAACGCACCTCTGACATGCACTGCCTTGTGTGTGTTTTGCTGTTTTGCTCGGTTTCTTTCTCTTGTTCCCCCTCCCTCTCTCTCTCTTTCTCTCTTTCGCTCTGCCTGGTCCGCGAGCCGCCGAAGTCAACTGGCTCCACGGCTGATGGGACGATGTGCCACCGCCATTGCCATAGGTAGGAGAGGGAGGAGGAGGAGCAGGACCAGGAGGAGGAGGAGGAGGAGGAGGAGGAGAAGCAGGAGGAGGAGGACCTACCCGTGGACTATGGACTATGGATTGGCCTGCCTCCGAAGAGGCAGGTCCGAAGGGACCTACCCGTGGAGGAGGAGGAGGAGGAGGAGGAGGAGGAGGAGGAGGAGGAGGTACGGCAGCGGTGGTGGAGCACTGACCCATCCATGGCCGCTGGCCGACAATACGCATAAAGCGCCAGCCTCTCCCGAGCTGCGAGAGCGGCCCCCCCCCTCCCCCGCGGGCAGAGGCAAGGCGCGGAGGCGAGGGCCACGTCGGGCTCGGGAGGGGGTCGGGCTCTCGGACCGCCCCCCGCGGGCCTTCTTAGAGGGCGTCGTCGTCGTTGTCGTCGTCGTCGTCGTCGTCGTCGTCGTCGTCGTCATCATTAGCGTCATCCTTGGAAGCGCCTGCGCCCCACCTCTCTGCGCCATATTGCGAGCTAGATCGATCTGTCAGGGCCTCGGGGCCCGAGTTCCCGGATCCAGAGACGGTGGAAGCCCATCCCAAAAGACGCCCTGCTCGCCTCCAGGGTGCCCTGGGCTTCCTGGGTCTCGAGGCTTCTGCTGTGGCAGGCGTGACGCTCCCACACCGACAAGCGCCGACGGGCGTCCCAGGGTCTCTCGGGTGATCGTTTTCTTTTTCATTATGTTGCCGACGGGCGCAGGCCCTCGCACCCCGCCCCATGGAGCAGATCTTGGCTGTCTTGGGCGCTCCCTTCGAGCAGGTGGAGTCTCCCCTATAGGACGCACTGTCTCAAACAGTCGCCCGAAGCAGAGGTCCGGAGCCAGACCCCCCCCCCGCCCACCCTTCCGCCCAATGTCGAAACGCCGAACAAGAAAACGCTTACAAAAATACACAGAGTGTTTGTATATCTGTTAACATTTCCGTATCGCAGACTCGACGAACAATCCATATTTGGGGGTCAGGGTGCAATTCGTGGGATGCCGTCCGAGGAGGGAAAGGCACCCATGGCGCTACCCGTCCCTCGTCTTCACCTTTGTGGGCCTCCTTGGGGCCCTCGTCGCCACCGCTGGATTCGCCTCGAACTTTTTGCGGGGTGGGTTTCTCGTGAAATGATTGGCCTGTTTTCCACCACCATCCACCACTACCACCACCATACGTTGGAGGAGGAGGAGGAGGAGGAGGAGGAGGAGGAGGAGGACGAAGAGGAGGAGGAGGAGGAGGAGGACGAGGAGGAGTAGGAGGAGGAGAAGGAGGACAAGGAGGAGGAGAAGAGGTGGAGGGGGAGGTGGAGGAGGAGGAGGAGGAGGAGGAGGAGGAGGAGGAGGAGAAGAAGAGGTGGAGGAGGAGGAGGAGGCGGAGGAGGAGAAGGAAGAGGAGGAGGAGGAGGCGGAGGAGGAGGACCTCCTCCCCCTCCAACTTATGGTGGTGGTGGTGGAAGACCTTCTAGTGGTCGAGGTCCTGCTTCCTGGGGGGGACCTCTTCTGGGGGCCGAGAGGAGGCGCGCCCTGTCCCCCGAGAAGCCCCTCCTCGGCTCCGTGTTCCAGCGCTCCCCCCGCGGCGGGGCGCACCCTCGGGGGGGGGGGAGGATGCGAGAAGGAGGAGGAGGAGGAGGAGGAAGAGGTAGAGGAATAAGGTTGCGGAGAAGAGGAAGAGGAGGAGGAGGAGGAGGACGAGGAGGAGGAGGTGGAGGCGGAGGAAACGGAGGAGGAGAAGGAGGAAAGAGAGGAGGAGGAAAGAGAGGAGGAGGAGGGGGAGGAGGAGGAGGAGGAGGAGGAGGAGGAGGAGGAGGAAGGAGTGGAGGAGGAGGAGGAGGAGGAGAATCATGACCGCCGTTAGCAGCAGCAGCAGCAGCAGCAGCAGCAGCAGCAGCAGCAGCAGGAGGAGGAGGAGCAGGGGGGGGGGGGGGGGGGGGGGAACGGGCTGCCGGAGCGCTCCGCGCCCCCGCCTGAGAGAGAGAGAGAGAGAGAGAGAGCGAGAGCGAGAGCGAGAGCGAGAGAAACAGAGAGAGAGGGAGAGTGCCTGCAGCCGCCGCTGCTGGCTCGTGCACGCTGTCTGCCGTCTTCCGCCACCCTCCCTGCTGGCAGGCGGCACTCCCCCCCCCCCCACCCACCGACTGCTCGACGAAGAGTGGCGCCGCGCAGGAAAGGAGGGGAAGCCCTGGGACACACCCCATACGGGGCTCTTCGGACGCGCCCCGATTGCAGGATGGGCGCCCCCCAAATCCTATATATATATATATATATATATATATACCCCAGGGCTGGGCCCCAGATTTCGAGTCCGTTCGTCTACCCCACGAAGCCTGGGATGGGGGTCGACCTATCCCCAGTGACCTGCGGGCTTCGGGCTTTGTGGGGCCTGGAAATGGCAGGGCCGTTTTTGTCACCGCTTCCAGCAAAAATATCCCTTGAAAATGGAAAAGGCAAAGAAACGGCGACCGGAAACAGCAAAACAACGGCTCCAGGACTGGAACCGGAGCCGGAACCGGTCGCAAAACGGCAAAACGGAACCGGTAAAACAACGGCGTCGGAACCAGCAAAAAAGAACGGCAAAACGGAACAGGTAAAAAAACGGCCTTGTCGTTGCCAGGGCCCCCTAAGCCCCAGGGCTGGACCCCAGATGTCAAGGCCGTTCGTCTACCCCACGACGCCTGGGATGGGGGGCGACCTCTCCCCAGTGAGCCGCGGGCCTCGGGCCTCGCTTTTTTTTGTTCGCTCGGTCGCTGCCCCTCCGCCGCGGTGTGCTCTTCCTCCGGCCGTCGCTCGCTGGTGCTTGGCCGGGCCCTCGTGCGGTCCGATGCCAGCGGGAGTTGGCGCTGGGCTCGCGCCCCCGTGCAGAGCAAGTCCATCCGCCGACCAAAACAAGTCCGCCCCCTCCTCCTCCTTCTTCTCCTCTTCGGTAACCTTTTTCTTTTTCTTCTTCTTCTTCTTCCTCCTCCTCTTCCTCCTCCTCCTCGTTCTCCCCCCTCCCCCCCCTTGGGGCGCGGCACAGGAGAGGTTCGCGATGGGTAGTTGCCGAGTGTGGAGTGGGGGGGTTGCTTTAAGTGGGGGAGGATGGGACGAGTGCGACCAAGAAGGGTGAGGGGTTGGGTGGATCCTCTGGTTGGTTCTCTGGGGATGTTAGGGGAAGGAATGGGTTCTGGGCCGAGCGTCGAGGGTTGGGGAGACGGAGCAGGAAAAGGAGGGGCGGCGCGATGGAGTGGGAGCACTTGAGAGCTGGGAGGGAAGGAGTGTGGTGGTGGAAGAGAGGGGGGATGCCTCTCGGAGTCTCTCTGGATGTTTCTTGAAAGTTTCTTGGAGTCGTCTTGGGGCGTCTGTTGGGCCTCTTGGCGCTCCTGGAGGCCTCTTGGAGCGTCTTTGGTGTCTCGGGGGAGCTTCTCGGGCTCTCTTGGGGATCTCTTGGGAGCCTCTCGGGGACCTCTTGGGGGCCCTTGGGGCCTCCTGGGCGCCTCTTGGGGCCGTGTTTTGGGGCGCGCTGGAGATCGCTGGGGGCCCTCTTGGGCCATCTTGGATGAGCTCGCTCAAAAAAGGAGGGGGAGTCGGTGGCAAATCATGGGAGCCTGACATACCCTTTTAATTCCATTGTTAGCGTCGATTAGCGTCTGGTAGTTGTTGAGACAGCCCCGATTCATTGTCGGCTAGTGTCGATTTGGCGTCGGTTCGCGTCGACTAGCGTCGATTCTCAAGAGCCGACAAGATGGCATGAGAGGCTCCCGTGAGTTGCCTTCGAAGGTGGCGACCATGCTAGCGCCCCCCAACAATTCCTTCCCCTAGGGGGCCAATCTGGGCCAACCACCTTTTGGCAAAACCAAAGATTTGAGCCTTTTCGCCGAGGCCTTCTCGGACGCTCCAAGGGGTCGCGGAGGGGTAAACCCTTCCCCGAAGATGAGGGTGAGGATGAGGAGGAGGAGGAGGAGAAGGGGGAGGAGGGAGGGAAAGGAGGAGGAGGAGGAGGAGGAGGAGGAGGAGGGAGAGGAGGAATAGGATGAGGAGGAGGAGGAGGAGGGACAAGCCCACAAAGCGCAGAGCTGCCGTTCTATGAACAAACGTTCCAACGTGCTAGCCTAGGGAAGGCGCACCCCCATACAGGCGTGCCTGGGCGCTGCCTTGCCGAGGTAAGTGCATCGTCGTTCGAGCGCCCATTGTGAAGGCAGTACCGCCGGCATGGCCGCCGGGCTGTGTCTTGGAGGCCTACAGCTTCTGCTGCAAACGGAATCACTAGAACGGACAGGGTCACGAAGTAGAGGGCTACCGTTGCACGATCAAGTGTGGTCAACGTGCTAAGTTGGGGAAGACTCACCCCGTACAGCCTTATACAGTATGTCAACCTTGCTCTGCGGAGGTAGATAGCACGTGCGAAAACCAAACATGCTGATCTGGGGAAGGCTCACCCCAATACCCCCTCATCAAGGCGCTGCCCTGAGGCGATTAATACCTCGCGAGAGCCTGCATTGAGAATGCAGGACCGCCGGGCTTTGTCCTGGAGGCTCAAACCTCTGTTGGAACCAGAATTGCCAGAACGGACATGCTTACGAAGTGAAGATCTGTCGTTCCATCATCGCATGGTCTGACAACAGATCCGCTTGACCGGACAAGCTCGCGAAGTAAAATGTTGCCGTTTCATAACGCAGGCATGTTCCAACCATCTTGTTTTCTTGGGGAAGTTCAGTCCATCACATTTCTCACCAAACAAAGAGCTGCCATGTGGGGCAGTTACCGCGTGCGAGCGTCCAGTGTGAAAGCCGGACCGCCGGCATTGCTGCCAGGCTATGCCTTAGAGGCTAACGCCAAGCCCACGGACGGATTCGCTAGATCGGACAAGGTCACGCAGTAAAGGGTTGCCGTTCTGATTCGAAGCTTGCGGACACGCTAAACATTGACGAAGGGTTCGCCCCCGTACAGACGTGTCAAAACTCTGTCAACATTCTGCCATGTGGAACGTGCGAGCGCGCATTGTGAATGCAGGCCCGCCAGCATTGCCACGGGGCTACGCTCTGGAGGCTGCAGCCTCGATTGGCAGCCGAGTCGCTGGAACGGACAAAGCTCACGATGTAAGGAGTTGCCGTTCTACGAACTAATTTTCACACGTGCTAGATTGGGGACGGCACGTCCCCAGAATGAGGGGTGCCACGGGATTAGACAAAAAAGGACCGCACTTGAGAACATCGAATCGGAATGCGAAAACCAATTGAATTACACTGCCCTGTACTTACCGCGATCCAAGAAGCATTCTTCCAATGTGCAAGGTTGGAAAATACTCGCCCCAATACAGCCGTATCAGGGTGTTGCCCTGTGGAAGGACCAGTGCCCTACCATGAGGGCTGCCTAGCATGAGGGTCTTACTGTGTCACAGGAAAGGAGCACACCTGAGGAAATCAAGGCGAACATACGCAAACCAATTGACCAGTAATGCCTGGCATTCGCCGCGACATTCTTCAAGTGTGCAAGTCTGGCAGAGGCTCACCCCTGCACAGCCGTATAAGGGCGCTGTCTGTGGAGGTATAGACCTCGTGCGAGTGCCGAATACAGGCCTGACTCGCGACGCAGGTCTGAGATTACCACGGAAGGCTGTCCAGCTTCCTGATCTGTCAAGTGAGGAGCTGTTCGATCCATCTTTTTATTCATGAGAACATGCGATGGGAAGACCCCGATTTGAAACCATATTGTCCGTATCGCCCCGGTGGCGGAATTCCAGGGGGCTCGAGCGAGGTGCCGTTCCTCGGAGACCACAGCGTTTCCTCACAGTGCGCCCCCCCGGCCTCCTTCCCCAGCGGCCCAACAGGAGCCGTGTGCACAATTGGCACGGGGGGTGATGCTGGGGAGGAGGAGGAGGAGGAGGAGGAGGAGGAGGAGGAGGATCAGGATCAGGATCAGGCCCGTGGGAGTTCGTCTGCTGCTGCTTATCGCCTGCCAAGCTAGCTGCCTAGCGGGGTGGGGCAGGGTGAACTCTGGGGGGCGAAACTTAATGCCGCCAAACCTTCCAGCGCGGCCCGTGGCTCTCGACGGACGCCGCACCGCCCCTGTGGGCACCCCCGAATTCGGCACGCAGCCTAACGAGGGGCCCACTGATGGGGACCAATGAGAACTGCTACCGACCCTTGCCCTTTCCTTTGCCCTTCCCCTTCCTGCCTCTCCCTCTGCGCGTGCCTCCTTCCCTCTGAATGGTGGGGGTGGTCGCTATCTCGGGGTTATAGGCTGATGGGGCAGGGGTGGGGCTCGGGTCCAAAATATCTGCACTGACACTGCCTCTTGCAATTAGCTCGACTAGCCTAACACTACCCCTCAGTTGCTGCAAGCTGCTCAAAAAGTTCGGTCGGGCGGCCCTCGGACGACCAGGAGCTTCCCCTTGGACGGCCCCGACGCTGCCAGGAGTTTCAAAAAACTCAGCCTGACTAGGCCGCCCTGAGTTGTTACTGCTACTAGGCTGAGAAGGCCTACCTACACTCACACTCTGCTCGGTTCTCCGCTGCTCACTCCTACTGCTCACGCCGACGACTCCTTCAATTCTGCCAACAACTTGCTTGCATCCCTCTCGAGCGGCCCGCGGGGGGCTGGTCCGATCTTCCTCTCCGCGCCGAGCCCCGCGAGCATCTTTTCGACGTACTCCGCCAGGGCCAGGCCGAAGGGGCGGGCGGTGTCGATCGCGAAAATGATCCTCCCCATGTTGTTCTCGCCCTCGGACTGCTTGCCCTTGTTCCTCTTCCACTGCCAATGAAGTACCACTTCCCCAACTTCGGCCATCTTCATTTTGCTGATCTTGTCCGTCCACATGAGCTTGAATTCCTTCGCCCACACTGGAGCGTCCTTCTTGTCCGCCTGCTGCGCCGCCCACAGCATAGATGCCATGAATATCTGCACGAATGGTGGCCCCCTTGCTTTCCAGTTGACCTGCTCGCCTTTCGCCGACTTTTCTTTGAGGCTTTTTGATACTTCGTTGTACCCCTGTCCTGCTTCTTCCATTGCTGATGCCAAACCCGTGCCTGCATCGAGGTCGAACGTTCTGTACACGGTGGCCGTCAATTCGGCCAGCTGCCGACTGTCTGATAATACCAGTTTGGCGAGGATAATGATGAGCTGCGACAGCGTGGAGCCCGCGAGCTTGCCGAGGTCGCCCTTTCTGTCTGCGGTTCGGCGGTGCTTGGCGGGTCCCCCTTCTGATGATGGGGCCAGCATCCACTCTGGAACGTCCAGCTTCGCCTCCCCCTCCACTGGCATCGTCGGCAACTCTTTGCTCGGGAGGGAGGTTAGCTTCAACCGTCCGTGGAAGATGACACTCAGCCAAATGGCTACAGAGATCATCGAGCCCACCAGCCTTGTACACACATATCTTACAATCGAAGCTTCCTGGGACTTGGACCTGTCGAAACGTCGAAGTACCGCGAGCAGGACACCTCCCCGCCAAGACTGCCCGTTGTAGATGTTTGTACGCATTGCCCTGCGACCCGAAGACTCGACGGCATACAACCAGGTGTTTGTTGGTGTAATTGTCGAACATAAGTTATGTACTTGATGAACTCGACGCATATGGTTTAGCAAATCTCGTTTAGTTTGGAAGCCCCGTCCACATATGTGCCCCTCCTCCTCCTCCCAGTCGCACTTCCAAAGGTGTTCAGGGAATTCAAGGGGGTCCTCAGCCTCGGGGTCCCTGTCGAGCGAAGCCTCTCCATCGGCCGGGGGAAACGTGACCGACAACTCCCTGGATCGGATCTCCGTGAAGTCTAGTCGGGCAAGAGCCGACACCGTTTCCTTACTGATGAGTTTTCCAGGGAATCGTGCAATGTGCGCAGATCTGTCCCTCGTCCATCCGCTCGGCGGCATGTTGAACGTCTTCCTGTAGCCGAACGAGCCATGGGGACGCATGAGACAGTACAACTTGATTACCAGAGAGCGCTGTACCTCCTGGATCAAGTGGCATCGTACCGAAAAGCAAGCACAACTCCTGCGTGTGAGACTCTGGGCGAAGGGCCCAGCTGCGATACCAGCCCAACCTGCGAACAAGAAGTTCTGTGGCAGAACTTGCTAGGCGCCAATGCTGCATGACCTGTTTGTTTGTGAGCGTCCTCATCTTCCCCTCCTCCTTGCTGATCACCGCCTTCCCCTGCATCGCCCTCCTCCCATATCTAGCTATAAGTGCGTCCAATTCTCGATAATGTTTGGCGGTTAACAGCATTGGCTCCAGGCCCGTCAGCGCGGCATTCTGAACAAAACTGAGAAATAGAGTCCGCTTCCAGCGGAACGGTACTGATAAACTCCATACCTGACCGAGCGAATAGTAGGCCTCAGCTGTGGCCTGGATCCGACGACGAACTTCTATAAATGCCGTTTGCTGCAGATTAATTCTAGGTCCCAAATAACGAACGTCCTCCTGAACTTCTCCCGAGATACTCGAACGTCCCGTCCCCCGCACCCACTGCCGACATTTCACCGCCCCTGGTCCCTGGAAACATAATTGCAGCTCCTGTTTCGAAACATTCTGGGCATACCCGTACTCCTGCAACTCCTCCGAAAGCGCCTCATCCGCCTCCCTGAGGACCGAAAGAAACTCTCCCACCGTGGAAAAATTGGCTGCAACATGGGCTCTGAAAAGGTCGTCGGCGTACACGCTCGTACCGACGTCCGCCCTGAGCTCTTTCCAGTGCGCGATCAACTCCTTCGAATGAGGGTCGATCTGGCGGAGCCGCCAGAGCCACTTCATGATTGGCCTAGAGAACGTGCCTCTGAAAAGTGTAACTACGTACGGGTCCCCCATCGCGCCACCCTCGCCCGACTTCAAGTAGACCCCCCCTTCCAGAGACTCCAGTCGCACCACGCTACTCTTAAAGCGCTGAAAACATACGTCTATGTTCTCGGGGGCCGCGTGTAAGTTTACCGTGTTAGTCAACTCCTCCCAGGACCCGCACGCAAAAGCATTCGTCATGTCTTTATACGTGCAAGCGAAACTATGCCCTGCTCGACGGAGCCGCCAACTGAGGAGCTGCACTACTAGAATTGCATCCTCTCGTCTACGGCCACGGCAAAACCCATGCTCGATCAACATCGGGGGCACACACAGCAGATCCGAGTAGAAAGCCTTCCCGAACGTGGACAAAACGTGAACCGTTCTCCTTCCCAAGGGCCCTGGCTTCGCGTTTTTTTTTTTCTCGTAATTGTGCCCCCGAACTACAGTGCCATCTCATCGGTGTCCTATTCGTTGCCCTGATCAAGCGAAGCCCCCCTTCCAAGATTCTCCCGAACAAGTTCATCTCTGGAAACTCCTGCTGGAAGCCCAAACCCTGCCCCTCCGCGCTAATATTTGCCATCGCCCGTAGGCAAAGAAGCCATAGTTCAGCTGGTGTCGTGCCCGTCGGCACTGCCCGACGCTTCGTGGCCGAGCGAAAATACTTGGTCACCCGCTGCTTGTCTTCCTCTGCCAAGATACAATCTTCTGCCGAAATATAAGGTGTAGGACCTGCAGGAAAAGACTCCAACCATTCCTCATAATCTGGAATCACAGATGCTGACATTCCACCTTCACAACCTGCTTGCGACCAATGGTTGATCAAAACCTCTGACGTAAGATGACCTCCACGGAGCAGCCTGCCGTCGCGACGCTTTGGACCATAACGGCAATGAGCTGCTGCCCGTGATAGCCGCATCGCTTCGGCCATATGACGTCGTCCCCAAGCCTCCTCGATTTCCTCAAGTAGGCCCTGCTGTCGGACTCGAGCAAAATGCTGCCGCCGACGTCGTAACTTCTGACTTAGCTGCGCCAGTCTCGATTCACATTCTGCCAATGCTTCATCCTCCTCGTTCATACCCACTCGCGATCTACGAAGGCGAGCTCGCTCCCGAAGAAGTTCGGCCCGCTCCGAGGCCTCCTGCCGATACAAGGGATCGCTGGACACGTGGTGACCGAAGTACTGCTGTCCCGCCTTCACGAGGGTGTCCTCCATGTGTTTGAAGATCTCGTCAGGTCGGCCCATGGACAGCATAGCCCTCCATGTGTCCTCGCTCTCGTTCAACGACGCCTCTACTGCCGAAAGAAACTCGCCCCTACGATGTCCTTTTCGTAGGCACCTCATCATATCGTCAAGATTCCAGCGCATTCTCGTCTCCGTCGAGTTTGCTTCCCGTTCCAGTGGCTGCATACCCTGCAACTCAACGTATAAGGGGACATGGTCCCGTGGTGGTGGCCCTCGATAGGCCTGTAATTCTGCACCCAATCCAAATAAAGGAGAACATCTTGAAACCATGTCAATCATCCCAGTCGGAAGAAAAAGATAATCTATACAACTGCTTACGCCCTTCGCGCCGTACCATGTGTGCTCCAGCTTGTCCTTCAGCGTATTCATCGCGAACATGTGCTGCCGTTGGTTGATGAGCCTGAATACTTCACCAGCTCCTCCTCGGCGTTGTTCTCTGCACCTTCCCTCGCCCACCGCCGTTGACTCAATACTCGTCCACTTGCCCGATATTCGTGAGATCCCCTGGCCATCGTTGAGGTCCGCGTACACCAGCGGTATGCATCGACACGGCAGGCTCTGAAGTATGTTCTCGTACCATGATCCAATCAACTTCACCGTGGCCATATACTGGGGCTGTTCCGCTGCGTATTTAGGTTGGGGTGGTAGGTACATCGCCACTGCAGCTAAGCGGAGGAGGAGGATAAGCCAGAGGAGAAGCCGGAGGAGGAGGAGAGGCGGAGGAGGGGAACCCGCCGCCCAGACGGGCCCCGGAGATTTCTTCCTCCAGGTCGAGTGCGAGGCCCCCTCCGCGCTCTCGCGGCGCCACCGCGGCCCTACACCTGGGAGTCCTCCTACATCTTCTCTCCTTCTCCTTCTCCTTCTTCTCCTCCTCCCTTCCTTCTCCTACATTTTCTCTCCTTCTCCTTGGCGCCTCTCCTTGTCCCCCCCCTCCTCCTCCGCCTCCTCTTCCCCCTTCTCCTCCTCCACCTCCTCCTTCGCCTCCTCCTCCTCATCTCCTCATCCCCCCCTCCTGCATCCGAATCGCCCTAGCGATGGCGGGGTCATTCTTCTCGCGCGCCCACGCAGCTTCGCCTCGCCCACACGCACGACACGAACACGAAACCGAAACCAATTTCCCAGTGCAGTGGGGGGGCTCTCCTTTCCACTGCGATCTCACCCCCCCAACCTCGGATATTCGAGACGTTCAGCGTTCACCGCCCGCCCATTCCAATTCGAAGACGCCTCCACAACGAGATGGACATACGGAGTAATAGGGAATAGCTATGTCGCAGGTGTGCGATATTCATGTTATATCCACCCCTTCGCCTGGTGGGCTCAGGCATGCCGCGGAGTTGACTTGTGCCCGTCAACATGAGCAACGGATCAGTGTCATGGACGTTGGCTCTTTGCACCTATGCCGCTTATATATAGAGCAGGATGCCAGCAGCGGCCATACCACAGGCCAACATTGAAACCAATCGGCCTGAATGTGACCCACAGGTCGCCACCACGTGCCGAGTAAGAAGGTTCCGAAACATGGTTCCGAAAGGGTCCAGATGGGCTCGAGGCGACCCAAGGCGGTATATGCTGGACGGCCCCAACGCGAGCACCGTCGTGTTGCCGTCCTGGGACAAGGCAAGGAACCGTGTCGCAGCCTTCCGGCAGAATGGCGGATGCTTCTGGAACTGGTGAATTGGGTGGGGGGGAGCTAAGCCTTCGTGATGACTTTTCAGGCCCCCGGAGACCAGGACACATATGAACCAGGACACGGGAAACCAAAGAAAAAACATGTTCCTTCAAAGTCACATTGTCCAGCGCCCGTGCAGTTTTTTCTTTGCTGGCAGGCTTTTGGGGCCTGTGTCTGGGTATATGTTGGAAATGCTGCAGTGCCGTATTCTGTTCGTGCCGCCGTCTCGAAATATTGGTTTCGAGGGATGTTGGATGTCCGGGTCTAGCGTGTCTGGGTTTCGCAGCTGAGTCTCACACACCCCTGAACCGGGTGGGCGGGCGGATTTCTTCCGAGTCCCGAGTAGCGGATATAAATGCGGTTTCCGATGCCGTTTGTGTCGTTTGCCACATCTGTTCGTGTTACGTGCGTGCTTTTGGTGCTGGGCCGTCCTCCTTTCCCCCCGCGTTTGTTGCTGGGCTCGTTGGGTGCTTCTTGAAGGCCTGCGCGAGGCAGCCTCTTTGGGCCTTGTCAGAGCCCATGGAGGCTTTGGAGAGCCCTCTGATGGTTGTGATCGTGTTTCATGTATTGTTTTGCCGATCGGCGCGGGTCCTCGTACCCCCCCCTCACCCCCTCCTGGAGTAGATCTCGGCTGTTTTTTGGCGCCTGTTTCGAGCAGGTAGAGTCTCCCCTCATAGGACGCACTGTCGAAAACAGTCGCATTAAGCAGAGGTCGGAGCCCCACTCCCCCTCCCTCCCCCCTCCCCTTACGCCCAATGTCGAAACGCCGAATAAAAAGAACGCTCACGTTTCATTGGGGCCTCTTGCGGGCATGTTGGAGGTCTTTGGGGAGATCGTCGGGTGGGGTCCCAGGTCCCCTGCGGGTTCCCCCTCTTGGACTTTTGTTGCGCCCCTCGTTGGGGCCCCCATGGGGCCCTCTTGGGCTGTGTCTGGGCCAAACCTCTAGGGCCGTGTTGGGCTGGTCGGGGGACCTTCCGGACCGTGTTGGAGTTCCAGAAGCCAGTGATTTGCAAGAACGCGGAAGGCATACAACATCAATTCTGCCCCCTCGAGGCGCTCTGCGACCTCCATGTCTTTTGGGCGCGTCGTACTACGCGAAAGACGCGTCGAACCAGCGTCATGCATGTCGTGTTTCGTCCAAAAGTCGGCGGCAAAGTCACAGGCTGTACCGTAGCAGGCTGCATTCGTCCGCCAGCGATGGCGAAGCAACCGAGCCGATGGTAAAGCGATGTGCTCGGAGACGTTCCGAGGTCGGCTGAGGGCGGCGGATATGACGAGCCGTTGAAGCAGAGTCGGTGGTGCATAGTTGGTCTTTGTTTTGAGCCGTATTCGGGAGCAGCGCGCGTACAACATGTAGCCCCCGCAGGAGGAGTAGGGCAATTCGCCCGCCGTAGCTTGGCAACAGCGCTGCCCCCCCACCCGCCCACCACACACACAAATCCCACATGACCAGTTAGAACTCCGCAGAACGTTGTGAGATTTACACAGTACAGTCTGTGAACCGCTAGAGGTATTTTATTTGTTGTCCCCCGTTTTTCTCGGTGGTGAATAGGACTGGTCGTAAAACCTCCTCTTCCTCCTCCTCCTCTCTCCTCCTCCTCCTTCTCCTCCTCGTAGACGCAGCCGTAGTCGTAGCTGTCGTCGTCGTTGTTGCGCGGCGGGATCCGCGAAAAAAACATATTTAGTTACCCCCTATATGTGGAACCCCAGTCCTTCAATAAGGCCGCCGAACACATAATTAGTTACCCCTCAGTGGGGGCGGGGTTCTGAAGGCCTTTCAGGATTATCCATCCCTCCTTCTCCGTCCGGTCCCCCATGCCCTCTCCTTCTCCTTGCTCCCTTCCATGTTTATCCTCCTTCCCCCCCTCCCTTCTCCCTCCTTCCTGCACTCTCCCTCCCTCCCTCAGCCCACCATCCCTCCTGCCCCTCCTTCTTGCACCCCTCCGTCCGTTCTGTCGAGGGCGATCGCCGTGCGGTTATCGGTTTCGGCGCCAGGCGCTGTACGCACGGCAACGTAAGTCTTGCATGTCCTGGTCGGCGCCCCCGTGTTCGCGGTGCACCTGCTCGTCTCGCGTGTTACGGCTGGTGCACCCAGGCCTTGGCCAGCCCCACCCATTGGCCAGGAGTTCGGCTGGGTGAGTGCCGCCGATGTCCAACAAATGCATGTTCCTCCTGCTTCTCAGCCCCCTACCCTCCTACAGTCAAGACGGCAGAATGAAGGCCACTTCGCGTTCAGAAAAAGACTCTGGTTTTCGGGCCGTTCCGTAGACTTCGGTCGGGGAGCCTCATTGTAGCCCCTGGCCAGGAAGGCCCCTTCGTTCCTCTTCATGCCTTCCTGGTTCTCCTATCCTCAAATCAGGGAGAACTAGTAAACGGCCCTAAGAGTTTACTAAACAGCCTTGCCCTGTCGGATTCCTTTCTAAGGTGTGTTAACTAAGCGGCTTCGCGTGTCGGGGTGGTCACATCGGGATGAATTTTCTGCCGTCTATATTCTACATCCCTCTCTCCGACGTCCATCCCTCCCTCCCTCCTGCCCGCCGCGCACAGAGGCCAACCCGCCGATTAACTCCTCCCTGGCGCAGTCGAAGGAGCCCAAGGCCTCCTCCGCTCGGCCCCGGCCGCAGTCGCGCTCCGCCTCTCGCCAGTGACCCCCGCCGGCGCGCGGCCGAAGAGGAGGCCGCCATAGCCCGCCTGGGGGGCTGCAACATCTTCACGCCTGGCGGTTTCGCGTAGCTTCGTCAAGCATCTGGGCGCAATAGACCCAGACCCCTTCGGGTGATGACAAAATCGTGAAGAAGGGTTGTTTGCTATTTTCGGCTTCGAGGGGCCCTTACTTGCCTCGTGGGCGCCGCAGATCTCTTTCCATGTGTATTGAACAACCACTTATTTTATCTCCTCTCCACTCTCCTCCCTCCTCTTCTCTTTGACTGGCGTCACCAACGGTGTCGGCGGGGCAACGGCCGCCAACGTCATCCTCATCTGCTTCACTTCGGCTATCATCTCTCCAGCCATGATCTAAGTATGTAGCACCCCGCAATTGCGGATAAGAGTGAGGGGGCGGGCGCGGGCGACGCGGGCGTTGTCGAGCCGGCGGACCTCGTGGCCCCCACCTTCCTTGTCGATGGCGCTCCTCCTCCTCCTCCTCCTCCTCCTCCTCCTCCTCCTCCTCCTCCTCCTCCTCCTCCTCCTCCTCCTCTTCCTCTTCCGTAGCCATTTTGGCTCAAGATGCTTTGTTCCACAGGAGAACACGTGGATACCGCTAGTCCGCGGCCAGTGCCAGGGTGTTTCCGCCCGACAGTTTTGCTTCCGCCTCTCCTGGCCCTGTGGCTGGCCTCGTTGCTCTCCAGAGTAGGCGAGGGACCATGGCGCCTGGAGGCCGCGACGGTAGTGGCGGCGAGGGCAAGCCTGACTGGTACTGCCGTTTCTGCAAGTATGAGCGCGGGCCCAAGATCGGGATGCCATGCATCACGTTCGGTTCCAAGCAGCTATGCCACTTCTGCGGCGGCGCCAAGGACCGCACCTTCTTGGGCCACGTCCGAGGGGAGGAGGGGCTGCGCCGTGGCCACAGTGGCACCACCGGTGCTGGTGGGGGTGCAGGCGCCGCTGGGCAGCACCTCGCCTTGCAGCGGGAGGTCACCAGGCTGCGTGAGGAACTCAAGACGTTGCGGGCGGAGGGCAAGAAGGGCTCTGCGGCGGAGGCCCCCAGCGGCGCTGAAGCTGAGGAGAGCACAGAGGGAGGCGACGAGCAGCGCAAAATCGAACATCTTGATGGCCAGCTACGTGTGCTGCGTAGTCTCTCCGACCCAGTGAAAGACATCCTCGACACGATCGAGAGGATCGCGGCCCAGCGGCAGGTCTTGGCAGAGCAGGTGCGTGCCAAGAAGCCCGTGGTCGCGCAGCTTCTCACTCTCCAGAAGAAGCTCAAGTCCAAGCAGGACGCCATCAGCAAGCAGGACGCGGCGGTGGCCAAGGCGCAGGAGGCAGTCACCAAGGCGCAGGCTGCGCTGGAGGCCGAGCGCGAGAAGGGCAGCAAGCTGCGTATTGATGATGCCGAGCTGGAGGAGCAGTTGCAGGTGCTCAGTGCCCAGGTGCCCAGGCCACCAGATGCGAAGGAGTCCGAAGGGGCCCCAGGTGGGGCGCCAAACCTCGACGTCCTGGCCGACCTGCTCAAGGAGTTGGGGGCGTCGGGCGAGGTCACTGAGAAGTTTCCTGTCCCACCCCAAGTTCGCGGCGACGCTCGGCCCCAGGGCTTGGACGCGTGTGCGTCCTGCTGGCGACCTGGATCCCGGCGGCGTGGCGGCGGCGCCGCCCGACGCCAAGAGGCTGCGCACGGTGGCCGACAAGGCGCCACTCGAGCAGCTGCGCGACAGCATCGAGGCCGCAGGGTTCAAGGTCCCCACAGAGGAGGCGGAGATCAGGGCAAAGGCGCGCCAGATCGCGGCAGCGGCCAGTGCGTGGGCCTATCGTGCCTACTAGGCGTCGGGGGCCGAGCTTTGGTGTTTTCTGGAGTACCTTGTTCAGTATGATGATGGGAGTTTCTGGTAATACAAAGCATGGTGGCAGTTCGGATGCTGTCAAAGGCGTGTTGACCACGGTCAACGTTTCATGTGCGAGAGGGCTGACCGAGTACCTCGCTGGCGACCCGAAGGGTGACATCTTCGGCGTGCAGGAGCATCGTGTCTTGGGCGACAGGTTGGGCCCCTTGCAAGGCCAGGTGAAGGACTTGGGATTCCATGGTCTGTGGGCCCCAGGCATGGCCACAGGCAGTGGCCCGCTGGATGTCTCGGGTGGCGTCGCGCTCCTCACGCGCAATGTCATCCCCGTGACGGCGCCGCCCTTCAGGCCGCCCCACGTTCTGGAGGAGGCGCGCGTGTTGGCGGGCCACGTGCACTGGGGCGTAAAGGGAGGGCTCATCGTCGTCGTGGTCTACTTGAGGCACTCCGTAGGCATGGGCGACGACAACTCAGATACGGTCCACGAGCTGCAGCGCCACCTCAGGGTGCTCAACGCATGCGGGCTGGACTGGGTGGCCATGGGCGACTGGAACATGGAGCTGGACGAGTTGAAGGGGCCATGGCTCGAGCAGGTGCGGGGCGCCCCGATCGCCCCGACAGGGCCGACGTGCTGGCAGTCGGTGGAGGGCTCCTGCCTGGACTACCTCATCGCGGCGCCGAACCTGGACCCGAGGCTAGGCGAGGCTCGGGCCGCGACGGACGCGGCGCTGCGCCCACGCGTCCCCGCGCACGTGAACCTGGCCACGGTCGACCGCGAGTCCTTTGTCAGGGTCGCCGTCGAGCCGCGGGGGGTCGCTGCGGTGCCGCCTGTGGGCGCGGCGCCCTTCCCTCATGGCCGAGGGTGGCGGGCGGCGCTGCAGCGCGTCCTCGCGGCGGATGAGCCTGGGCGCCCGGCGCAGGCGTGGGGCGCAGTCGTCAGCATGGCGGGGGCCGAGCTCTGCAGCCGCTGGTATCTCGTGGGGGCTGAGAGGCGGCAGCGCACGGGCAGGGCGGGCGAGCCTGTCTTCAAGCTGGCCCAGCCGACGCGGCAGCCGCCGCGACGGAGGAAGCTGTGCGACCCGAAGGTCAGCGTCCACATGGTGGCGGCGAGGTGGGCTCGGCATCTGGACGCAGCCCGCTCGCGCTTGGTCAAGCTGCCGGCGTGCGACCTGGACGACCGCATCGAGCGGGCAGTTGACCTCATCCTCGAGACTCACCGCTACTACGGCAACGTGGCGAAGTCGCAACGTGTGCTTGGCCAGCTCTCTGAGGACGTCGCGCAGTGGCTCTTGGGCGGCGTGGCCCAGATGAGCAAGGGGACATGGGCCGCCAAGGTTGAGGGGATCGCGGCGGAGGCCGATAGGTGCACTCGGCGCTACAATGGGGAGAGTGAGAAGGAGTGGCGTGCGTGGGCAGCCAAGAGCTTCACAGGCGGTGCGAGCGCGGCACACCGCTTCACGAGGCCACCTCCTGAGGCTGAGGTCCGCGGGGCCACCGCGAAGGCCAGCCCGCGCCAGAGGGCTGACCGCGAGCTCGACGGTTGGAAGGAGGCGTGGACAGTCCATGAGCAGGGCGCCCTGGAGAAGCCTCCTGATTTCGAGGACTGGGCCGAGCTTCCGCGGATGAGCATCGGTCACCTTCGACGTTCAGCGCTGTGTTTCAAGGAGCGCACTGCGGTGGGCCAGACGGGCATCGCCCCGCGGGCCCTCGGGCATCTCAGTGTCATCGGCCTTTACGTGCTGTCAGCGCTCTTCAGCCAGTGTGAAAAGCTGGGGGTGTGGCCGACGGGCAGGGCGTGCACAGTGCTGGTGCGCCTGCCCAAGGCGAGTGGAGGATGCAGGCTGGTTGCCCTGGTGAACTCCTTCCTCCGTCTGTGGGCGAAGGCACGTTCCACGATTTCACGTGCCTGGCTCGACCAGGCGGACGTGCCAAATCTCTGGGGTGCTGGTGGGGCTGACAAGACCTCGACGGCAGCAGCGTTCCATCACAACCTGACGGCTGAGATCATGACCATCAATGGAGGGCACAGCGTCACGGTGCTCCTGGATGCGTGGAAGGCGTTTGACAGCCTGGTCGGAGGCAGGCTGCTGGAGGAGGCTCGGGCCATGGGGTTTCCGCTCCGACTCATGTGGGCCATCCTCAAGTACCACCACCTGCCGAGGCGCATCAAGGCGTTCGGCCCGGCGTCGAAGAGTTTCACGGCGCACCAGGGCATCCTGGCGGGCTGCTCCCACTCGACGGCGGTGCTGGTGGTGGCGACGGCGCGGGCTTTGAGGCGGCTCGCGACAGATGACGTGATCCCGCGCGCGCTCGCCGACGACACCTCGGTTCAGTGGATCGGCACGGACCTGAGAGGTGTGCGAGTACTGTTGCAAGCCGTCAAGCGTTTCAAGCACGAGGTCGGGGATGTTGGCCTCGTGCTGCAGGAGCCCAAGTCGGGCTACGTGGCGACGTCCAGGCGAAGTCGTGATGCAGCGGCGCAGTATGCCAGGCAGCTCGGGATGGGATCGCAGCCGCACATGAGGAACCTGAGCCACGACCTGAACGGGACCAGGGCCTGCAGGAGAGTCGTCAAGACCAGGCTCAAGAACGTGAGGCCGCGCCTGAGGCGCGCGGCGAAACTGCGGCGCGCTGCTGGAGGGCGTGCGGCGCGCCTGTGGCAGACGGGCCTGCTGCCTGCAGCCGCCCACGGGGCCGCGGTGAGTGGCGCGCCCCCCTCCGAGCTGGTCGCGCTGCGCTCGGAGGCGGCCCGGCTCGCTGGAGCCAAGGGCCGAGGTGGAAGCAACGCGCTCTACCTGGCCAGCGAGAGGAACCCGTGGTACGACCCAGTCTTCGCGGCAACTGTCGAGCCGCTCATGCACTGCGCTGCGGTCGTGCGGAGGCAGGCGGCGTCCATGAGTGCGCCAAAGAAGGCCTGGAGGGTGACGCTGGACAGGGTCGAGGCGGGCGAGGACAAGCTGACGTGGGCCTCGGCGCGTGGGCCGCTCAAAGTGGCCGTCCTGTCGCTCAAGCGGATTGGCTGGGCGATGTTGTCGTCGGTGTTGATTCAGCCTGATGAGGGGCCAGTGATTTCGCTTCTTGCCACGTCGCCTCGCTTTTTTTCGCGACCTCCTGAGGCAAGGGGTTCAGCGGTGGCAGATGCGCCAGATTGCCTCTCACCATGACGCCGCCGTGTTGCTATGGCCGAGAGGCCTGCGAGCGTGCGCGGGCGGAAGGGGGGCTACGGTGATTGGGGCGGGGAGGGTTGGAGCTCTGCGCAGCCTCTGGTCTGGCTCTCTTTGGCCAAAGGCTAAGTTGCATCGCAAAGGCATGTGTGATGATCAAAAGTGTCGAGCGCGCCAGCACGAGGCTGAGACGCTGGGCCATTGTTTTGTTGAGTGCCCAGCGCTGGCGCAGTGCCTTTTGGACGATGGGGAGGATTGTGGTCTCGATCCCAAGCTGGCCTCAGCTCGCGACGCCATGTTGGAGCATGGGCCGCTTGGAGAGGGCCGTCAGGATGTTGACTCTTTTGCCCTCTCTGTCGGGATCCCCAGGTGGCCCAAGGTTGAAGTGCCGCCGCCGCCCGAGTCGCCACCCTGTTTTTTCTGGGGAGATTGGGAGTCGGATCCTCAGCAGCGGAGTGATTGTGTTTTCACTGATGGCTCGGGGTACCACAATGAGTATCCTGAGCTCCGTCGGTGCGGGTGGTCTGCTGTCATGCTCAACGCCAATGGAGTCCCCACTCGTGCGCTGCATGGTGGGCTCGCAGGCGCGCAGCAGACAGTGGGCCGTGCAGAGCGTGTGGCGGGCCTCAGGGCCCTGCAGCACATGCCTTCGGTCCCGTGTGTGATTTTCGACCTACTGGAATTTGCGCAGGAAGGCAAGCTTTGGGGTGAGGGAGAGATTGAGGCCCTGATTGATGCTAGCCGTGCATACCCTGCAGTGTGGCGCAAGCTGGTGGCGCTGAAAAGAACGCCGCCTGCCTTCGCATGGGCCCCTTCCCACAGGACCGAGGATGAGGTTCTCTTCCCCGCCCCCGAGGACCCTCCGCCTCCTCCTTACCTCTGGGTCGCGGGGAATGACTGGGCAGATTTTTTCGCTAAGCTGGGGGCCTTCTCGGTCAAGCTCCCTGAGGCCCATGCTAGGTTCTATAAGGCCTCGATGGCCGAGGCGGCTCAGTATGCCAAGTATCTGTCGCGGGCGGTCCAGAGAAGCTGTCAGCTCGAGCTGCGGGCTGAGAAGGCAGTCCTGTCGGCCGCCCCGGGCAGAGCGCCCAAGGCAGATGTAGCCAGAATGGTGCTGCTAATACACGAGCATGACCTCATCGAAATTCGAGGGAAGCTCATGCGCCGTCGCTGCCGCCGAACGGCGACAACCGCTGAGGCGCGCAGGCAGCTGACGGGGGGCACGGATCGTCGGTGCGTGCCATCTGCGATTTCTCGTACGCAGGCAAATCTGATCGAGGCTGCTGCCAGGGCCTCTGTGAGGCCGCCGACCGCCCGCTGGGGGTCTGTGGGGGGGCCGCCTAGTGGCCCTGGGGGTGCCCGTGTGGTTGTGGCCTCGGCTGGGCCCGCTCCTGCTGCTGCGAGGCTTGAGCCTGCTGGGGCCGGGGGCTCGGCTGAGACTTTCGCTGGCGCTGGTTCTGGGGGCTCGGCGTCTTCGGCCCCTGAGGAGGCTGCGTGCGCGGGGCCTGTGCCTGCCCGCGAGGGCGAGGCTGGGGCTCCCTTGGGGTGTGCTGCGGGCTCTGTGGAGCCTGCGGTGGCGGATTGGGGTCACGCGCCTGGGGGACACGACGTTACCGCCACGGGTACGGTCGTCTGGTGTCGGCGGTGCGGGGCCTACGGGTCTGTCAGGGTGGGGAAGGCCTTCAGCCCCCCCTGCCCTGACCCCAAGGACTTGCCCAAGAGCAGGAGGTCAGTCCTCAGTGTTTTGCAACGTGGCAAGCACCCCAAGACTGGGCAGTCCCTCACTGGGTGACTGATCGTCCGGGGCTTTCACCTTCCGTAGAGTGGTGTCTGTGAGCAGACGCTTTCCCGTCACCAGTTCCCAGTTCCTTCCTCCTCCTCTTCCTCGTCCTCGTCCTCATCGTCATCGTCATCGTCATCCTCCTCCCCCACCTCGTCCTCCTCCTCCTCCTCCTCTTCTTCCTCGTCCTCCCTCTCCCCCCTCGTCCTTTCATCATCGTCCTCCCATTGTCGTCCTCCCCCTCATCGGCCTCCATCATCGTGCTCCCATTGTCGTCCATCATAATCATCCTCTCCCTCCTCCCCCTCCTCGTCCTCCCCCTCCCCCTCCTCCCCCTCCTCTCCCTCCTCGTCCTCCTGCTCCTCCTCCTCCAATTTTCCACCGTCTCCTTACATCCTCTCTTCTTCCGCGTTCTCCTCGTCCCCTGTTTGATCCCCATGCCTCCCCCTCCTTTCCCAAGAGAACTGCAGCGCAATCTCTTGTTCCACTTTATGCTCCCCGCCTCCTCTGACCAAGGCAACTCGCCAGTGCAAAGTTGCTGGGCGGGCTGGCGTGGATGCGCGGGGCTTGAAGAGGCCCTCGCGGGCTCAGGCGGCATGCAAAATTCCGCCGCCGCTTTGTGCGGCATTGGTTTGTTCAGTGAACGTGGTTTAGGTCGCGGGTGGGTCGCGGGCTCTCCACCTCCACTTGGAAGGAATGCAAAAGCAGCCCGCCGCAGGCGCCAACAAAAAAAGGATTGTACACTGAACGTGGTTTGGGTCGCGGGTGGGCCGCGGGTTCTCCACCGGGAACGAATGCAAAGCAAAAGATGCCCGCCGGAGGCGCCGAAAAATGCGGTTTGTCCCTGAACGTGGTCGCGGGGGTGGGCCGCGGGCTCTCCACCTGAAACGAATGCAGAAGATGCCCGCCGCAGGCGCCGAAAAATGCGGTTTGTACCCTGAACGCGGTTTGGGTCGCGGGTTGGTCGCGAGTTGGTCACGGGGTGGGTCGCGGGTTCTCCACCTGGAAGGGATGCCCAACAAAAAAACAAAACAAAAAAAAAAAAAAAAAAAACGCCGCAGGCGCCGAAAATGATGGTTTGTACCTTGAACGTGGTTTGGGTCGAAGGTGGGTCGCGGGTGGGTCGCGGGGTGGGTCGCGGGTGTGGGTCGCGGGTGGGTCGCGGGTGGGTCGCGGGTGGGTCGCGGGGTGGGCCGCTGGCGGGTCGCGGGGTGGGTCGCGGGGTGGGTCGCGGGGTGGGTCGCGGGGTGGGTCGCGGGGTCGGTCGCGGGGTGGGTCGCGGGTGGGCCGCGGGTGGGTCGCGGGCGGGTCGCGGGGTGGGTCGCGGTTTGGGTCGCGGGGTGGGTCGCGAGGCGGGTTGCGGGTGGAACGACGACAACAAGACAACAACAAACAACAACAACAACAACAACAACAACAACAACAACAACAGCAACAACAACAACAACAACAACGAGAATCCGCACCGCGGAATTCCACTTCAGCCACGCACCCAGGGACAATGAATGACCGTTCGGCCCCCTCACTCTAATATGGGGGTCCTCGGTGGCGTAATTCCCCGCGCTCTGCAGCCGAGCCATCTTGCACGTCGCCGAGTTGTGCGTCGTGAGACCCGCCGTCCCCCGTAGCATTATGCGTATAAATATATGGACAAGAAGGGAGATAAAGAGAGAGAGAGAGAGAGAGAAGGACATAACGAGAGAGAGAGAGAGAGAGAGAGTGAGAGAGAGAAAGAGAGACACAAACAACAAATAACAGAGAGAGAGAGAGAGAGAATAAACAAAAAATAGCCGGACGAAGGACCCAACCATATGCAGGTCTCAGGACCGCAATTGTGATTCACATTTTCGGCGGTGATCCCTATGAGGCAAAGAACCGTGCTAGGGGAGTGCCGAAATGAATGGCGTGGTACACAACGCGAGCGAAAAAGGATTGATCTGAGTACGTCGGGATACTGAACGCGGGTGAATCTTAGCGCGAGTGCGTCTGACTGCGAATGAATCTGCGTGCGAGCGAGTCTACGTGCATGAATACGAGTCTGACAAAGCATGGTGTACGTGTATATGAATGTCGATAGTTTGAGAACGATTGCCTCTGAGTGCTCGTGGCGCTGGTCGTGGCCGCCGCAAGGAGTTTCCCCGGGACTCCCCGACGGCATCGCCCGCGCGCCGCGACGCCAATGTCGGCGCGCCCCCCCGCCGAGGATCGCGCCCGCTTCCTCCCCATCTTTTACTTCCTCTTTGCCCGCGCACTCAAAAGTCCAAGGCTGCGGGCGCAGCGCAGCGCGGAGTCCCCGCGACGCGCGCATGTCGCCCCGGAGAGGTCCCAGCGACGCGCGCGGGTCGTCCGTTGCGCGGAGCAAAGAGAGCTAGCTGGCTGGCTGATAGCGGGCAAAGGTTCTTGCCGCTGGGCAGAGCGACGACGGGCGAACGAGGCGCGGATTTGCGGCGGCCTCCGACGGAGGTGCACTGGGTGGGGGAGACGCACGCGGACTGCGCCACGGGGACCTTCGGTGGAGTTCCCTATGGGGCCACGCGCTTTACTGTGTCGGGGAGACGCATGCGGACTGCGCCACGGGGGCCTTCGGCGGAGCTCCCTATGGGGCCACGAAGCTCTGTAATGGGTGAGGGAGACGCGTGCGGACTGCGCCACGGGGACCTTCGGTGGGGCCCTGCACTGGGTTGGGGGGGCGCATGCGGACTGCGCCGCGGGGGCCTTCGGCGGAGCCCCTATGGGGCCGCGAAGCGCTGTACTGGGCGGGGGAGACGCATGCGGACTGCGCCACGGGGGCCTTCGGTGGCGCTCCCTATGGGGCCACGACGCGCTGTGCTGGGTGGGGGGGGGGCGCACGCGGACTGCGCCACGGGGGCCTTCTGTGGAGTTCCCTGCGGGGCCACGAAGCGCGGTACTGGGTGGGGGGGACGCATGCGGACTGCGCAACGGGAGCCTTCGGTGGAGTTCCCTATGGGGCCACGACGCGCTGCACTGGGCGGGGGAGACGCATGCGGACTGCGCCAGGGGGACCTTTGGTGGAGCTCCCAATGGGACCACGAAGCGCTGTATTGGGTGGGGGAGAAGCATGCGGACTGCGCCACGGGGGCCTTCGGTGGAGCCCCATATGGGGCCAGGACACGCTGTACTGGGTGGGGGAACCGCATGCGGACTGCGTCACGGGGACCTTCGGTGGCGCTCGCCGTGGGGCCACGAAACGCTGCACGGGGGGTGGCGATGCTGATGTTGAGGATGATGATGACGACGATGATGACGATGCTGATGATGGTGATGTTGATAATGATGATAATGATGATGATGATGATGATGATGATGATGATGATGATGATGATGATGATGAGAGGAGGGGAGGAGGAGGAGGGAGGAGGAGGAGGAGACGCGGGGACCGTCTCTTCAAAACGAGGACCCTTCAACAAGGCAGGTTGGTTGGGAAAAAACATATAGACAACAAAAAAGAAAGAGGGAGAGAAATAGAGAGAGAGAGAGAGGAAGCATGGTGAGAGGGAGGGAGAAAGAGAAAAAAAACACACACACACACATTCGCCTGACGGAGGACCCAACCATATGCAGGTGTGAGTACCGCAGTTGTGATTCACTTTTTCGGTGGTGATCCTTATGAGGCAACGAACCGTGCTAGGGGTGTGCCGAAATGAGTGGCGTGGTACGCAGCGCGAGCGAAAAAGGATTGATCTGAGTACGTCGGGATACTGAGCGCGGGTGAATGTGAGCGCGAGTGCGTCTGACTGCGAATGACTCTGCGTGCGAGCGAGTCTACGTGCATGAATGCGAGTATGACAAAGCATGGTGCAATTGTATATGCATGTCAATAGTTTGATAACGACTGCCTCTGAGTACTCGTGACGCTGGGCGTGGCCGCCGCAAGGAGCTTCCCCGGGACTCCCCGACGGCATCGCCCGCGCGCCGCGACGCCAATGTCGGCGCGCCCCCCTGCGAGGATCGCGCCCGCTCCCTTCCTTTCTTTTACGCCCCTTTTGCCTGCGCACTCAAAAGTCCAAGGCTGCGGGCGCAGCGCAGCGCGGAGTCCCCACGACGCGCGCAGGTCGCCCTGGAGGGGTCCCAGCGACGCGCGCGGGTCGTCCGCTGCGCGGAGCAAAGAGACCTAGCTGGCTTGCTGATAGCGGGCAAGGCTCTTGCTGGTGTGCAGGGCGACGACGGGCGAGCGAGGCGCGGATTTCCGGCGGCCTCCGACGGAGGTGTCCTGGGTGGGGGAGACGCATGCGGACTGCGCTTATGGGGCCACGAAGCGTTGTATTGGGTGGGGAACCGCATGCGGACTGCGCCGCGGGGACCTCCGGCGGAGCTCCCTATGGGGCCACGAAACGCTGTGTTGGGTGAAAGAAACGCATGCGGACTGCGCCGCGGGGACCTTCGGTGGGGCCCCATATGGGGCCACGAAACGCCATGCTGGGTGAGTGAGACGCATGCGGACTGCGCCACGGGGACCTCCGGTGGAGCCCCTATGGGGCCACGAAACGTTGTACTGGGCGGGGGAACCGCATGCGGACTGCGCCACGGGGGCGTTCGGTGGCGCTCCGATGGGCCACGAAACGCTTTACTGCGCCACGGGGACCTTTGGTGGAGCTCCATATGGGGCCACGAAACGCTGTATTGGGCGGGGGGGACGCATGCGGACTGCGCCACGGGGACTTCCGGTGGAACCCTTCATGGGGCCACGAACCGTTGAACTGGGTGGGGGAGACGCATGCGGATTGCGCCACCGCGACCTTCGGTGGCGCTCCCTTTGGGGCCACGAAGCGCTGTACTGGGTGAGGGAGACGCATGCGTATTGCGCCACGGGGACCTTCGGTGGAGCCCCTATGGGGCCACGAAGCGCTGCAGTGGGTGGGGAGACGCATGCGGACTGCGCCGCGGGGGCGTCCGGTGGATCTCCCTTTGGGGCCGCGAAGCGCTGTACTGGGTGAGGGAGACGCATGCGGACTGCGCCACGGTGGCCTTCGGTGGAGCTCGTATGAAGCCACGAAGCGTTGTACGGGGTGGATGATGATGACGGCGAGTATGACGATGATGATGATGATGATGATGATGATGATGATGTTGATGATGATGATGATGGTGGTGATGATGATTATGATGATGATGCTGAGAGGAGGGGAGGGGGGAGGAGGAAGGAGGAGGACACGCGGGGACCGTCTCTTCAAAACGAGGACCCAACAACGCAGGTTGGTTGCAACGCAGGTTGGTTGGGAACAAAAACGCCATTTTAACCTCCAGCCCCGCGGTGGTCCGACATGCGCCCCGCGGCGTGGAGTGGAGGAACGCCCACTGTAGCCCTGCCAGCGGATGTGGAGAGGGGACGAGGAAGAGGAGAAGGGAAAAGTAGTACGAGGAAAAGGAAGGAGTAGCCTGTGAAAGAGGAGGAAGAGGGGGAGCAGGAGGGGGAGGAGGAGGGGAGCAGGAGGGGGAGGAGGAGGAAGAGGAGGAGGAGGAGGAGGAGGAGGAGGAGGAGGAGGAGGAAGAGGAGGCGGAGGAGGAGAGGAGGAGGAGGAGGAGGAGGAGGAGGAGGAGGAGGAGGAGGAGGGAAAGGAGGAGGAGGAGGAGGGGGGGGGAGGAGGAGGGATAATTGGAGAAGGGGGAATAGGAGGATGAGAGGGATTCAGGAGAAGGAGGAGAAGGAGGAGGAGGAGGAGGAGCAAGAGGAGGAGGAGGAGGAGGAGGAGGAGAGGGGAAGCGGAGGAGGAGGAGGAAAAGGGAGGAGGAAAAGGGAGGAAGAGGGAGGAGGAGGAGGAGGAGGAGGAGGAGGAGAAGGAGGAGGAAGAGGGAGGGTGAGGAGGAGGAGCAGGAGGAAGAGGAGGAGGATGAGGACGGCCTGGACCCCCCCCAAGGTGGTGCACTTCCCGGAGCTGGTCACGCTGCACCTGCGGTGGTCGCACTTCGAGCAGCAGGCCTTGGCCCCCGCCCTCGCGCCTCGTCGGAGGCGCTCCCTCGAGGGTGGTCCGGTCGTCCCGATGCGCCGACGGAGGCCCCAGGCATGAGCAGAAGTAGTGTTAGGTCAGGCAGTCTCTACCGGAGGGAGACCCAAGAATAGCCCCAAAAACTGTATGGGGACGATTTGTTGTTTGTATGTTTTGAGGTGTAAGCAGAAATCGCCCAACAACCGCCTGTAGGGGCGTATGCCCGAGCTATAAGTAGTGAAACACCCAACGAGAGGGATAGAGAGAGAGAGAGACGGAGAGAAGCTGCGTGTACGGCCGCCGACGGCAACCGCGTCGATGCCGGCAGTGCGGCGAACGCTGCCGAAGCTTAAGTCGGGCTTGTCTTTCTGAAGGAGGAATATTCAAATATAGTGAGCAAATAGCCAGGAGGGACAGAAACACACAGACACAATTAGTCGTCGACTCCAAGGAACATATCGGAAAATATGGGAAGTGGGGGGGGGAAGACGAAAACCCAGAAAATATGGAAGATAGGGGGAATTATCTTATTTGTGTGTATTTATTTGTGTGTCCTGGGGCCCCTTCAAATAGTCAGGGAACGATGTTCTACTATGTCCTTGGTGGGGGGGGACATGCCCGACCTAAGCCGAAGCTCGGGTCGCCGACTCGGACACAGGAAGGAGGAGGACGTGAGTCTGCCCCCGGCTCCTCTGAGAGAGATGGGCATTGACGACCGAAGCTTCGGGCACCGGGGGCCCTCGCGGGTCACCACGGATCAGGAGGGATAATTTTTTTTCTTGGGAAGTATTTAGTGAATTTCATTGCCGTGCAATAGTGATGAGTGTTTAGTCGTCGTTGTGTCTGTTTTCGTCGCTTCCGGGGGCCGTCTTCGGGCCCCTGGGACCGTCAGAAGCGGACCCAGGGTTATGATGCTCCGACCTACTTCAGTTCTGATCGCTGGGAAGAATTTCGAGCACCAAGAAAGTACCGAAACGGGAGGGTCTTCGCGTGTCGGGCCCTGCGAGGCGATACTCGTTCGACATTGCTTCGATACTTTTTCTGGAGGCTCGCCATGATTTCTGCGGTGTGCTCCGGAAGTACGATTGGAGCAACGTCAGCCCTGGATGAAAAATTGCCCTCGGGGAAGTCCCATGGGCGATACTTCGGCACGACCTGCCGAATCGGCATTTCTGTTCCAGGGGGACCTGCGGCTCCGCCTCGGCCCGCTGCGCGGAGGTGGGCCAAGCCACGCGTTCCAGACCATCGCCAGGTCGTGGAGAGGCAGGTCGGCGGCGCGCAGCAGGGCGCCACTGCGAACCCTACGGCCCCAACTTGCCCCGATTTGCCCGAAGGCCCCAAGCCAATCCACCCACGCCCCAATTTGCCACTACGAACCCCAAGGCCCCAATTTGCCCCAATTTGCCCGAAGTTGCCGCTACCAACCCAACCCGAAGGCCCCAATTTGCCTTCCATTCCCAGTGAGGGGGCCTCCCGGACAAAAAGGAACACACAGATGGAGCCCGTACGCCCCCCCACACGACATGTTGGTTCTCGGGTTGGGTCGGGGTGGCATGGGTAGTCAGGGTAGTCGAGGAGGAGGAAGAGGAGGAGGGGGAGAAGGAGGAGGAGGAGGAGGAGGAGGAGGAGGAGGAGGAGGAGGAGAGAGGAGGAGGAGGAGAGGAGGAGGAGGAGGAGGAGGAGGAGGAGGAGGAGGAGGAGGAGGAGGAGGAAGAGGAGGAGGAGGAGGAGGAGGAGAAGAGGAGGAGGAGGAGAAGGGGTAGTCAGGGTCTGTAAGCTTGGTTGTTCGAGCTTGTTCTGGACGGGGCTGGGTCTGGCCCCGTCCAGAACGAGCTCCGGCGTCCCGACGACCATAAAAATCCGTTCAGAGCATTCCGAATTTGTCGTCGTCCAGGAGACGATAAATCCGTTCAGTGCCTGTCAGAGCGTTCCGCAACGCTCTGGGATGGCCACGGCGCGGCGCACGAGACATCCTCCCAGGAGGGGGAGAAAAACGAGGAGGAGGAGGAGGAGGAGGAGGACGAGGAGGGGGAGGGGGAGGAGGAGGAGGAGGAGGAGGAGGAGGAGGAGGGGGAGGAGGAGGAGGAGGAGGAGGAGGAGGAGGAGGAGGAGGAGGAGGAGGAGGAGGAGGAGGAGGAGGAGGAGGAGTGGGAGGAGGGGGAGGAGGATGAGCCCCCTGGCTGGCCAGAGGGGCACTCTGCTGCGACGCCGCCCCCCAGCACAGACGGCCTGAGCGCCGCCCGTCGTAGGTCCTTGCATCACAACGGGCGTGTTTGACCCTCTGCTTCGACCTCTCTCAGAAGGGAAACATACACACAGACAGAATTCATCGTCGATCCCCCAGAAAATATGGAAGAATATCGGAAGTGGGGGGGAAGACAAAAAATCAAAAAAATATCTGAAAATATTTGAACATATGGAGAATCCGGTTATTTGTGTGTAATAATTTGTGTGTGTGCCAGTGCCCCTTCTCTTTCCGAACGAGTCTCGACTTATCCTCACTCGATTTCGTCTTCGTCCTGCCCTCGTCTTATTGTCTGCTGTGGACCCCTCGGGAGGGCTGCGCGGGCGCCTCCAGAGCCCCGCGGTCGCATTCGTGGGCGCGGCCTCCAGAGCCCCCTGGCATCGCTCGGACGTGTGCCTCTTAACTCGCCGAGGACCACCGAGGGGAATATGTGGCAGGCCTAGAGGTTGACACCGACGCCAGCATCGGCGCTTTGCCTCCACCGAAGGAAGAAGATCCCGATCTCGGTGACGGTGGTAAGATGCTGGCTTCCAAGGTGACCGAAATATTACCACCAACACCGAGTTGTGGGTTCATCTCCCCCCTGTGGAGGCACCCCCCTGTGGTGGTGTTGGTGCCCGTTCCCAGGCCTCCAAATCTAGGACCACCTTGCGACAAAAATCAGCGCACGAGGCCGACAAACGTGCAAGGGGCATATGGGCGCCCGAGCGATGGCGAGGAGAGGCCGGCTCTGGGCCTGCATGTTTTTTGTGTCTGCGCGTCTGCACGGTCTGCGGGCGCTCCGGAGGTCCCTGGCCTTCTCCCACCGTTCCCTCCCTCAGGCCCTCCTTCGGCCTCCTGGATGGGATCGGAGCGGAGCGGGTCGGAGGATCGCGCCGCATCGCTGACGCATCGGCGACGCGGCTCGATGCGGATCCCGATCTTCTCCACGCCGCCGTCGCCGATGCGTCGCCTGCGTCGGCGATGCATGGCGGATGCATCTCCGTTGCATCGGCGATGCACTGGCGATGCGGCGCGATCCTCCGACCCCATCTACTCGGACCCCGTCTAGGAGGCCTCTACCCTCGACCCCCCCTTCGCACCCCCCTTAACTCAGGACGGACAAAAACACACGGACACAGATCATCGCCGATCCCAAGAAGAAGAGATGGGGAGAGATGGGAAGCGGGGGGGAAGACAGAAGTCAAGAAGCATCTGAGAAGCTGCGGGGAATCCTGCGATGTGTGAGTGTGTATTTTGTGGGGTGTCCCTGGGCCCCCCTCTATCGGGTGGTGACCACACCGCGTGATGAGTCAGTCGGGAGTCGGTGTCGCCGCACGGTTTCTCGGACCGTTCTCCGAGGACGTCTCGGGCGATTGAGGCTTCCGAGGTCCCAAGACCGTGCGGTGACGGACAGCGTGGTAAGGTCTCTTGGGATTTCGACATCACCACACGGTGTGTCACCACACCCTTCTTGGGTCCCTGAACTCCTCATCGTCTTCGGCCTTTGTGCTTGACTCGTTCATCAGCAATCCTGCCGTAGTTTGACAGCAGCTCGAATCCACTGGGGCGACGCTCGCACGGCGATGCTCAGACACAAGGCCGACGTGAACTCGGCGAGAACCCGACCCAGACATGCGATGTCTTGTTACCTAACAGCGAAGATTGATAGGTTTCTAGTAGGCTCAAAAGAAAGCATCATGACGCCCCAGGGGGGTCTGGGCAGATGCCGGACGGGTGCCGGGGAGAATCCGCGGAAGTCGTTTTAAGCAAACAGTTACACATTTCGTGGTCTTCGAGGTCCCAGAACTCATCCGGGCATGATTTTTGAATGACCCGAACAACTGTAGGCCACTTCGTGGTCTTCGAGTCCCAGAACTCCATTTCGGGCATGATTTTCAATGCACGGAGCCAAACTGTAGCCACTCCTCGTCCGTCTTCGATCCCAGAATCACTCCTGGCATGATTTGAATGCCGGAGCAACTGGAGGCGCACTCGGGTCTTCGAGTCCCAGAAACTCCATTCCCGGAGCCACCTGTTCAGAAGATGAGGCGGCTGATGCTGAGGCTGAGGCAGGATGAGGGTGAGGCAGGCGTGAGGCTGAGGCCGGATGCTGCTGGCAGACTGAGGCTGAGGCTGAAACAGGCGAGCTGAGGCCGAGGGCAGGATGAGGCTGAGGCTGAGCATTGCTGATGCTGAGAGGCTGAGGCTGAGGTGAGGCTGAGGCTGTATTAGGCTGAGGACTGAGCAGCCTGAGGCTGAGGCCGAGGCTGAAGACTGACTGAGTCTGAGGCTGAAGCAGGCTGAGGCTGAGGCTGAGGCAGGCTGAGGCTGAGGCAGGCTGAGGCTGAGGCTGAGGCAGGCTGAGGCTGAGGCTGTGACTGGGACTGCCGTTGCCACTGCGACTGTCATCGCGAATGCGACTACGACTGCGAGAACAGCAGAATTCTACAACTGGATTCTCATCTGAATCTTAAGGGGAATGCTTCCAGATATGCTCCTACACATCGCTGTTAGGTTGCTTTGCCGGGATAATTGTTTTACCTAACAGCGAAGACTGATAGGTTTCTAGTATAGTCAAAAGAGAGCATCTTGACGCCCCAGGGGGGTCTGGGCAGATGCCGGACGGGTGCCGGGGAGAATCCGCGGAAGTCGTTTTAAGCAAACAGTTACACATTTCGTGGTCTTCGAGGTCCCAGAACTCCATTCCTGGGCATGATTTTGAATGCCCGGAGCCAACTGTAGGCCACTTCGTGGTCTTCGAGTTCCCAGAACTCCATTCCTGGGCATGATTTTCAATGCCCGGAGCCAACCGTAGGCCACTTCGTGGTCTTCGAGTTCCCAGAACTGCATTCCTGGGCATGATTTTGAATGCCCAGAGCCAACTGTAGGCCACTTCGTGGTCTTCGAGTTCCCAGAACTCCATTCCTGGGCATGATTTTGAATGCCCGGAGCCAACTGTAGGCCACTTCGTGGTCTTCGAGTTCCCAGACCTCCATTCCTGGGCATGATTTGGATGTCGAGTTCCCCCAGAACTCAGTCCTGGGCATGATTTTGAAGTCGGAGCCAATTTAGGCCAGTTCGTTGTCTCGAGTCCCAGAACTCCATTCTGGGGCATGATCATTCTGAATGCCGGAGCAACTGTAGGCCACTTCGTGGTCTTCGAGTTCACAGAACTCCATTCCGGGCACATTTGAATGCTGAAGCAGGCTGAGGCTGAGCAGGCTGAGGCTGAGGCTGAGGCTGAGGCAGGCTGATGCTGAGGCAGGCTGAGGCTGAGGCTGAGGCTGATGCAGGCTGAGGCTGAGGCAGGCTGAGGCTGAGGCCGAGGCTGAAGGCAGACTGATGCTGAGGCTGAAGCAGGCTGAGGCTGAGGCTGAGGAAGGCTGAGGCTGAGGCAGGCTGAGGCTGAGGCCGAGGCTGAAGGCAGACTGAGGCTGAGGCTGAAGCAGGCTGAGGCTGAGGCTGAGGCAGGCTGAGGCTGAGGCTGAGGCAGGCTGATGCTGAGGCAGGCTGAGGCTGAGGATGAGGCTGATGCAGGCTGAGGCTGAGGCAGCCTGAGGCTGAGGCCGAGGCTGAAGGCAGACTGAGGCTGAGGCTGAAGCAGGCTGAGGCTGAGGCTGAGGCAGGCTGAGGCTGAGGCAGGCTGAGGCTGAGGCTGAGGCAGGCTGATGCTGAGGCAGGCTGAGGCTGAGGCTGAGGCTGATGCAGGCTGAGGCTGAGGCAGGCTGAGGCTGAGGCCGAGGCTGAAGGCAGACTGAGGCTGAGGCTGAAGCAGGCTGAGGCTGAGGCTGAGGCTGAGGCTGAGGCTGATCTGAGGCAGGCTGATGCTGAGGCAGGCTGAGGCTGAGGCTGAGGCTGATGCAGGCGAGGCTGAGGCAGCTGAGGCTGAGGCGAGGCTGAAGGCAGACTGAGGCTGAGGCTGAAGCAGGCTGAGGCTGAGGCTGAGGCAGGCGGAGGCTGAGGCTGAGGTGAGGCTGAGGATGGGGAAGGCTGAGGCTGAGGCAGGCTGAGGCTGAGGCTGTGACTGCGACTGCCGTTGCCACTGCGACTGTCATCGCGAATGCGACTGCGACTGCGAGAACAGCATAATTCTACAACTGGATTCTCATCTGAATCTTAAGGGGAATGCTTCCAGGTATGCTCCTACACATCGCTGTTAGGTTGCTTTGCCGGGATAATTTCAGTACGGGGCCTCCAGAAATCCCGACATTTTCCCAAGTGTTCATTCCCCAGTCGTTTTGTTGACGTTCCAGGGGCCCGGTGAAGGCCACCAGAGGCCGAAGCGTACAGAAAATGTCCAATACTGATTTTTGCACGACGCGAGCACGTCTGGGGTCGTACCTCCGAACTGAGCCCCACGTAAGTCGCACCGCGCTGGCCTCTTGCTGGGCTGCTTCTCGGCGGCGAGCGAAGGGGGGGGGAAGTGAGAAGGGGCGGGCCTTCTCAGAAAGCTCAGAATTTCCCCGGCCTTCTGAGAGGCGTTCCAAGCCGTCCTCGCAGACACGGAACACTTCTCAGAAGGCGCGAAGGTTTCGGAGATGTCCCGTCGCCGTCTGAGAAGGCCTTCTCCGTCTCACTTCCCCCCCTCGCTCACGGCCGAGTTTTCGAGTAGGGGATCGACTACAGAATTGATACCCCAGAATTGTTTGCCTAGTCGAACCCATGAGAGAAAATAAGTAGAATCGTCAGTAGATCCACGGAGCACTGTAATTATGCTTCGTAGATTCGACGGGGAACCAATTTTGGTGAACATCGTTTCTGTAGTCGCTCCCCGAATGCGAGCAAATGATTAGAAAACGCCCGGGGGGCCGCCACCCCACTGTCCAGGCAACGATTGGAAATGTTCCCCGGCGATTTGAAATGTTCCCCCCCCCCCCCGCGCCCCTCGGGCATGGACCGCGGCGGCCGACGGAGCGAACCCGCGTGAGAGGGGGAGAGGGAAGGGAGGAGGAGGAGGAAGAGGAGGAGGAGGAGGAGGAGGAGAGAGGAGGAGGAGAGGAGGAGGAGGGGGAGGGGGAGGAGGAAGCAGGAGGAGGTAGGAGGAGGAGGAGGGGGAGGAGGAGGAGGAGGGAGGAGGCAGGAGGAGGAGGAGGAGGAGGAGGAGGAGGAGGAGGAGGTGGAGTAGAGGGAGGCGGGGCACGGAGTCGCATCATTCTCTCTCGCTCTCTCTCTCTCTCTCTCTTTCTCGTTCTCTCTCTCTCTCTCTTTTCCTCTCGCTCCTTGTCTCCCCCCCTGTATAATTATACATATACATTGCCAGTTTTAATACATGTTCCGCGTGCGGATCGTGTATTAAAAAAGACAGGGATTTATCATAAAAGTCAACGATGAGTTCATGCATAGATTTATTCATAAATTAACCAGGTATTCAAATCATACCCTAATAACATCCAATGTTTTTTAAATAAAAAACTACCCTGCATATTCTGGCCCTGCCGTATCCCCGCCCCGTCCTATCCGCAAGCGGCGACGTCTTGCTACCCCGGCGCCGCCGTCGTCGCAGCAAAGGTGGCGGCGCCGTCGCACCCCTGCGCTGTCGTCGCCACCCCCCCCCCCGCGCACGCTCCCTCCGCGGAAGCGCTGCCCGCTCGTCGCACCCTGCGCGCCGTTGTCGTCCGCCCTTCCCCCCAGCCCCTCCCCCCCCTCCCCCCTCCCCCCCTCCTCCCACTTGTTCCCCCCCCTACACACCTTCCCCCCCTCCCACCCCCAACCCCCCCAACACCCCTTACCCCTCCCCCCTCCTCCCTTCTCTACGCCATGTCATGCCGTGCTCTACCTTGCATCGCGTACCCTCTCGCGATTTTTGCCCTGCTCGACATCCGACTCTGCGAATGACAGGAGATCTACGCCATCGTAAGGGATGGGAGGATGGGGTAGGACGTCAGACATGACGCGAGCGCACCTAGTTTGCCCTTACCTACCCCCCCTTTACCTCCTGTCCGCAAAGGCCTCCGGCCGCCGTGGTCGCACCCCCCTGCCCCCCACGTCCCATCCGCAAAGGACGTCGTCCTTGCATCCCCCCCACGTCCTATCCGCAAAGGGCGCCAGAGGGCGCCGTCGTCGCACACCGCCGCCGCCGTCGTCGCCCCCCCCTCCCTGCGTCCCATCCGCAAAGAGCGCCCGTCGTCGCACCCAGGCGCCGTCGTCGTCGCACCCGGGCGCCGTCGCCGTCGGCGCTGTATTCCTCTTCGTATAGATTGTTAGGATTGAGTCCCAAAAAACTATTGATTCAATCGTCACTGGTGAAAAAGTCCAGAAAGTATTAGAACTCTTGATCGTCACCGGTTAATGAGTTCACCAACCGTAATTAGAAATTGTTGGTGCTACCGTCACCAGTTAAATCTGCGAATTTAATTAACAAGCTCTAATTTCCAATCTCGACAAAATATCACGTGGCCGCATTACTCGAAGCTCGTGTTTATGCCATTTCTCTTCCTCGAGCAGCGCGCCGCCGAGCTTCGGACCCCAGCGCCTCAAAGGTGGCAGCCCCCCGGGCGCCCGCCCTCGGGGGCAACGGTCGAGGGGGGGGCAATGAGGCAGAGGGGGTGGGCGCGACACAGCGGCCCCTCATCGCCCACGGTTGGGGGGGAACGAGAAGCGACACGAGGTCCACCGGGGGGTCACTTCCCGCGAGGAGTCGGGAGCCTCGAGACGGGGGTCAATGCAAACGGGGGTCAGCCAGGGCACCGCATCCTGCAGGATCCTGCGAAGACCCCTTCTGGCTGACCCGGGTTAGCGAGCCACTCGTGGCCGCGAGGCGGCCGCGCATATTGGCTGTCCTGGGTTTGCGAATGCCTGCGTTGCAGTTTCTGTTTCCCTGCGCTGCAGTTTTTGGTTTCCTCCTGACCCGGGTCTGGACTGACCCGGGCCAGAAGATCCCCGAAGGAGGTCCACAGTGCCTCTCCGAGCTGGGGCGGGGGGGGGGCGTCTCGGACGAGGGGGGTGGGGCGGGGGCACACCATCAGGCGGGCCACCCCGGGGCTTCTCGCGCTGGTGGTCCGTGGCGGCGTCGGTGTCGCGGTGCCATGTTCCTGCAGGGGTCGCCGGTGGAGGTCTGACATCGGCGGCGGCGGCGAGGAGG
The DNA here is from genome assembly GCA_963575745.1 of Prorocentrum cordatum. Lineage (NCBI taxonomy): Eukaryota > Dinophyceae > Prorocentrales > Prorocentraceae > Prorocentrum > Prorocentrum cordatum. The sequence continues at coordinate 445,034 of CAUYUJ010005792.1, forward strand.
AGGCCCTCTCGGAGGGCGGCGGGGCTCTTCAGAAGCCCTCGCGCCGCCTGAGAAGTGTTCTGTGTCTCTTCGGGGAAGGCTCAGAAGACTTCTCGGGAGGCCTGGGGACTGCCGATGCTTGCCCCGCCCCGCCCAGGAGCGCGCGGGCATGCCATCGGTGCCCCATCGCCGATCTACCGGCGACAGGAACTTGTTATCGCCTATCTGTCGCCGATCTATCGGCGATGTGTCGCCGCTTCCGGGCTGATGTTTCTCCCACTCTGCTTGGTCCTCCTCCTCCTCCGCCTCCTCCTCCTCTGGCCTCTCCGCCTCCTCCGCCTCCTCCGCCTCCTCCTCCTCCTCCGCCTCCTCCTCCTCCTCCTCCTCCGCCTTTTCGTTGCCCCTCGCGCCCGCCGCCCCCGCGCGCGCCTCCCGCCCATGGGGGCCTCCTGCGGCTCGGGCGTGAAGGACATCGAGGACCTCTCCGGGCCCCTGCGGACCTCGGCCTGCGGCTCGCGCGGCCTGGTGCCCCAGGATCGGGGGCGTTCGAGACGGGTGCAGGGAGGATGGGCACGCACACCGACAGCAGCCGGTGTCCATTTCGAATTCTCCTCCTCCTCCTCCTCCTCCTCCTCCTCCTTCTCCTACTACTCCCCCTCCTCCCCCTTCTCATCCTTCTCCTCATCCTCCTGCCCACCAGTGGCCGCTGGCGATGTTGGACAATACCTGCTGTCAGAACCGTGCCCATTCTTTCCGTACCCGTTCGGGGCGCCCAATCAGGAGGACGAGCAGTGGTTGGAGAGGCTTCGGGCCGAGACGGGTGTGAAGCCGCTCTATCGCGCGCAGGACTCCTCGAAGAACCGATGCATCTCCAGAGATCCAGCGTTGCAAGGAATCTGAAGCATCCTCAAGAATCACGACCCGAGCTATAGAGCCATAGACTCCGTCTGTTTTCTCGGCATCTGCTTGTCGAGCTTGATCGATCCGTGACGGCTACGGGGCCCAGAGCCGAAGGTTCCCTTTGCGAACGAAACGGCGCCGCCCGGATGTCAAGGGCGCGCCAGCACCTACGATCGGAGGTCTGCAGGATTGCGTTGTGGATCGGCGCTGCTTCCCCCCCCGGGTGGCGCCTCCTGCGCCGGGCGGGCGGCAACGTGGGGGGGGGCATAGTGGGCCCTGGAAACGGCAGGGCCGGTTTTTGTTACCAGTTCCGTTTTGCTGTTTTTTGTCGGTTCCGTCGTTGTTTTTGTTGCCGGATTTATTCATTTTTCTTCTTTTTTTCTGTTTTTTTTTATTCTTTTTTCTTACATTTTCTCTTTTTATCTTTCCCTTATTTTTTAGTTTTTTGTCTTTTTTTTTATTTTTTTCTTGTTTTGTTTTATTTTTTTGTTCTAATTTTTCCTCGTTCTTTTTCTTTCTTTTTCTTCTTTTTTTCTTTTTTTCTTTTCTTTTTTTTCCATTTTTTTTTCCTCTTTCTTTTCATTTTCTTTTAAACCCTCAGTCGGTGTGTTTGTTCCGTTTATTGTTCCGTTCGTTCTTGGTCGTGTTTGGTAGTTCCCCACATAAGAAGGTGGGTTCTTGTTTTCTCTGCACACCCTCCGCGCAGGATCTCTCGTCCTCCTCCCTCTCCTCTGCTCATCTTTGCTTCCTCCTCCGCATCATCATCACCATCACCATCACTCCCCACTCATCATCATCATCACCATTAGCATCACCATCACCATCGCACGATCACTCACCATCATCGGCATCGAACGATCATCATCATCATCATCATCATCATCATCATCATCATCATCACTACTCGCTGACTCACCACTTCGTCCCCATCATCATCACCACCATTTACCATCAGAATCGCACGATCACTCACCATCAGCACTCATCATCACCACCATCATCATCATCACGTCGTCATCATCACCACCACCATCATCATCATCATCATCGTCATCATCATCATCATCATCATCATCATCATCATCATCATCATCAATCATATATCATCATCAAACACCGTCGTCATCATCCCATCACCATCATCCACCAAGAGGGAGCCTCGTCTGTGAGTGAATTGTGAGGAAGTCTCAGGCGGGAGCCCCTCCCTATGGGGCCCGCAGATCATGTTACTAATCCGAGCGGGTCATCGGATTCCTGTAACTGTCGTCACTTTTGGGCTCCTCAGGCCTGAATTTGGAGGAAGTATCAAGCGGGAGCCTCGTCTGTGAGTAAATTGTGAGGAAGTCTCAGGCGGGAGCCCCCTCCCTATGGGGCCCGCAGATCATGTTACTAATCCGAACGGGTCATCGGATTCCTGTAACTGTCGTCACTTTTGGGCTCCTCAGGTTTGAATTTGGAAGAAGTATCAAGCGGGACCCTCGTCTGTGAGTGAATTGTGAGGACGCGTCAGGCGGGAACCCCCTCCCTATGGGGCCCGCAGATCATGTTATTAATCCGAGCGGGTCATCGGATTCCTGTAACTGTCGTCATTTTTGGGCTCCTCAGGTTTGAATTTGGAGGAAGTATCAGGCGGGAGCTTCGTCTGTGAGTGAAGTGTGAGGAAGTCTCAGGCGGGAGCCGCCTCCCTATGGGGCCCGCAGATCATGTTATTAATCCGAGCGGGTCATCGGATTCCTGTAACTGTTGTCACTTTTTGGCTCCTCAGGTTTGAATTTGGAGGAGGTATCAAGCGGGGGCCTCGTCTGTGAGTGAAGTGTGAGGAAGTCTCAGGCGGGAGCCGCCTCCCTATGGGGCCCGCAGATCATGTTATTAATCCGAGCGGGTCATCGGTATTACGGAACTGTCGTCACTATTGGCGTCCTCAGGTCTGAATTTGGAAAGAGTAAAAGAGAAGTATCAAGCGGGACCTAGTCTGTGAGTGAATTGTGAGGGAGCGTCAGGCGGGAGCCCCCTCCCTATGGGGCCGAGATTCATGTACTAAATCGACGGGTGCATCGAATTCCCTGTAACCGTAGTCACTTTTTGGGCTCCTCAGGTTTGAATTTGGAGGAAGTATCAAGCGGGACCCTCGTTTGTGAGTGAATTGTGAGGAAGTCTCAGGCGGGAGCCCCCTCCCTATGGGGTCCGCAGATCATGTTATTAATCCGAGCGGGTCATCGGATTCTTGTAACCGTCGTCACTTTTGGGCTCCTCAGGTTTGAATTTGGAGGAAATATCAAGCGGGAGCCTCGTCTTTTGTTTGAGGAATTGCTGGGAAATCTCAGGCGGGGCCCTCCCTATGGGGCCCGCGGATCATGTTATTAATCCGAGCGGGTCATCGGATTCCTGTAACTGTCGTCACTTTTGGGCTCCTCAGGTTTGAATTTGGAGGAGGTATCAAGCGGGAACCTCGTCTGTGAATGAAGTGTGAGGAAGTCTCAAGCGGGAGCCCCCTCCCTATGGGGCCCGCAGATCATGTTATTAATTCAAGCGGGTCATCGGATTTCTGTAAGTGTCGTCACTTTTGGGGTCCTCAGGTTTGAATTTGGAGGAAGTATCAGGCGGGAGCCTCGTTTGCCAATCAATTGCGAGCAAGTCTCAGGCGGGAGCCCCCTCCCTATGGGGCCCGCAGATCATGTTATTAATCCGAGCGGGCCATTGGATTCTTGTAACTGTCGTCACTTTTGGGCTCCTCAGGTCTGAATTTGGAAGAAGTATCAAGCGGGACCCCCGTCTGTGAGTGAATTGTGAGGACGCGTCAGGCGGGAGCCTTCCTATGGGTCCCGCAGCTCACGTGGTTCCTCCGGGTCATCCTCCGGCGCGCGCTTCCTCTGGGTCGTCCTCCGGCGCGTATCGGCTGGGACGCACGTCGTGCGCTTCCTCTGGGTCGTGTTCCGCACGAGGACGAGGAGGAGGAAATTTGCCAGGAAAAGGAGGAGGGATGATGCAGGACGAGACAGGAAAGCAGGAAGAGGAAGAGGCTGAGGGGAGGAAGGACGAGGAGGAAAAGCAGGAGGAGGAATGCCCGAGGAGGCCCCAGTAGGTCCCGGAAGGCCCAGAAGGCTCCAGGAGGCCCCAAGAGGCCCCAGGAGGCCCCAGGAGGGGGCAGGAGGCCTAAGGAGGAGGCAGGAGGAGGAGGAGGAGGAGGAGGAGGAGGAGGGGGAGGAGGGGGGAGGAATATGGAAACGAGGAGGAGGAGGAGGAGGAGGAGGAGGAGGAGGAGGAAGCGGATGAGGGAGAGGGAGAGCAGGAGGAGGACAGGGGATGAAGAGGAGGAGGAGGAGGAGAAGGGAGAGGGAGAGCAGGAGGAGGAGGCAGGAGGCAGGAGGGGCAGGGGGAATGGGGGGGAGGAAGCATAACGAGGGGGAGGGGGAGGAGGTGGAGGAGGCAAGAAGAGGAGGAAGAGGCAGGGGGTGAGGCAGGAGGAGGAGCAGACAGGAGGAGAACGAGGAGGCAAGAGTAGGTGGGAGAAGGGAAGGGGCAGGAGGATACCCCCATGCAAGCTAAAGAGATTCTCATGTGGGGTCCTTCCGTCGGAGTAATTTTTGTGCATTGTGTTTACCGTTTCCGTTTCAAGAGGCGCTTTTTATTTTTTGTCTTTTTCTTATTATTTTTGTTAATTTTTCTTTTTTTATTTTTTTTTTTTTTTTTTTCTACTTTTTTCTTTATTTTTCTTTTTATTTTTTTTGTTTTTTTTTTTATTTTCCATTTTATTTTCTCGGGGGCTTTCGAAAACAGTGAAAAAAAACGGCCCTGCCGTTTCCGGGGCCCACTATAGGGGGGGGCAATCGATGGGGTGCCCGAGCATTGCAGGGAGGCGGCCCCGGCGGGGGCCGAAACGGCCCCCTGAGCTGCACCCCCCCGGGCCCACAAAGGTTCTGGGATGGACGCGCGTTTCTTCACCAGCCTCGAGCTTATCCCTATCCCTAATATTTACACGCTAAAAGGAGATGACAATCTTAGGGATACACCCTCAGAAACCGAGGAAAATTCTAAGGTCGCCATCGTGACGAGGCGATGCCCAACATAGGGATAGGGATATGTTCCAGGCTGGTAATTTCTTGGACACTTCCCTCGCTTATCTCCCCCGCTCCCGATGTGGACGCCCGACAGGGGTGCGGACAAAAATGTGCACGATGCCACGATACACATCGCTTCCCAAACCGACAGCTGCCGCTGTCGGGCAGGCGGCTTCGGCAGCAAATCATGGGAGCCTGGTATACCCTCTGAATTCCGTCTTTGGCGTCGATTAGCGTCGATTAGCGTTTTGGAGTCGGTGAGGTAGCGCCGATTTAGCGTCGGCCAGCGTCGATTTAGTGTCGACTAGCGCCGATTCGCAAGAGTTTTTCAAGATAATATGGCAGGCTCCCATGAGTTGCCACCGACGGCGGCCTTCTGCACTTTTTCAATGCCCCTTCCGATCGCCCCCGACTCGATGAGCGCCTGGCAGGACATCCGCGTCGTGCACCTCGAGCTCACGACCCGCTGCAACGCGGCGTGCCCGCAGTGCGCGCGCAACGAGCAGGGGGGGCAGGAGATAAGGGGGTCTGCCAGGGGGGTCGTGACTACCGCCAGCCCGCATGGTAAGGATGAGCAATTTTCGAAGGTTGCCCTTGCATTTTTCCCTTTCTCTCGACAGTGGTGGAAAACAAACGCCGTAAACATCAACTTTCGGCGCTCCGCGCGGATTTCTCGGATCCGCGCTGGGGCCCCCTGGCAGCGCCTCCGGCGCAGTCCCTGGCGCGCTCCGCGCGCCAGGGAGGGGGTCAGAGTAGATGGGGTCGGAAGATCGCGCCGCATCGCCGATGCATCGGCGATGCGGCTCGATTTGGGGCCTGTGTTTCCTCACGCCGATGTCGCCGATGCATCGCCGACGCATCGCCGATGTATCGCCGATACATCGCCGATACATCGCCGATACATCGGCGATGCGGCGCGATCCTCCGACCCCATCTACTCGGACCCATATAGGAGGCCTCTAATATTTTACCTTCGGCCGATCCTCGGCAAGTTTCGCTGGCCGGCCTCGCTTGAAAAAACGTCCGCCCTCCAGAGGCCTTTTTGCACCCTTGCCGCGCAGCCTTCTTATACAGGTTGACTGTTGGAATCCACTGCCCCTATTGTATAGGAGGGGGTACAGAGGACAGAGTGTTTACAGAGTTTAGAGGAATGAGTGAATTCAGTATGGGTCGGGCTTGAAGTGCCTCGAAGGAAGCGCGCGCACCCGGATCGCAAGCACATTGCCATATGCGGACCAAGGACAGTTTGCTTTCCGTCGTCATCCTCGCCCTTGCTCCGTTGCCGTTTCTTTTGCCCCCCCGTGGATGGTGTCGAAAGCGTCCGAGGCTCGGGCAGGGGAGCACTTTTTCCCCACCTCCCCCATGATTCCTCGTTCCTCTTTGCCTCCGTGCTCCACCGTCCGTCGTCCTAATTCGTCTTCCCTCCTCGTTCGAAAAGCGAGGTCCCTGGCGCAGACCTGTTAAGGAGGTCCATGACATGTGGCACCTCTCGTAATCTCGGATTGCTGTGCGGCGTTTTTTTGGGGTCCTCCGAAACGTTCGGGACGTCTTCGGGCCGTTGGGGGCCGCTTTGGTGCCGCGTCTCACCGTGGCCGCCCTGGGCCAGGGAACCGTGCATTTGCAGTTCCCTCGGGGGCGCCCTGGGCCTGGGAAGTGTGTGTTCGCATTCCCTCCTAGCTGGGCATGTCTACCTCGGTTCGGGGTTGGCAAAGCCGGGGCACTCTCGAGGTGGCGAGCGTTTACATTTTCGAAATACACACATCAAAGTGTGCTTTGTGTACACATTTTGTGTCTTCATCTGTGTATTGTCGTGTGTGGGCCCACTGTTTACACATATTGTGGTGTGATCTGTGTACACAGATTTCGTTCCCGTCTGTGTATTTGGTGTGTGCCCCTCGCGGGTCACGTTTCTCTTTTGGTTGGTTCAGTACGCGGTCGAAATACACAGTTCGTGTCTCCAACTGTAAATTTGTTGCGCGCCGGTCGCTGGAGTGGTCACTGGGCGGGTGTTTCCGCGGGTCCCCCAGCTGGTCCGGGAGGGGGCCGTGGTCTGGGAGTGCAAAGGCGCGGGTGGGTGGGGATAGTGGTCTGTGGGAAGGAAAGGGTTCGATCGGCGGGGAGGACAAGGGGCCGGAGATGAACGGGACTGGACGAGAGGGGAGGACATGTGTTCAGGAGGAGCTGCATCATCGGCGTCAGCATCACGAGGACGAGAGGGGGCAAAAGGAGGGCATGACCTGCATTAGGGCGGAGAGACTGGGTGAGGGCAAGCATGTGGACGAGGGGGAAGTCATCCGGCGGAGGAGGACGACGAGGAACGACATGAATTGGCACATGGGGGGTGGCAGTGTGGATGAGGAGCATGATGAGGACTGGGGGTAGTCGGGGGGGGCATGAGGAGGGTGGGCCCAAAGCGAGAAGATATTGAGAGGAGGCGTGGGTTGGGGCATGAGTTCGAGGAGGGCGCCAGCTAGCGTTTAGCTGAACAGTGTTGTGCGTGTCCGTGCACCCCCCCAGAACACAGTGACCGGTTGCAGAGCTTCATGATATGGGTAATCGTTCCACTCGTGTTTCCCGTCCAAAGGGTCGAGTCCACGACGCCCCGTGGCGTCGCGTTGATGCCGGCCCACTGTGCCAGACCGCATATGCACAGACAGGCATAATATGTGATGCAACGTTTGTTTCACGACCTTCTTTATAGTAACAGACCCACGCTGGAATCAACGTTGAAAAGTAAGGTGGGTGGATTGATGGCAGGGGCTTCGGCTGCAAATCGTGGGAGTCTGGTGTGCCCTAGTAACTCCATCTTCAGCGTCGAGTAGCGTCTGGAAGCCGCAGGGACAGCGCAAGTTCAGCGTCGGGTGAGCTTCGACATGCGTCGGTCTAGCCTCGATCTGACGCCGATCAAGCGCCGATGAGCGTCGACTCGCGAGAGCCGAGAGGGATGGCATGGGAGGTTCCCGTATCAGCTGCCACACAAGCCGGGGCCACGAAGTTCCCCCAGGTCTCATATGGCGCCTCCTCGCACAGGCTCCCCAGGCCTCATGCCGCATTCGTCTGTCCATGCCCCCCAATGATCAATGTTTGCGGTGGGTCGAACGAGCTGCACTTCGACCGCAGGCTTCCGCGAACACCAACTTTGAGACTGGGGGAGCGGAGGAGTGTGAGGGCCTGCGAGGGGGCAGACCGAGCGCCTGTGAGGGGGCAGACGCCGCCGCCCCACTTTTGCGTTATGGCCCGCGGCTTCCTGGGACGGAAATGGTGTCGGGGGCGGCCAGGAGGGGGGTGATGACTAGGGGGAGGTGGATATCATGGCGGGGCCATGATATCTTTCCAGATATCATGGCCAATACGTCCCTGGCCCCCTTTGGGCCGCGCACGTGCCGCCAGCCATGATTTCCGCCCCCCCTCATGGACGCCCCCCTTTAGGACGCCCCCAGGGTGGAGGAACAGGAGGACAATTGAAGTGACCCCAGAGGGCGAGAGGGGGTGTAAGACGGCCTCAGAGGGCTTCCCAACACGCGACCACACTGGCAATTGGAATGATCCCGGAGCGCGAGAGGAGGGTTGGACGGCCCCAGAGGGCGTCCAATAACAAAACAGCTGCCGAAGAGTGCCCCCAGAGGTTGCGAAAACACCCAAGGGCACCCAACGGTGTGGAAAATTTCGGACGAAACCGAAGAGGGAAATAGAGAGGCAGAGTGGAACATTCCCAGTTTGTTCTGGGACCTCCTAAGGGCCTCCAGGGGGACCCTCTGGGCGCGCCCAAGACTGTTCAGGACAGCGCCAAAAAGGCGTCCAGACGGCCCTCTTCGAGGCTGTCAGGACAGCAGCAGACAGCATCCGCATGCCAAGATGGGTCAAGAGCCCGCGGAGATACACGGGAGCTCGAAGAGAGGCGCCAGGAACAGCCCGAGAAGGACAGAATCGTCAGAGCCCGATGTGGTTTGCGACGTGTTTTGTTTATTTGGGGTTCTGGTGTCTGAGACTCGAAAAGAGATGTGGAGAGGCATCCGGGACGGCCGTTGGTGGCTCGAAGGACGGTGAAGATCAGCCCCCAAAGAGCCCTTAGAGGCCTCCCAAACCGACCCAATTGGCTCCCAGAGAGGGCTCTGAGAGTGCCTGGTGGCTCCGAAGCCGAGCGCGTGAAAGGGGGGCCTCTCCGGGACGGATGTGGTGGCCAGAGGCCGCCCCAGCCGCAGCCCGAGCCCTCGGGCGGGCGGAATGAGCGGGCCGCGGGGAGGACCTTAGGAGGGTTTGTGAGGGCTCAGAGGCATGGGTCGGTATGAACAGCGCGCTGGCGAGAAGGCTTACAGGAAGCATTCTTGAAGACCACGCTGTGGATCTCACACGCCGTATCCGCTGGGGCGGCGGATCGCTTCGCTCACTCCGCCAGCCCATGTTGTCTCACCGTTGTCGATTGGCCGAACGTTCGTCTGCAATGCGGAGCTGCAGGGGAGCCTCGCGGCGGCATTGTGGGGTCTCTAGGGGTGTCTCCGGGCCCCTCGGGGGTGTCTCGGTAGCCTCTTGGGGCCTCTGGGAAGCCCTGGGGGAACGGGGCGATGCTGAAGGCGTCCTGAGCCGTCTTGGAGGGCCGCAGTCACGAAAAGGCGTGAGCGCAAAGATCATTAAAAACCCTCATCAATGATTTTTCCGCCAGAGCCCCTTCCTGTGGGGCTCTCTTGGGGCTGTTTTGATGCGTTTCGGAGGCGTCCTGGTGGCGCGATCCCCCCGACCCCATCTACTCCGACCCCATCTAGGAGGCCTCTATGGGATACGTTTCACCCGAGAGCCCCAGGGGCCGCCACGCGCGCGCGCGAACTAGATCAGTAGACAATTCAACTGTTACCGAGGATTTTCGCACGCCTCCGGCCCGTTGGGCCAACGAATGGCAATACGTACCTTGCCCCCCCCTCCCTGGGCCGCGCAAATGACTTGGGCCATGATTTGCTCCCCCCCCCCCCGGACGCCCACTTCGTTGACGCTCCTGCAGGAGAATCCGTTGCTCCGCGACCACCACGCCGAGCTCTCCGCCGCGGACGTCCAGCGGCTGCTCCCGCCCAGGCTGCGCCAGGGGTTAAAAAGTTGATCTTTCGGACGTGTGCGTTTTTTCTTGGCGAGGACCATCGAGGAGCGCGCGAATCCGAAAATGGACGGGGAATGGACGTCCGAGCGATGGCAAGCTAAAAAGTTCGCCATGAATCCAGGCCTCCCAAGGGGGGCCAAGTACGCGGGCAAGATTCATATCCATTTCCACTGCGTCTTGTACTTTCTGGGAGGGGCCGCCAATGTGCCGAGGCGTAGTGGATATGGATAACCATCTAGCATCTAGACAGGCCAGACGTTGTTTACACATATCCACTGCGCCTCTGATTTCAGGAAAAGGGAGCTCGAAATTCCCAGACGCAGTGGATGTGGATACAAGTCCTGCCCGAGACAACGGAGGCCGAGGCCGAGTTTTTGGGGTCGCAGGATCGCGCCGCGCCGCCGAGGCCTCGGCGATGCGGCTCGATGTGGAGTCCGAGTTTCTCCGCGCCCACGTCGCCGGTGCACCGCCGACGTCGCCCACGCATCGGCGCTGCGGAGCGATCCTCCGACCACAGGGCCTCTGTGAGGGAAACGGGCCTGCAGATCTTTGCACACTTTCGGCACTTTGCGGCGGCCAGCGATGGGACCCGGGACGGTCAGAAAGGAAAGAGCGTTTTCTGCCGCTGCTGGCAGGGCGGGGGTGGGGTTCAGGCCCCCCCCCCTCCCCAAGACCAGGGGGTGAAGGGGGGCCTTCGGGACCCCGAACTCTCCAGGACAATAAGGGGTGGGTCCAGACCCCCGCCCCTTCCCCTCGCACATTAGCACGTGGGGTCCAGAACCCGCTTCCAAAATTCGTCGTCGGGGGGTCCTGACCATCCTGGGATGCGTCGTGGAGCGTCGGGAAACCGAGAAGGCGAGAACGCCAAACTCCTTTGAAAACTTATGGATAAACAACGGTTTTTGTCTCTGGGGTTCCTCGTAATTAACAGGCCTCCTGGAGGACCCGTGGGGCGTCTTGGAGGCTTCTTAGGCCATCGGGAGCCATCGTGGGCGTCTTCGAGCGATCGTTCGGCGACTCGGGGTCCTCTTGGACCGTCCTTGCGGCTTCTGGGCTGTCAGGGAAGCTTTGGAGAGCCTCAGGGAGGCGCCAGGGCCGCCCAGGGACCCCCTGGGAATAAGTAGGGGCGATGCCGGTCACTGGGCGCGGGCGGGTGTGGGCGGGTGTGACGGGCGGAAGGTCCCTTTGAGGAATCTTACCAGGCAGCATTTGGCATGCTTCCACGCCTCAACGTGCTGCAGGCTCGTAGGCGGATTTTCCCCGCCGTCGTCATCGTCCCCCGCATCCCTAATCGTACTCGCCCTCGTTCTCTTCGTCCTCGTCCGTGTGCTTCTCTTCCTCCTCGTTTTCCTCATGCTGCTCCTCTCTATCCTCACGTTCTCCACGTCGTCCTCGGCATTGCCTCCTCGTCGCCCTCGCCTTCCTTTTTTCTTCTTCGCCCAATACTCCCGTTAGGCTAAAGCGGCGCTTCTTGTCCGATTCGATTTTCCGGGGCCAGTCTGAGATTATCATTCCTAAGCCATTCCGCTTTCACGGGGCGTGAGGTTGCTGCGCCGGCTCAAGAAGGTGCTCATCTGCGGGAACTTCGGCGACCCGGGTGTGGCCAAGGAGTTCGCAGGATAAGTAAGTATGCACAGACATTCTAGGCCTCCCTGATGGGGTCGGAGAAGATGGTTTCAGAGGATCGCGCCGCATCGTCGATGCATCGGCGATTCGGCTCGATGTTGAGCCCGAGTTTCTCCACGCTGGAGTCGCCCATGCATAGCCGATGCATCGGCGATGTATCGCCGATGTATCGGCGATGCGGTGCGATCCTCCGACCCCATCTACTCTGACCCCATCTAGGAGGCCTCTACGGACACGCTCGCATCGTGGGGAAAAGAACGATGGAAGGTTTTTGGCCGTTCTCGCCCTCGAGACCTTGCTGGGGGCCCCAGGACCGTGTCAGAGACGACTCGGGATGAAAGACTGGCCCTGGGGGCAGGGTCAGGCTGTCTCGTGACCGCGCGCTGAAAAATCAAGTCGTCGCATGTCTGGGATGCACTCATAGACGTGAGGAGGTCAGCGCGGATCTCTTGGAATGGCGCTGGACCCCTCTCCCTGTCGCACGGAGCCTGGCAGGGGCGGGGCCAGAGGCGCCGCCCGGGGCGTCCAGCGCAAACTCAAGAAGTCCACGTGGGTTTCCGACAGTTTGCAGGCAAGTCGCTGAAATAGGGAGCAGTTTGAGTTTCTAAGCGGCTCGCTGCCTCTCAGTCGTTATATTTCTTCTTGTGCACCAAGGCCCCTTTGGAGCAACAAACAGGTGTCGTTCATTGGTTGGCGCTCCTTCTGGTAGTAACGTGTTGTGTTTTCTGATCGCAAGGTTTGGTGCTCGATCGTGGACTCTCCTGCCGACCGCAAACCATCCAGGTCTCGCGCCGAAGACCGCCAGAAACCGCCATCGGCCGCCAGAGACTGCCGAGCACTCCAAGAAGACCGCAAGAAGGTCGCCGCAAACGGCCCGGAGCCGATGGGCAGCTGAAGGGCCATGGTCGAACACGTCGTCAAAGGAGTGCCTGGAAGTGCTCAAGTACCTCTGCAGCGTGCGCGGCGGAGCGCGCGTGGGCCTCTTCACCAACGGCGGCATGCGCAGCCCGGAGCTCAGGGGCGACGTCAAGGGGGGGGGACAGCTTAGGGTTATGTCGGGCGTGCCCCTCTACAGGAGGAGCACTCAAAAATAGTAAAGAAATAGTCGGGGGACGATTTTTTTTAGTATTTGTTTTGCCATTTGGTGGCATTTTCTCGCATTTGTTTGTCGAAAATCGGCCTCTAGGGGGACATGCCCGACCTAAGGATAGCTTAGGGGGTCGTGATTCGAAGTTTGAGGTTTTCGGGCGTTTTCGATGCTCGAAATTGTTTGGCGTTTTCGTACGTTCTGGGCCGCGCTCCAGCCTCGCCGAAAGTGCTCCCGTGCATGCCAGGGTCGTCCCGAACGCCGGCCACAGACCCGAGTTCCGAACCGAAAGTTGGTCGAGGAGGACCATTCAAGGGCAACGTTTAGGGGGGGGGTAGCTCATGGGGGGACGCATCGACCTTCTATTCTATGGCCGATCGATCCCGATAAGGGTCTGACAACCTGGGGAAGCAATGAACGACCCCCCTCTTCCGGTGAAACGATAACGTCAGCACCCTGAAGCGTTACCCTGGCACCTTGGCACTTAGCCGTTGCTTAGCACTCCTCGGAGGCCCCTCGACAGCGGCGACAGCTTCGCAGTTCGCAGCCTCCCAGGGATGGCGAGGTCCCGTTCTGATCTGCGTAGCACCGCACTAAGCTGGGCCCGCCAGCAGACATACTACTGCTAAGTACTACTACCTGTATGACAAACAGGCACTCGTTATTGTTATTATTACTGCTTATATTGCGACTGGTAGTGCTACTGACACTACTCGTACTACTAGGGCGATTGCTATGATTAGTTATGCGCCCTGCGCTACCACCACTAGTACTAGTACTCGTACTAGTACTAGTACTACTACTGCTGCTACTACTACTACTACTACTACTAGTACTACCTCTACTACTACCTCTAATACTACCCACTACTACTACTACTACTACTACTACTACTACTACTACTACTACTACTACTACTACTACTACTACGACTACTACTGCTACTACTACTACTGCTACTACTACTATTACTACTACGACTACTACTACTACTACTACTACTACTACTACTACTACTACTACTACTACTACTACTCTTACTACTACCACTACGACTAACATGATGACTACGACGACGCTTATTTGTACTACAACTTCTCCTACGACTCGTAGGATTACCTCTACTACTACTACTACTACTACTACTACTACTACTACGACTACTAGTACTACTACTACTATACTACTACTGCTACTACTACTACTGCTACTACTACGACTACTACGACTACGACTACTGATACTATTACGATTGTTACTACTACGACTCCTACTACTACTATTACTACTATTACTACTACTACTACTACTACTACTACTACTACTACCTACTACGACTACTACGATTACTACTACTATTACAACATCTATCACGACGTGTAGGATTACCTCTACTACTACTACTACTACTACTACTACTACTACTACTACGACCACGGGTACTACGACTACCAGTGCTTCTACTACTACCGCGGCTACGACTACTTCCACTACTATTACTACTACGTCGACTACTCCTACTACTGTTCTTCCTCGTACTTTTACCACCACTCTTATCACTACGACTACTACTACTTCTACCACGACTACTACTATCCCTCTAGCCGTAGCACTACTACTACTACTACTACTGCTACTACTACGACTTGTATTTCTACTACTACTACTACTACGACGACTACTACTACTATTACTATTACTACTACTACTACTACTTCTACTACTACTTCTACTACTACTACTACCTACCGGCCGACCTACCGACCTACCTCCCTACCGACCTGCCAACCTACCTACAGAGCTACCTACTACTACTATTATTACTACTAATAATGCTACTACTACGACGACTACAACTACTACTACTATTACTACTACTTCTTCTACTACTAGTATTACTACTACTACTTTTACGACTATTATTGTTACTAGTACTATTAGTACGACGCTACTACCACTACTACTGTTACCACCACTACTACTACTACTACTACTACTAGTACGACTACTACCACTACTACTAGTACTACTACTACTACTACTACTACTACTACTACGACTGCTACTACTACTACTACTACTATTGCTCTCATGTCTACTCCTACTACTACTACTCCTACTACTACTGCTGCTACTACTACTCCTACTAGTCTTAATGCTGCTACCAGTACCGCTACTACTACTACTACTACTGCTACTACTACGACTACTACTACTACTACTACTACGACTACCACCACCAGTTTTACTACTACTACCTACTACTACTACTATACTACTACTACTACTACTACTACTACTACGACTACTACTACTACTACTACTACTACTACTACTACTACGACTACTACTACTACTACTACTACTACGACTACTACTACTACTACTACTACTACCACTACCACTACCACTACCACTACCACAACATCTACCACTACCACTACTACTGCTGCTACTACTACTACTACCACTTGTACTACTTGTACTACTTGTGCTACTTGTACTACTACTACTACTACTACTACTACTACTACTACTACTTTTACTAATGCTACTACTACGACTACTACTACTTCATCTCTACGACTACTACTACTATTATTATTACTACTACTACTACTAAGGGCTACTCAGTGCTATTGCTACAAAGTGCTTCTGCCTCTAAGGCGCGGGCGGGGATCAATTTTTCCGGTGTCGACCAGTACTAAGATCACGCTCCGTGCAGGGCGAGGGCGTTCCCTTGGGGTGGTCCAGCTCCTAGGACGGCCGACGAACATCAATTTCTCACTGGGGATTGCAATAGGAATCGTAAAGGACAGGGGCGGTCAGGAGAAAAAGAAAAAGAGGAGAAATTTGAGCCAGTGAGGAGGGAGTAATCACAGTCTCAGGAAGGACAAGGAGGAGTACTTCTGATCGAGTGGGGGCAATAATTATTCATTTATCGCTGCTTGGTGCGGTGCTACATATATCGCTTCGCTGAATCTGCCTCCAAGGACCATTTAGTTTCGCATCGGCGCTAGCGATAACACCGACAGTCTGCTTCAGAGCTGCCTAGGGTCAGCCCACCTCGCCCAGGAACGCGTCGGGGGTCTATCGCCGTCCGGTTGGCGACGTAGTCGGCGTTCTCACCACCCACCAAACCACCCCAGCCCAACCCGAAGGCCTCAATTTGCCCTCCATTTTCAGTGAGTGGGGGTCCGGGAACATTGAAAAACACATATGGAGCCCATACCCCCCCAACCCGAAATTCGGGTCTTCGGGTTGGGTTGGTCTGGTCTGGTAGGTAGTCGGCGTTCCCCCGCGTGCCGGCCCCCCCCCCCTCGACGATGCCATGCAGGAGTGGTGGGCGGAGCTCGGCCGGGCGATGCAGCCCGCGGAGCGCGCGTTCGTGCGGTTCGCCATCGACGGCGACGAGAGCACCAACCACCTGTACCGGCAGCACGTCGACTGGGGGCGGCTCATGCCGAAGAAGAGAATCGGCATCAGTCGGGGGCGGCAAAGAGGGGGGTGATGATTAGCGGGGGAGGATGTCATGGCGGGGAACATGATATTTTCCCAGATTTCATGGCGCCCCTTCTTATTTCATTACGCTCCTGGCCCCCCCCCGCTGGGCCGCGCACATGCCGCCGGTTATGATTTGCACCCCTCCCTCTTGGACACCCCCTTCTTGGCCTCCCCCGAGTAAGGATTTCCATCGGGAGTTGAGATTTGATTTGCTAGATTTTCCGACCTCAGCAGATGTGTACACATTTCAGCAATTTATACATCTACACACCCAAATGTGAATATGTTTACGTGTATATATATATATATATACACAAAGTGCCTTCTGCTTGAGAATTGTGGAAACGTAGGGCTCGAGTGTACCAGAACTCGGGTTTGCCGACGCTTTTGGAAGAGCGCGGGATGCTTGCAGCGGGAGGTCGCGTCAAATTTCAGATTGAGTCTCGTCCTTTTCAAAAATGGCCCCGTCAGGCTAACCCCAGTCCCCCGATGCCGAGTCTTTATTACGTCTCCCCGACAAATGTCGCTCATCCCTCGTCTGAAGTCGCTCTTCCCTCGTCTGAAAGGGGCGTGCCGATGTCCAATCTACTTCAACGCCTTCAGTTTTTTCATGTTTTTTAACCCACTTCAATCAGCCGATGGGCAAACGTGCAGAGGTCCGCGTGGATTTCTTGGGTCGGCGCAGGGCCCCCTCTGGCGGCGCCTCTGGCGCCGAACCTGGCACGCTTCGCGTGCTAGGCAGGGCGGTTCAAGCGCAGATCTAGGACATCTGAGCGGACCTCCGAAAGTTTATGTTTATGCTTGTGTTGTTCGGTTGCGAAATCCAGCGCCTACCCTCGCCGACCAGCGATTCGGGCAGCTCGATGTTCGGCGGGGGTAGGCTTCGACATTCCTCGAACACGTAGCAACATCCAACCTTACCCCGCCCCATGTCGATTTAGGAGAATCGATGGTTGGTGGGGGTAGGGTTCGGATGTCGCCACCTAGCTGGTTTTCTTGTTCTATTGTGGCCAACGTGCGCGCATTCTTGGACGCCGGTGGCAACGCGGAGTGGGACTTTATCGTCTTCGAGCACAACGAGCACCAGGTGGAGCAGGTGCGGGCGCTGGCCGAGCAGATGGGCTTCACGAGGTTCCAAGGCTCAACCAAAGCGGTGATTTGCCAAATCGTTTGGCAGCATCGGCGGATCGAATACAACATGAGTCAGGAGGGAAACAAAAACACACAGACACAAGTAATCTTCGATTCCCCAGCAAATATGGGAAACTATGGGAAGTGGGGGGTAAGACAAAGACCCAGAACATATAGGTAAAGATGGGGAATATCTTATTTGTGTGTATTTATTTGTGTGTCCCAGGGCCCCTTCAATGTGGAGACACGACAACAGCACGAGCACGAAAGGCACTGTATCGGTGTCGAGCCCCGCAAGGTTCTCTGCCAAGAAGACGTCCCGCTTCCTGGACCGCAAGAGGGGCGTGGTGCGCGAGTTCACGCCCGTGAGGGACGGGAGCTCTGGGTCCAACACCAGACGCTCCATCAGCACAAATTTGTCGGGGGTGGACAGACCTCCTACCCTGACACGTCGATTAAGGAATTGGCAGTTTTCGGTTCGCGAGAGGGCGTCGCGGCCGTTGTTTTTGCGGGTCCAGGTCCGTCGGTTTCGGTCCCAGGCCGTTTTCACTAAGGGGAGATCTACTAAAGGCAGGTTCGTCCACCGCCGAATTTGGCATCATCCAAGCATGCTTGTGTGTTCGTCGGGCTGGCAGGGGCGGCGCGCTTATAGAAAGCTTGTGGCATTGGTTTGGCCATGGTCGGAGGCTGGTGGGTGAGATCGCAGTGGACCTCCTCCTCCTCCTCCTCCTCCCTCCTCCCTCCTCCTCCTCCTCCTCCTCCTCCTCCTACTCCTCCTCCTCCTCCTCCTCCTCATCCCTCCTCTTCCTCCTCCTCCTCCTCCTCCTCCTCCTCCTCCTCTTCCCTCCTCCTCGGAGGGCCCCCCACCAAGAAATCCGTTTCGGGTTCATGCTCGTGCCGTGCGTGCGGGCGAGGCGAAGTTGCGCGGGCGCGCGAGAGGAATGACTCCGCCGTCTCTGAGGCGATTCGGATGCAGAAGTCTGGGCCTCCGGTGGGCGCGCGGTGTCTGGGGGATCCCGCCGTGGTGTCCCGCGTTGTCCCGCTGGTGTCCCGCGGTGTCCCGCCTTTGGTGTCTCGATGGTGTCTCGTGGTGTCCCGTGGTTTCCCGCGGTGTCCGAGTGGTGTCCCGCGGTGTCCCGTGGTGTCCAGTGGTGTCCCTCGGTGTCTCGCGGTGTCCCGCCGTGGTGTTCCAATGGTATCCCGATCGATCGTGAGATCGATTGTGAGATCGGTAGTGGGATCGATGACGACCGAGACGTGGCGAGATCGATCACATCGCCATTGACACCCAACCACCACAGTCAAGAAATATTCATCACAGCGAAGTGGCGGTGGCACTGATTTGGCTCGATGGAGTCCCGATGGTGCCCCGATCGTACTCAGCGCCATTCAGTGTGAGATCCCTAGGGGGATCGATCGCTGGATCCATCGTTACTATGTCTGGCCGTGAGGTCGATAGTGGGATCCATCGAGTGAGATCGATAGCGGGGTCGATAGTGACATCACATCGCGGCGCAACGTCGTCATCACGTGTCGTCGCCATCTCGATGACGCGCCACCGGCATCGTCATCATCACACCCATCGCAGTTGCCAGCGGTTGGTTCTCTTCTCTCCCCCAGACCTCCTTATCACCCGAAGGGTGGTCGTATAGGTATATTATAGTATGTTAGCGTTTTACGCCACCACTTATCAAACCACCCCAACCGAACCAAAAGGCCCCAATTTGCCGTCTGTTCCCAGTTGGGGTGGGGCGTCGGGGAACATGGAAAGAACACATGTGGAACCCGCTTAAACAAACCTGACATTTGGGTCTTCGGGTTGGTTTGGGGTGGGCTGGTGGTCCACATGCTCGGTTCAGACGTGTACCTCTACGGGGGGCGCAGGGTACTCGTTTGTTTTCCTGCGCGTCAAAAGCCGCAATCCTGGTCTGACACGCCCATGTCTCCGCCACACAAGAGAGACATAGACATCCTCCAATGGATTGTTCCTGGGCCTCCAGGGCAGGATGGCAGAGTATACATCACCACTGGGAGCCAGTGATTGTATACACCGCCACACTTCCTGAGGCTGCATGCGAAGTGCGTTTGAGGGTGTGTGTGTATATATATGTGTATGTATATGTTCGTGGGCCTCTGGGCGTGTAGATCCTGCCACGGGCGCCCCTGAATATGTTGCAAAGCCTGGCTGCGGAGATTGCGCTCGAACGCCGCAGACGACCCGGGCTCCAGGTGCCCCCGCACCTGTGGCCCGGGCCAGGCCGCAGCGCACCTGGGAGGGACCAGAGCCACCACGAGGGTGCGACGGTGTCGGTATCGTTTAGCCGATCCCCATCCCCATCCCCATCCCCTTCGAGACCCTCACCAAATTACCGCCCCAGTTGGCGATACACCCCTCGAAACCCGAAGGGGACAACCTACATCCCCATCAGGGGGGTAACTCGGCCAATGGGGCCCAGGCCACGCCGCTGGGGATGGGGATCGGTTAAACAGTACTCAAGTTAGTCGCGCTTCGCTGTCAGGGAAATCTCAGAGCGAGGCGCGATTCCCTCAGCCTCTTCCGGGGGTGGGCTGCCCGAATGCGCGACGATAATCGCGGTTCACGCTTTGCGGAGCGCGAGGCACGAAGGTAGTTTTAAGTCGGGCCTGTCCCTCTACAGGGGGACTATTCAAACATAGTCAAAAAAATAGTCTGGGGACTATTTTCCATTGTTTTTCGACCATTTGGGAGTATTTTTGCGCACTTTTTTATTTATCGTCGAAAATCCCCCCTGCAGGGGGACACGCCCGACTTGAAGGCAGCTGCCCTGGAGAGGAGACGCGGCCGAAGCGATCTCCTGGGCCGAGGGCTCCGAGGCTTCGGCTTGCGCACGGGAGCGCCCCCCGGCAGCCCCAGCGCAGGCCTCCACGGGCCCACCGGGCGGTCCCGGCTGCTCCCCGCGGGTCCCCCGAGCAGTCCAGGGCTAAGTCGGGCCTGTCCTTCTACAGGGGGAACATTAAAAAGTAGCAAAACAATAGTCCGGGGACGTTTTTTTTTTTGTTAGTAAAGAAAAAACTATTTCGAAGCATTTGGGGGGGCACCTGTTGAGTTTTTTTTAATTTTTCACCCAAAATCCCCATGTAGGGGGACACGCCCGACTTGAGTCCAGGGGCGGTCTCGACGCCTCCACCCCTGGGGCGCGGGCAGCGCCGCCGCCATGGGGCGGCGCTGGGGTGATGATCGGGGGCCCCAAAACGGTGCGGTGACCACGACGTGCGGTGAGCCAGTGGGGATCCGGGGTCACCGCACGGTTTCGGGACTCGGGTCGTTCTCCGAGGACGTCTCGGGCGACAGGGGCCTTCGAGGTCCCAACACCGTGCGTTGGGGATTTCGGGGTCACCGCACGGTGCGCCACCGCACTGTTTCGAGACTTCAAAGATGAGACCCCCCCCGCCTCACCAGTCGAAGGGGGTTCGACCGGGGTGCCATTTCGAGCTTGCTCGGCGGCGGGCGAGGAGGGGGGAGTGAGAAGGGGTGGGCCTTCCCAGAAGGCTCGAAAGTCCCCCCGCCTTCTGAGAAGTGTTCTGAGGCTTCCCCGAAGAGAGAAAAGCCTCTCAGAAGGCCGGAGGCCTTCCAAAAAGCCCCGCCACCCTCTGAGAAGGCCTTCTCTTTCTCAGTTCCCCCCTCTGGCTCGCCGCCTATTTGTGGTTTAGGGTGCAAGGGAGCTTTACACTCAGCATCGGCGCTGGTGTCGAAGGCACCTGCGGCGAATCACTGTCGCCCCCCTGCCTGTTTTTGGAAGCACCTGTGTGGCCGAACTCTTGGCCCCATGACGCCCAAGCTATCGGACTCGACATACCTCCGGCCGCTCTGGAACTCTTCGGGGTGGGGCCTTTTGAGGTGTTCCTGGGCCGTCTTGGAGCCCATGTTGGGCGTTTTTGAAGCCTCTCAGGCCGTCGTTGGGATCTCTTGGGGCCCTCTTGGGGGCCTCGTTGGCCCTTATGAGGCCATCTTGGAGGCCTCTTTGGCGACCTTGCGGTGATCGTGGGGGCCTGTTTGGTCGTTTCGGGCCGTCGTCTCGAAGCTAATTCCCAAATCCGTCAAAATCCCAAATTCAAAGAATCCGTCGTTTCTTGATTTGTGCATCTCGGGGCCCTCATGAAGGACCTTTGGGATGCCGCTTGTGTCATCGTCTTGGAGGCCTTTCAGGGGGCCTCCGGGGCCGTCTTAGGCCATATTGTAGCCATCTTGGGCCGTCTTGGTGGCGTCGTGGGCGGACTTGGAGGCATCTTGGACCCCCTTGGGCCGTCTTGGAGGCTTGGACCATCTTGGGCGAACTTGGAGGCCATCTTGGCCGTCTTGGAGGACATCTTGGGCCATCTTGGAGCCATTTAGAGCAGGAGCAAAAAGTTTGCTATTGGGTCTGGATGAGCTTTCCGGGTGGCCTGCGCGCTGGGCTGAAGCCCCAGGGGAGCCCCAGGGGGAGTGTTTTGGGAAAGGAAGCCAAAACCGAAAACCTCCAGGCAGGGCAGAGAGGGGAGGGAGGGGCCATCGCCGGGCTCCTCTCCATGGCTTGCGGGTGCAGCGCCTCCTGTGATTTGGCCTCCCGCCTCCCTGGGCCCCCCTGCTCCGAGAGAAACAGGGGGCGGCGGATCCAGTGGCCTTGGGCCCACCCCGCCACCGTGCCTGGGCTATGGTTCAGATGCCGCTGAGATTTTAGGGCCTTCAGATAGGGTCGGAGTAACTGGGGTCGGAGGATCGCGCCGCATCGCCGATGCATTGGCCATGCGGCTCGATGTGGAGCCCGATTTGCTTCACGTCGACGTCGCCGATGTATCGCCGACGTCGACGATGCATCGCTGGTTCATCGCCGATGCATCGCCGATGTATCGCCGATGCAGCGCGATCTTCCGACCCCATCAACTCCGACCTATTTAGCAGGCCTCTAGAGATGCATATGAGGGTCTCCTGGGATGCCGCTCGGAGTGCTCTTGGAGGGGTCTTGGGGGCTTCGGGAAGCCTCCTGAGGGGCCTCTCGGGGGCGTCCTGGGGGCCTCTTGTGGGCTTCTTGGGGCGTCTTTGTGGACCTCGGGAGCATCTTGGGGGGCTTTCGGGGGCCATCTTGGGGCGGAAGGCTCGAAATATCTGCTCGTGTTCCCCCTCTTGGGCCCCTCTTGGGTAGCTTTTGGGCCGTGTTGGGGCCCTCTGGGAGCGTCGTGGTGCCCTCTTGGGGGCCTCCTGGGCAGTCCTGGGGCGCTGTTGGATGCTTCCTGTGCCGCCTTGGAGCCTTAGAAATCAGAAAAGGCGAGAAGGCTGAAATCAGCCAACAACGACAATAACAATAAAGATTTTGGCCTCGGGCGCGCTCTTGGGGCTCCCCTCCTTGGAGCTTCCTGGGGGCCTCGCTGTCTCCAGGCCAGCTTGAGGATCTGGGGGCGATCTTGGGGCGACTCGAGGCTCTCTCGGGCCGTCTTCGCGGCCTCCTCGGTCCCTCCGGGCCCGTCTTCTGACCCTCCTGGCCCCCAGAGGACGCACGCGATACACCCCAGGAGCTCCCGGAAATCCCCTGCAGCGCGAGGGAAACGGGGCGCCCAGAGTCTTACGAATCTGAAGCTAGCATCAAGTCGGGCCTGTCCCTCTACAGGGGGAAGATTCGAAAATAGTTTTAAAATAGTCTGGGGACCATTGTTAAAGCATTAGTTTGAACCATGTTGGAATCTTTTGGGGGTATTTGTTAGTTTTCGTCCAAAACCCCCCTGTAGGAGGACAGGCCCGACTTCAATCTAGCACCCTGGCTTCAGCAGCAGCACAGCTGCGAGCCCTGGGGCACTCAAAATCCGTGCCGCAGGGGCACGCCAGCGGATCTCCGTGGCCCGCATCCGCGCAGTCTCGTTCGACCTGTCTTCATCTGGGGCGGCATGCGCGCCTGGCTGCTGCTGCCCCCCCGGCTGCTCATCGTCGAATTCTTCGGCGTTTGTTCGCTGGCTCGTTCTCGAAGTTGAGGTCGCCGTTGAGTTCCTTGTCGCCCAGGTCCTCCAAGAGGTTGGCCAAGCAGTGGCCCTGCGGCGATAGAACGGCTTCCTCCAAGCTGCCCCCCCCCCTCTGCTCATTTCTAGGCTTCCTGGATGGGGTCGGAGTAGATGGGGTCGGAGGACCGCGCCGCATCGCCGATGTATCGGCGATGCGGCTCGATGTGGGGCCCGATGTTCTCCACGCCGAGGGCTCGGATGTATCGTCGACGTCGACCATGCATCGCCAGTGCATCGCCGATGCATCGCCGATGCTTCGGCGATGTATCGGCGATGCTGCGCGATACTCCGACCCCATCCAGGAGGCCTCTAGCATCGTCGAATTCTTCGGCGTCTGAGCGTCCCTTTTCCCCCTCGGCCGTCACCCCTTCTCTTTGGGCCCGCCGGCCAATTCGGTAGTTTGTGCCCCTCTCTAGCTTCTCGCTGGAGCGGAGTGCGCCGCCTCGCCGCCGACGAACAAACAAGTTTTAATATGGGGCTTACTCCTGCCGAATACGGCTTTCCTCCTCCATCGGGCTTCATAGTCTCTAACCGTTCTTAAGAAGACATCCCCTGTGGTGTTGCTCTTCAGGAAAGGATCCTGGGAGCCTTTCGTTGTCCCTTCCTGTGGCGTTCCTGCGCCTCGAGTGGTCGGAAGTGGTTTGTTTGCTGGCGCCACTGGAGGCCACAAGGGGGCCACCAGAGGTTTTTGGAGGGCACTGGAGGCCGCACAGGGGGCACCAGAGGAACCATTGGAGGCCATCGGAGGCCAGAAGCGGCCACTGGAGAAGCCACCGGAGGCCACCAGAGGATCCAATGCAGCCATTCAGGTGATTACGAAAAGGCTCCCAGGAGCACCTGCTGGGCTTTGTGCAATGCTTCGAAGGCGTTTCCAACTGGGTGCCATGATGAGTTGTGTTTGTTCCGAGGCCCCTTGTTTACCGCAGCCATACAGCTCCCTTGCCAGAGAGTGCCAGACGCCGCCAGCAAAGCCGTTGGAAACCCGATCGCCAAAGACCATCTGAAGATCACCGAAGCCGCCGCAGACCACTCGAAGGACGCCGAAGACGGCCCAGGGCCCACGGCCAATGAGGGATCCATGGTCGACCACGTCGCATTTTGAGCGGTTGTATGCCCACTGTCTGCTGGAGGAGCGGAGACGTCGTGCGCCAGCTGCGCCCGCCGCGGGACCCGCAGTGGCAGAACACCGCGGCGGTTCGGGACGCCCAGGATCTTGGCCGGCGCGAGTACAGTCGGGGCGCTGAAGAAGGAACCTTTTTCGTTGAGGAGGGGCTCCGCGTTCCTTCAGTGTTTCACAGCTTGCCTCAGGTTCTTCTCATGTTTTCGATGGGAGATCGAAGTTTTACTTATGGAGAAAAGGGGCCTCGTTCCTTATTTATGGTTCCTAGGTCAACGCCCCGACTGTGCGGGAGGTGGCGCGAGGGTGGCCTTTTGACAAGGCCGGAGAGGTGTTTTGCCTTGAGTCCAGTTGCTCGGATCGGCGCGGGGTGTGCGAGGGGGATGCTTCGGATATCAGTGGATGCCAAGGCAGGCCCTGTCTGGCCCAACCTGGCTCGTACGTGGTTTGCGAGCGCCAGAAAGCGGCTCGGCGGAATGAACTAATCCCCTCAAGCCTTTTACGGCAATTAGACCTTATTTGTAGGCTAGGTTAGGGCAGAGTTTACCCACCTGGGCAGCCATTGTTAGCCCCCTTGTCCCCTTAGCAGCACTCGTGCCAATATACAAACTTGTTATTTGGTCTAGGCGTCGCAGATGGTGTCCGAGTAGATGTGGTCGGATGATCGCGCCGCACCGCCGACGCATCGGCGATGCGACTCGGCATGGAGCCCGATCGTCCTCACGCCCGCGGCGCCGATGCATAGCCGACGTCGCGGATGCATCGCCGATGCATCGGTGATGCATCGGCGATGCAGTGTGATTCTCCGACTCCGTCTGCTCCGTGTCCGTTTGGTAGGCCCAGGAGCGAACGAAGGACGTACACGTAATTGAGCCCAAGTTGGTTTCGAAATTACACATTGCGCGAACACCCGTATCACGAGGTTGGTCCTGCGGACTCGGGGTCCGATCTCATGTGCGTGGTTGGGCGCGTTCGTTCTATGTGGGCTCCTTTCGGCGGCGAGCCCTGGGGGCAGTGAGAAGGGGTGGGTCTGAAGGCTCGGAAGTCCCCCGGCCTTCTGAGAGATGTTCTAAGCCTTATATCGGAGACGCACAACACTTCTCAGAAGGCGCGAGGGCTTCTAAGAAGTCCCGTCGCGTTCTGAGAAGGCCTTCTCCTTTTCAAGTCCCCCCCCCTCTCTCGCCGCCGAGTTAACTTTCTGGAGGCTCGCCGAGCCAGTCCCATTTTGAGGCAGGCATCTTCGGCAGCAAATCATGGGAGCTTGGTATACCCTCTTAAATCCGTCTTGAGCGTCGATCAGCGTCGACTCGCGTCTGGGAGTCGATGAGGCAGCGCCGATTTAGCGTCGATTGGCGTCGATTTAGCGTCGACGCGCGTCGATTCGCAGGAGCGGACAAGATGGTGTGGGAGGCTCCCATGAGTTGATACCGAAGGTACGGTCGGACGGAGGAGTAAGATCGAGGTCGGTTCGGGGAGGGTGCCCTACATCGGGGCCCATGCCAAGAAACACCCTGCTTGCCTCCAGGGTGCCCTGGGTTTCCTGGATTTCCATGGTTTTGCGATGGAAAGCGTGACGTTCCTATACAAAAGATCGATGGACGTCCTGGGTCCCAGGGTTGGGTTTCATGTGGAAGGTTTATTGTGGACTGGCCTCCACTGTAATATCGGTGGCGAGCGTGGGGGGGAAGGTGGCGGGGCTTCTCAG
>CAUYUJ010005792.1:473732-522241 GCA_963575745.1 Prorocentrum cordatum
GGGTACCAGGCACGGTGAGTATGCATTTGGTTGAGAGGCGGGGCCATGTGGTCCGTAAGTCCTTTGGGACCTTGTGTCCGCTCACCCTGGGGTACAAACCCAGTTGCACATGCCATCCGATTCGGCAGGGGTGACGGTCGGGAAGTACTGCGCGGTGACGCGGTGAACCGGCTGTCCCCCTACGCACCACGCCATCTCGGTTGGGCAGCGATTCGCTGAGCGACGAGGTATCTCCTTCCCCCTGAACGTCGGCGCTGGCGCATGCGGGTCCCTTCCTCCTGTCTGGGAGGCCGAGGGTGACGGTTGAGCCTCGCTCGCCGTTCTCTTCTTGGATCTATGACATTCATGACTCTCCTCCTCATCATCGTCATCATCCTCCTCCGCCTCCTCCCCCCCCTTCCTCCCAATCCTCCTCCTCTTTCTCCTGCTCCTCCTCGTCCTCCTGCTCCTCCTCCTTCTCGTCGTTTTCCTCCTCCTCCTCCTCCTCCTCCTCCTCCTCCTTCCCCTCCGCCTCCGCCTCCTGCTCCTCCTCCTCCTCGTCCTCCTCGTCCTCCTCCCCCGCCTCCTCCTCCGACTCCTCCTCCTCCTCATCCTCCTCCTCCTCCTCCTCCTCCTCCTCCTCCTCCTCTTCCTCCTCCTCATCCTCCCCCACCGGAAGTTGACAGGCCCAGCCGCGACGCCGCCTTGGGTGAGGGTGGTTTGGTAGGTCACCAAGATTGGGTCAAGGGCTCCCGTCGTGACTTTGGATGCTGCTCGAGTTCTGTTCACTTCCATCTCCCCGCAGTCCGAAGACCCTGGGCCCCGCACACATGCAGAGTTTTCGGAGTCGAGGAGGGTGTCAGTCGCATAGGGCGTTTGTTAATGATCTAGACTGCCACCCCTCCTCCTCCTTCTCCTCTTCGTCCTCCTGCTCCGCCTCCCTCCTCCTGCGCCTCCTCCTCCTCCCCTCTCCTCCTCCTCCTCCTCCTCCTCCTCCTCCTCCTCCTCCTCGTCATCCTCCTCCTCCTCCTCCTTCTCCTCCTCATCCCTCTCATCCTCCTCCTCCTCCCCTTTTTTCGTCCTCCTCCTCCTCCTCCTCCACTCCTCCTCCTCCTCCTCCTCCTCCTCCTCCTCCTCCTCCTCCTCCTCCTCCTCCTCCTCCTCCTCTTCCCCCTCCTTCTCCTCATCCTCTTCTTTCTCCTTTTCCCCCTCCTCCTCCTTCTCCTCCTCCTCCTCCTCCTCCCCCACCGGAAGTTGACAGGCCCAACGGCGACGCCGCGTTGGGTGAGGGCGGTTTGGTAGGCCACCAGCGTTGGGTCAAGGGTTTCCGTCGTTACTTTGAATGTTGCTCGAGTTCTGTTCGCTTCCACCTCCCCGCAGTCCGAAGGCCCTGGGCCCCGCACACATGCAGAGTTTTCGGAGTCGGGGAGGGTGTCAGTCGCATATGGCGTTTGTCAATGATCTAGATTGCCACCCCTCCTCCGCCTCATGCTCCTCTTCCTCTTCCTCCTCCGCCGCCTCCGCCTCCTGCGCCCCTTCCTCCTGCTCCTTCTCCTCCTCCTCCTCCTCCTCCTCCTCCTCCTCCTCCTCCTCATCCCTCTCATCCTCCTCCTCCTCCTCGACCTTGTCCTCCTCCTCCTTTTCCTCCTCCTCCTCCTCCTCCTCCTCCTTCTCCTTCTCCCCCACGGGAAGTTGACAGGCCCAGCGGCCACTCCGCGTTGGGTGGGGGTGGTTTGGTAGGTCACCAGTCCGCCTCCTGCTCCTCCTCCTCCTCCTCCTCCTTCCCCTCCTACTCCTGCTCCTGCTCCTCCTCCTCCTACTTCTCCTCCTCCTCATCCTCATCCTCATCCTCATCCTCATCCTACCTCCTCCTCCTCCTCCTCCTCCTCCTCCTCCTCCTCCTCCTCCCGACCCCGAACTCGGCGCGTCTCTCTATGCGTCCCGTGTTCTTCCTCCTCCTCTTCCTCCTCATTCTCATCTTCCTGATCCTCCTTAACATTCGCCATTCCTCCTCCTCCTCTTTCCATGCCTCCTCCTCCTCCTCCTCTTCCTCCTCCTCCTCATCCTCCTACCGACGGCAGGTTGACAGGCCCAACGGCGACGCCGCGGTGGGAGAGGGTGGTGTGGTAGGTTACCAACGTTGGGTCAAGGGCTTCCGTCGTGACTTTGGATGTTGCTCGAGTTCTGTTCACTTCCACCTCCCCGCAGTCCGAAGGCCCTGTGCCTCGCACACATGCAGAGTTTTCGGAGTCGGGGAGGATGTCAGTTGCATATGGCGTTTGTCAATGATCTAGACTGCCACCCCTCCTCCGCCTCCTCCTGCTCCGCCTCCTCCTCCTCCTCCTCGTCCTCTTCCTCATCCTCCTCCCCCTCCTCCCCCCCCTTCCCTCCTCCTCCTCCTCCTCCTCCGCCCAATATTCCTCCTCCTCCGCCTCCTCCTCCTCCTCCTCCTCCTCCTCCTCCTCTTCCTCCTCCTCATCCCTTTCCTCCTCCTCCTCCTCCTCCTCCTCTTTCTCCTTCTCCCCTCCTC
Source organism: Prorocentrum cordatum (assembly GCA_963575745.1). Taxonomy (NCBI): domain Eukaryota; class Dinophyceae; order Prorocentrales; family Prorocentraceae; genus Prorocentrum; species Prorocentrum cordatum. Next base: position 476,242 of record CAUYUJ010005792.1, read on the forward strand.
CTCTTCTCCTCCTCCTCCGCCTCCTCCCCCTCCCCCTCCTCCCTCTTACCCTCCTCCTCCTTCTCCTACTCCTCCTCATCCTCCTCTCTCCTGCTTCTCCCCCTCCTCCTCCTCCTCCTCCTCCTCCTCCTCCTCCTCCTCCTCCTCCTCCTCGTCCTCCGCCTCCTCCTCCTCCTCCTCCTCCTCCTCCTCCTCCTCCTCCGCCTCCTCCTCCCCCTCCTCCCCCTCCGTCTCCTGCTCCTCCTCCCCTCCTCCCCCTTCTCTCCTCCTCCTCCACCTAATTACTCCGCCTCCTCCTCCTTCTCCCCCTCTTGCTCCTTGACATCCTCCTCCTCCTCCTCCTCTCCTCCTCCTCCTCCTCCTCTTTCTCATCCTCCTCCTCCTCCCTTCTCTCATCCTCCCCCTCCTCCTCCTCCTCCTCCTCCTCCTCCTCCTCCTCCTCCTCCTCCTCATCCCCCTCCTCCTTCTCCTCCTTCTCCTCCTTCTCCTCCTCCTCCTCCCTCACCAGAAGTTGACAGGCCCAACGGCGACGCCGCGTTGGGTGAGGGTGGTTTGGTAGGTCACCAGCGTGGGGCCAGCGCGAACCAGGGGGGTGGCGCGAGGGTGGCCTGTGGAGGCCAGGGGGGCCTCTTGTAAGGCGGGAGCCTTCGTAGGGTCCCCCCCCCGAGATGCAGGCGTTGCATCTTTTCCCAAACCAGAAGTTTTCGACGGTTTTCAGTCTCCAGGGCCATAACTTCACAGACCAGGATTTCGCTACATTCTGGACCACCCCCACCCACCCAACCCGAAGGCCCCAGACCTTCCAAGTTTCGGGTTCGGGGGCGTCCCGCTTCCACTGCGTCATGGGGTTTACCAATGTTCCAGGCGCCCCTCGAAAAAGTAACAGGCGCAGCGGCGACCTGGGGTTGGGTGGGAGTTGGGGGTGGTGTGGCAGGTGACCAGGATGGGCTGGCGCGGGCCAGCGGGGGTGGCGTGCTGGCGGCCTTCTGGGAAGGCCTGGAGGGCCTCTTCCCAGGCCCATTCTGAGTCGTGACAAATATTCAGATGGAGAGTTTTTTTTGCTCTGTTCGGCTTCTGGGGGGCCTCGCCGGGCCCCGGGCTGCCAAAAAAACGATTCGGGGGCCGAAGCGGGTCCCAGGGAGTTAGATGAGACCTCCGCCGATCCACTTCATGACAAATCATTATGTTGGGAAGCTGGGTTCAACGGCCCTTCTTGGAAGCCTTCCTGGCTGCTGAGAGGCCTTCTTAGGAGCCTGCACGCCCGCCTAAGAAGGTTTGTCTCCAAGCGAGGGGTGTCAGAGGCTTTTTCTTGCAGACTCTGGCGAAGTGCTTGCATGGAGGGAGGGGGCGTGGCGGGCGGGCGTGGCGATGCCCGAACGGGAATCTAGGCTTCACGCAAGTCGGGACTCGCTTGCACGCCCGGTCGGCCCAGCGCTGCCTGCACGCCTGGTCGGCCCAGCGCTGCCTGTCTGAGATGGCGGCGGCGGGGGGCAGGGGGCACTTGCCGTGCAAGTGAACGTGCCAGACGATCCACAACAATCACGGTCTGAGGCGCTGAGGCGTGAGCCTCGCCCTCCTGATCCCCGCCACCTCCACCTTGCCTCCATAGAGTTAAGTCGGGCCTGTCCCTCTACAGGGGGAATATTCAAAACAAGTCAAAAATAGTAGGGGCACGATTATTGTCCTAATATATATATATATACAGATACATATATACATACATGTATATATGTGTTTGAATAGTTTTGAAATGTTGCTAAAACATATGTTTCAATGGTCGTCCAAAATCCGCCTGTAGGGGGACACGCCCGACCTATCCTTAGAGGCGCCTTCCTCACAGGAGGCACTGCCCCCTCGCACTGCCCCCTTCCCCCGTGCGCGCTGCGGGCAGGAGACCCTCGCGGCTCACGGCACGATGGAGGCCTATTACGACGCTTGCGAAGTCAAGTGCAAGGCGGCTGTCGACAGGCAGGGCTGCTGACGATCCGCTTCTGCCGAGGAAGAAAACCGCCATAAACAAACTGTTGGCGATCCGCGCGGATTTCTTGGATCCGCGTTTGGGCCCCCCAGCGGCGCCTCCTGCGCCGCCCCTGGCGCGCTCCGCGCGCCAGGAAGGGGGATCCATAGCGAATCCAAGAAATCCGCGCGGAGCGCCAAAAGTTCATGTTTATGTGGTGTATTCGTTTTCTATCGTACAGGGTTTGACGGTTTTTATTGTCCCTCGATTCGAGCTGGAGTTGCCACGGCCTGTTCCTAAATCCACCAGAGATGTTTGGAGCTACCTGGACTTGCAGGGGTTATCTGGATTTATCTCGATGTATGTGCACTTACCTTGATTCGTCTGGCTTGATCTTTACAAGCCGATCAGCGGGACGTCGTCAGGCCCGTAAGGATATATCCAAGCTTCGGTTCCGATCTCGACCCGACCCGACCCGACCTGGCGCGAGCCGTTCCCAGCCTGCCGAACCTCGTTTGCGATCCCGAACGGTCCGCTCCCGATTCGATTCCGTGGCGATGCGGGCGTGACTGGATCCGACGATAACGCTTATGCATTCCTACGAACAATAGGTGGCCTTGCAACGTCTATCTCACGGGATTGCCACCACTGCTTGAGCCATTCAACGAACAAAACTTAGCACGAACGCGAACCGTAAACCGATACCAACCGATCGCTGCAAACCCCCACTGCCAAAGCAAACTCGGGTGTCCCTGCTGCAAACACCTTCGCAAAAAAGAACAACATCCAGCACATCTCTCTGGTACCTCGGTTTGCGGGCTCTTCCCAAACAAGCATGATTCATGCACCACGCTTTGAAAACAACCTTTGGGACATAACGAATCAATTTATACAATCATGTGTTGGATGCACGTCAAAATCGCCGTGCAACAACACAACTTTACACCAATCAAATTCCAAGGGGGGAACAACGTAGTTCGTATAAACCAGTTCGAACAAGGCTCGCAGATCAGTCTTGATTCTATACAAGTACAAAAGTAATACATGAGGAGTCCGGATGTGAGTTACCGCTTCAGAACAAAATCGTTCTCGCGGAGTTTTTTTGCTAAACCAAGTGTAGTTACTTTGCAGCCAAGTGTGTGTCGCTGTTTAGCGCTACACGTTCCCAAAGTGATATCGTTCCAATGAGATATGTGCCGCTATTCATAGAAAATTGTCGGCAGCGATTGAAGATTAATTTTTGGGAAGGCGAAGTGTTTCCCTCGTTTAATTACAGTTTGACAATTTTATTGCAATGCCTCAATCTAACTGAAACTGTTTTGTGTTGAAAGATTCCGAGGGTGATTATGCTATAGACTTAGATTCGTTAAGCAGAGTATTGAAGTCACTGAAGTATTGAAGTAACGGAGTATACGCCAATGTGTTGCTTACATTCTATTAGTTGTAATATCATACCCGCTTCAGCAATTTATCGATTTTTCGATATACATACATTATTGGATGATTATGGTTGGTATTTGTATTCTAGTCGAATTGATGAACTGAGTTGATTGGGACATATGTTAATCTTACATACTATTATATTGATAACTATGTGTCTGTTTCACAAATGTTATGGAGCGTTTCTGGTTCTTCCAATAAAAACCAGAATGCTAGAAGTGGTGGCGTTTGTTTGCGGAGTTCGCCGCGCGAATGCACCTCACTGTTGCTCAGTTGTTGATTGCACCATCCTCCATATGAATATCCAGAGCTTGACCCCGAAGCTTCAGGTCGATCTCGAGCGTCGCATCTGTTTTTTTGCTCCGAGTCCGGGCCTGATCCTAGAAGAAGGAAGAGGTACCCAGACTTTGCCAGAATCCTCCTCCTCGCCTCGTTTTCGCCTCTTGGGGCCTCCCGGTAGGCCCTCGTCGCCACCGCCGTTGTCTTCGCTTTTCGGAACTCTGGTCAGTTCGCTCCCAGGGAGAGGTCCGGGGAGCAGCGACATCGGCGAGGGGAGTGTCTTTTGTCTCCCGAGATCGGTGCCCGATCGCGCGGTCCGTCTCAGCCCAGGGCTGGCACGTGGGCCGGCGCGAGGGTTGTGAGGGGTTTTGGGGGGATTGCCAGTGGATCCTCGGGGGCGGCAAAGATCAGGAGCGGAAAAAACACAGACAATTAATCGTCCACTCCCAGGAAAATATGGGAACATAGGGGAAGTGGGGGAGACGACAAAGCCCCAGAAAATATAAGAAAATATGGGGAATCCTTTTATCTGTGTGTATTTCTTTGTGTGTCCCAGGGCCCCTTCAAAAGACGGGGGTGATGACTAGGGGGGGGATATCATGGCGGGGGCCATGATGTGTCCCCAGATTTCATGGCGACTCCTCTTATTGCATTGCGTCCTTGGCCCCCCCCAGTGGCCGCGCCCATGCCGCCGGCCATGAGTTGCGCCCCCCCCTCTTGGACGCCCCCCTCTTGGCCGCCCCCGAGATCCCGAGGTGGGCTATATTTGGCGCAGCCCGGCTTACAGGTGGGGTGCAGGTGCCCTAAGCGGCTGCAAGTGGCAAAGGGCTTGGCTAGGCGGGCGGAGCCCACGAGGAGTTGCCAAACCATTTCCCGGTTTTTGTACCCAGTGATAAGCTGAAGTCGGGCACGTCTTTGTACAGGAGGAAAATAAAAAAAATAGTCAAAACATATTGGGGTCGATTTTTAGATTGTTTTGTTAGTATTGTTGAATATGTTTTGACTATTTTCTATTTTTCGTCCAAAATCCGCCTGTAGGGTGACATGCCCGACCTAATGATAGGTTGGGTTCGGCCAAATCGAATCCACATCAACATCAGGTCATAACCCTTCCATGCCCTTAGCAACCCCAGCGCCGATCCTACCAGGGAGCTCTACATCTCTGCCGAGGGTCTCGCCTTTCCCTGCTGCTGGATCGCCCAGGACCTGTACAGCGCGGGGTTGAAGGATTCAGCATTGTCTAATCTTTCTCCATCCCCCATGGGCCATGAAGTCTCAGCCACACTAGCCCACCCACAGGTGAGGCTAGGTTCCGCGAGACCCAAACCGAACATCTTCGTATCCCAGCCTGGGAGGGTAACTACCCAGAGATCCGAGAACTTGTTTTTTCAATACGGCGCCGCCAGGAAGTCTCGACCAGCTCTCCTGGACCAGCTTTCATTCCCGAGTCTTCTTTCGACGGTCCCGTGGCCGGGCGAGTGCGTTCAGTCGAGGCCGACAATAGAGGAAATCAGTTGCCTTGACTTCGTCAATGCGGTTGAGGTCTGGGTGAGGAGGCCAGGATGCAAGTTCTGGGAGGTGAAATTTTGCATCGGCGCTAGTGCGTCCATGGTCGCCGACGGGCCGGATCTTGTCTTGTCCCAGTTAATCCGCTTTAGTGTGGTCTCATCCGGCTTGATCCTGGATATAATCCAACAGGGTTTCGTCGAATCGCGATTTCAATGTGGTTTAACAGCCCCCCATCGTTCAGGCGAAGATCTCCCAGCAGTTGTCCGCCACCACAAAAATATGTACACCGACACCTTCCACTGGATTGTTCCTGTGCCTCAGGGGGAGGTGGCGGTGTATAAATCACCACTGAGAGCCAGCGACTATGTACACCGTCCCCTTCCTGAAGGTACAGACAACCCGCATATAAAGATAGGGCAATGTCCCTAAGGGTATCCTTGCATCCTTGCCTCCTCGGTTCATCCTTGGCTACTTTCGTTGGCCGCGGCCCGCTCGAGAAGCTTCGAGATTGCCGTCAAAGGCCCTTGCATCCTTATCGCGCATCCTTACAATACAGGTTGAGTGTACATGGAAAGTTCGTCGGAGGCTGTCTGTTTACAGTCAACCCGCATAGTAAGGATGGGCAATCTTCCCAAGCGCACCCCTGCATCCTTGCCCCTTCGGCCCATCCTAGGCCACTTTCGCTGGCCAAGTTCGTTCGACAAATGCTATCGTGGCCCTCCAAGGCCCTTGCATCCTTACCGCGCACCCTGATACGGGCCGGCTGTGTATGTATTCTCGTGGCGTAAGTTGCTTCCCAGCCATTGGGTGGGGATCGGCTATGACCGGGGGGGTGGACAGAACCCCCGCCCTGACACGTCGATGAGTGCATTGTCCGTTCTCGGTTCTCGAGAGGGCGCCGCTGCCGTCAATTTTCCAGGCTTGCGCCCGCCAGGCTTGGGCCCGAGGTCGTTTTCACTAGACCACGTTTTGCTAAAGGGGGCTCCTGTCGACCAAAGAGCTTGGTTTTGGGACCAAAGCATATTTTTGTTGGCCCCCCAGAGAAATCTCTGGCCCCCCCAAGCAAAAATCTTTGGTCCCTGCCAGGTTTGGGCCCGAGGTCGTTCTCGCTAGACCACGCATCTATCTCCGAATTATGAGCCCGAATTATGCGGGGTTTCCTGTCCGCCCGCGAACTATTCGGGATTGGACAGACCTCCTACCCTGACGCGTCGACTAGTGAATGGCCGTTCTCGGTTCGCGCGAGGGCGTCGCGGCCGTCATTTCTGCGGGTCCGGGCCCGTCGGTTTCGGTCCCAGGCCGTTTTCACCTAAGGGGAGGTTTACTAAAGGGAGGTTTCCCCGCCCTCGAACTACAGTTGGGGCCCTGAAGAAGGAACCCTTTTCGTTGGGGAGGGGCTCCGTGTTCCTTAATTGTTTCGCAGCTTGCCCTGGATTTTCCTTAGGTTTTCAATGGTCCTGGTAAATCGAAGTTCAACTTATGGAAAAAAAGGGGCCTCGTTCCTTATTTAGGGCTCCTTAGGTCAACGCCCCGACTGTGTAAGCCCTGCCCGAGGACGCGGACCGGCAGATCGTGCGCCTGCTCGGGGCCGCCGACCCGCTGCGGGGCATCCGGTCCTGGCGGGTGGCGCCGAGGGGCCGCGGCTCGGTGCCGTTGAGCCGATCGCCCTCCCCAGCCCCATGCCTTTAGAGACCCCACCAAATGACCCCCCCCCCAGCTTCTCCCTCCTCCTCCTCCTCCTTCTCCTCCTCCTCCTCGCCCCCCCCTCCGTCTCTTCCTCCCCTCTCTTGTGGGAGGTTTCCTGTGTCGGAGGTGGGCAGACCTCCTACCCTGAGACGTCGATTGGGGAATTTGCCGTTTTCGGTTCGCGAGAGGGTGTCGCGTCCGTCATTTTTTCGGTTCCAGGTCCGTCGGTTTCGGTCCCAGGCCGTTTTCACTAAGGGGAGGTCTACTAAAGGGAGGTTTGTCCACCGCCGACAGCTGGGGAAGCACCCTTTGAAACCCGAAGGGAGCGACCTATATCCCCATCCAGGGGGGTAAATCGGCCAGTGGGGCCCAGGCCACGCAGCTGGGGATGGGGATCGGTTAAACGATATTCAAGGGGGGGGGGCCTCAGCACATTGAAGTCGGGCAAGCTTGACTGGGAGGAAACGCCTTACCGAATTGCACATCGTGGGAGCAAGCAGAGCTGTGAGAGAGCAGTCTTCTCGCAGGGGTAGGAGGGCAACACGAAGCCAGGACGAGAAACAAAATCGGGTATCCCTCCACCTCCGCCGTCCACACCTTCGGACCTCCGCGGGAGAAGCGGAACATTCAACCGAAACGCATGGAAACCTTCATTACGCAGTTCAAGGACACCCACATCGATCAGATCGAAAAAGGGGGGGAAGGTTAGGGCGAAAGGTCCGGCAGAATAAGGGGGAGGGAAGGGTATCAGTCGAGAATCTCTGAGATTTCCAGCGGCTCCAGAGGACGTCTCGGGCGCCGCGGCCTTCTCAGAGCATCCCCGAACGCTGGAACGGATGTATTCTCGTCCGAGAGTGGGGGACAAGAGGAGTGCCTTCCCCCTCATTCTTCCGGACTTCCCGCCCTAACCTTCCTTTTTTGTTGGATATGACCCGTGTGGGTCTCTTCGAATTGCGTGAAGTGTCCATGAGTTTCGATGGAGTTTTGTCCGCACCTCCGCGGAGGTCGGACGCTATGGAAGGTGGAGGTCTAGGGTAGGCCCTGCCGAGGGTGACGGGGCAAATAGGAGTGTGTATGGGGGGGGGGAGGGCGGAAATTAACCCGCTTCTGGCCCGCGCGGCGGTCGCGAGGAGGGCGCCCGTGGCAGCGGCGGGCGGCAGGGCTGAGGAGGTCCCGCCTCCGCGGTGCAAACTCAGTTTGTTGGGTTGCATCAGCGTCTTAGCGTTTGGAGATCCATGAGATGGCCGCTGTTCAGCGTCGGCCAGCGCCGATTCAGCGTCGATTGGAGCCGACTCAGCGTCGATTCCGCGTCGATTGGCGTCGGATCAGCGCCAATTCTCGCAAGAGCCAACAAGGTGACCGCCCTTCCTCCTCCTCCTCCTCCTCCTCCTGTCTCCTCCTCCTCCTGCTCCTCCTTCTCCTCCGCCTCATCCTCTTCGAAGGAGGGCGGCTCGCTCAAACTATGTACAGAGGAAGCCCATGCCAAGAAACATCCTGGTTGCCTCTACGTTGCCCTGGGGGTTCTTTGATTTCGGTGGTTTTGCTATAGAAAGCGTGGCGTTCAGTAGCAAGTCATGAGAGCCTGGTATACCCTTGTATTTCCGTCTTTAGCTTCGACTTGCGTCTTGGAGTCTACGATTTAGCGTCGATTAGCGTCGATCTAGCGTCGATGAGCGTCGATGTAGCGTCGATTAGCGTCGGATCGAAAGAGCCGACCAAATTGTACGGGGAGCTCCCATGAGTTGCCACCGAGCCATGCCAAGAAGCACCTTGCTTGCCTCCAGGGTGCCACGGGGGTTCTTGGGTTTCGGTGATTTTTTTGCTATGGAAAGCGTGGCGCTCCAACACTGCAAAGATCAGGGGAAGTCCTGCGTTCTGAGGGTGAGGCTCCTCGTGGAAGGCTGCCTGTGGTTGAGCTCCTGCCCCAGGGGATGACAGGCACACGGCCAGGACGCCGAGCTGAGGACCGCCCCGGCTGTCAAGGGCTCCCTCGAGGGCGCGCGAAGTGATTCGCGCTTCGCGGTTCGGCTCCGATTCCTCTTCCTCCTGCTCCTCTCCCTTGGGAGGCGGCGCGAGAGCGCGAAGTGATTCGCACTTCGCGCTCCGCACAGCGCGAGGCGCGAAGTCGGGAGCCCTTAAATAACCGCGATCGCTCAAAGTTGAGCGACCCACGCGGTGTCAGAAACCGACGCCGAGGTCATCACGGCACGGACCCGCCGTAGGGAGTGATAGGCATACGGCCAGGGATAAGGTGGGCACGTCCCCTCTACAGGCGGATTTGGGGCGACAGAGACAGACAAGTAGGACAATACCCCCTAAGTGATCAACGAAAGTGGACACACCGTCCCCATTTTATCATTCTATATTTGAATGCTCTTCCTGTACAGGGACAGGCCCGACTTCAAGCCAGGACGCTGAGGTGAGCGCCGATCCGTGGCCAGAAAGAGCGTCTTCGTTCCTTGCGACGAGTGCTCTGTGGTGGCACAGTGACTGTGAGGGGTAAGGCGGGGGCGGGCGTGCCCCTCTACAGGAGGAATATTCAAACAGAGTTAAACAAATAGTCTGGGGACGATTATTTTAGCCTGGAGCCACTCTTGCGTGTAGCCGAGGCCTCCTCGGAAGCCTGGGAGCGTCCCCGCCGCCTTCGCTTCGCAGAGGAAGCCCCTGGACCCCCCAAGGCACTGCCTCATCACTCGAAGAGGAAGCAACCGTATAGTTCAGCATAATCAGCCACGTGCAACGGGGTCTGTGGGGAGGGAGGGCTTCTTAGAAACACCCCTGCTTCTTAGAAGGCGCGGGCCTTGTAAGGCCAGCGCCTTCTAAGAAGCCCTCCCCCTCCCTCCACCCCCTTGTGCGCACCGCCAACTTGCGTGTAGCCGAGGCCTCCTTGGAAGCCTGGGAGCGTCCCCGCCGCCTTCGCTTCGCCGAGGGAGCCCCTGGACCCTCCAAGGCCCTGCCTCCCCACTAGAGGGGGAAACAACCAACTGCACAAGCAGAAACTTTCCACGGTCCGCGCGGATTTTTCTTGGATCGGCGCCAGAGCCCCCTGGCGGCGCCTCCAGGCCGCCCCTGGCGCTCCAAGGAATCCGCGTGGACCGCCGAAGGTGTGTGTGTGTGTGTGTGCTTCTGCAGCTGCCTCTACCTCTGCGGTGGGGGCGTGCCGATTAGAGAGCGTGCCCAGGAGGCTCCAGACCCCGAAGGGTTCCTTCTCTGCTGAGGACGGCGGTGATGTCTATGGCCGATTCGCGAAGCTAGTCCCTCTGGCTTCCAGACCCTGGATTCCTTGCCCCATGCTCCCTAGGCCAATGCCCCCACCGTCCTTACGCGTCTACCGCGTGAGCGCCGTCGTCTCAGGGGTGGACAGACCTCCTACCCTGACACGTCGATTAGGGAATTGGCCGTTTTCGGTTCGCGAGAGGGTGTCGCGGCCGTCATTTTTGCGGTTCCAGGTCCGTCGGTTTCGGTCCCAGGCCGTCTTCTCTAAAGGGGAGGTCTACTAAAGGGAGGTTTGTCCACCGCCGATCGTCACGAGCATGACGACCGCAGCTGCTGTCTGCCGTAGCTGGTGTTTTTTTTGGTGACGGCAATTCCGGTTAGTGGAATGGGACGGGGGGGGCGTCCCCGGTACAGATATCTAAACCAGGTCCCACTAAACCCAGTTCTGCCAACGCCCGATCCTACCCCGACCTGCATGAGCGGCAAGATTCGGATGGCTCCGGGCCCCGGCGCTGCGCAGGGTGAAGGGCGGCGGCGAGCACCGGCGGCCTTCAAGTCTGCACGGGCGGCACCTTCGGAAGCCCTTCGGCTCTCCCGAGAAGCCTCCTCGGAGGCCTCCCGGACTCTTCCGAGACGCCGCGAATCTACAGTCTCTTTCTGCAGAGTCCGAGCTTTCGTGTTATCTATCAGGCGATCGCAAGCATGGATCCAGGGGGCGTGGATCGGCGACGGGCCCCGCTCCCGTTGGAAAGCGCGGCTTTCCGCCGCCGAGCGAGGCGGCGCTGGCCGCATCTTGGGACAGGGCCCTTCCCCCGATGCGTGCGCCCCGCCGATCTTTTGGTGGGCGCACGGGCGCTCAGAGCAGAGCAGCTGCCCGTGCCGTGCCGGCCGGTGGGCGGGCAGGCGAGGGAGCAGGCGCGAGAGGCCTCACGGGGCCGCCTCCTTTGGCCCCACCTCTGCCCGTGAGTCGGGCCTGTGCCTCCACAGGAGGAGTATCCACAGACAGCAGAGCAGAAATCAAGGGGACGATTTGTCGAGTCCGTTCGACCATTTGGGGGCATTTTTGAGGCGTGTTCTGTGTTTCGTCCAGAATCCGCCTGTCGGGGGGCATGCCCGACCTCGCTTTACCCCATCGGTCGCTGAAAGTAGGCATTGTGGGATTTCCCGATTCCAATCTACTGTAAGCGCTTTCCGACTTCAAGGAGCGAGTGGCTTCTTCTTTTGTGTCTTCCTCAGGGAGCGGACGGAACCCAATGTATTTTCAACGCCTTGCTACTGCATGTTTCCACCTAGTACTTCTTCCGACCAATGGGTACTCCAAATAGTTGTGCAATATCGGGCCCTGGGCCCCGTCCGCGGTCAGTGATGGCCAATTAATTATCCGAGTCGCGCCCAACCGTGGCAACGGGAACCTCCAGAGGCACCTCGAAATTTAGGGCACAAGCCCTGGGAGGTTTTATTCAGCATCGGCGCTTGTACACTCGTGGCCGAAAACCACCCTAGTCAATGTTTTTGTCGTCCAATTCCGCGCTGAGTCCCGCTTGATTTGGCTCCGTGGGGATTGCTCCTGCGATTAATTTAGATTATTCTGGCTTGATGGTCTTGCAATCCAATTTGAAAGCCCTTCACAGTCTTTATGAAGGCCTCCCAGGATTTGTCTCCTGAGACAAAAACCTCCACGGATTGCCGAATACGGGATCAACTACAGAGTTGATTTACTCCAGAATTTGTTTTCCCACCGAATGTAGAAGAACGCGTAGCAGGTTCGTGGATCTACGGGTCATTACGAGCATTTGTTTGTTTAGTCGGTGTGCAAATCAATTGTGGGGCAATCAATTCTGTAGTCGAGCACCCATTCGGATTTTCTCTCTGGCTCGCCACCGTAGGTCTGCAGGCCGCCAAGGAAGACGGCCAGAGTATTGCAGGCTTGTGCGTGTGTGTGTGTGTGTGTGTGTGTGTGTGGTGCCGACGCGGCGGCGACCTCGCCGCGTGCATTTTCAAGATTCGGCGGCGAGCGAGGGGGGGAAATGAGAAACAGGCGGTTTTTGTTCGGAAGGCGGTGGAAGTCCCCAGACGCCTTCGCGCCTTCTGCGAAGTTCTTTCTGCTGTCTTCGGGGAAGGCTTGGGAAGCTTCTCAGAATGCCGGGGGACTTCCGAGCCTTCTGAGAAGGCCCGCCCCTTCTCACTTCCCCCCCTCGCTCGTCGCCGAAAGATTGTGCGCCGCCATGCTGCCCATAGTCGGCCAATGTTGAACGCGATCGAACAGCTGTCGGTGGTTCAAGGTTGAACGATCGCTTGCGATTTGTCTCCCCCAACCCCCGACTTCTCGATGAAACATGAATCCGCTCAGGAAAGGAGGGAAACCCTTGGATGCACCCCCATCGAGGATGGACGCGCCCCCGTCGTAGATCCCGGGGTGGGCCCCAAACGTTTGGTCCAGTCGAACATCTCCCAGAGCTTGGGATCGTGGTCGACATGTCCCCTGCTGAGCGATGCACGCGGTGTCGGGAACCAACGCTGGCGTCGTCACGACACGAACCCGCCGTAGGTTGTGGTGTCGGAGGACCGGTCCTCTTGGATCCCGATCATCTCCACCCCTGACTTTTGTCGATGCATCGGGGGCCCGCTGCGACCCTCTGGCCTGATATGATCGGTCCCCATTTGCTCGAGTAGGGTATCGACTGCAGAATGCATCTACCCCAGAATCGATTGTGTCGTCGAGTCCACAGAAACTAACCCAGTGCCACGGATGATAAATCATCCCTGCCCCACCTTTCCCCCTGTTTCTTTTTACCCCGTGTCAATCGGATTTAATTGTTGAGAGGGGCGCGGAGGCCGAACTTAATATTCCCCAGGGGATACGAATCGAAGTTGCTATCATCTCATGCTGACTAGCAACAGCATCAAACATGCTGAGCATGGCAATGGTGGTCTAACCACTTCAGCTTCCGCAATCACGAGCGTGTGGCAGGGCTATGGGTTTCTCACCATTTCAGTTTTCCCAAGTCACGAAAGTGCGGCAGGGCCACGGGATTCCCACTTTCTCAGCCGTTCCCGAGTCGGAAACATGTGGCAGGGCCATGGGGACCGATTGGAGTTTGAAGTTACCTGCGTTGTTCGAGCAGGCAGAGCATTGGAGTTACCTTGTTAGCGCATCCCTCACACGTCTTGGCCCACCCTTCTCCTCCTCCTCCTCCTCTTCCTCCTCCTCCTCTTCCTCCTCCTCCAGGTGGCTCCCCAGCGCGGCCCCGCGCAGCCGTTTCGCCCCAGGGCGGGCGCGGCACGCGGATGGGCCCGTGCAAGGCAGCCCCCAGCGCGACGGAAGGCGCGACGGGACCGTTCCGCGGCGCGGCAGGAACGCGTGCCGCCGCAGACCGCCTGGTCAAGAGACTGGTGCGAGAAGTGGCGGAATGGAAGGAGAAGGCAGCGTGGTGGCAGCGGCAGGCGACCCCCGCCCAGGACTGCAGCAAGCAGGAGGCACAGTCGCAACCCGACGACACCAGCGGCCGCGAGGACCCCAGAGTGAGAGAGCACAGCGAGAAGGGTTTCGAATGGAACCGTGGGGCGCCCGCGTTTGTCCCGCGCCGGCGGGGCCGGCGGAGGAGGCCGAGGGTGCACGCAGGAGCAACATGCACCTGCGGGGCGACGATTTTCACGGTGGCCGTAGAAGAGCAGGTGCGGGAGGTGATGGCCGAGCCCCCCGACGGAGACGAAGTCTGCACGGAGGAGAGCTGGACTGTGTGCGAGAATAGCGGACAGTGGCAGCCTCAAGAGGACGGACATTGTGCGGGGGAGGCCTTCATGGAGACCAGCGGCGTGTGCGAGAAGTTGGAGGCGACGATAGAGCCAAACGTCACCAGCTGCAGCGTAGCGATCAGAGCGCGCGAGGAGAGGGAAGCGAAGCTGGAGCCCGCTAACTCCCCTAGCTACAGCCCTGTGAGCAGCGCCTGCGAGAAGTCGGAGGCGAAGACGGAGCCCAACATCAGCAGCTACAGCGCCGCGAGGCTGGAGGCAAAGATAGAGCCCGTTATCCCTAACCGCGACTCCAAGACCTGCGCGGGCGATCGGCGGAAGGCGAGGAGTGAGCCCGCCGCGATCAGCTACAGTGCGGGGACCGGTACGTGCGAGAAGGAAACGGCGAAGTTGGAGCCCTTTATCTACCCTAGCCTGACTTCCTCGGGTCCCCTCGTCGCCACGGCTGGATCTGCAAAATCGGAACGCGGTTCGGTCACGGAGGCGAAGGTTGAGCCCGCAGTGGCCATTTACAACGCAGTGACCAGCGGCGGCGGCAACAACGGGGACGCTGGGGATCGAGAGCGCGAGAAGTGCGAGGCGAAGACGGAGCCAAACGTGAACTACTGCAGTGCTGCGATCGGGGCGACGAACGCTGCGATCAGGCCCGCTACCCCTAACCACGGTTCTGAGTTCGGTGAGTACGATCAGCGGGAGGAGAGTGGGGAACCCGACGCGATCAGTTACAGCGCGGGGACCAATCCGTGGGAAAAGGGGAAGGCGAACACCAGCAAATTGATGTGGCGAGCGCGAGCCGAGATCTTCCGCAAATGGCTTGGCCCGAGCAGGTGCCAGCGCGAGCAGGGGGGCGAGGCAAAGCAGAAGCCAGACGTCGACAGCTACAACGATGGAATCGGCTGCAAATGGGAGGCGCAGGACACCCACGGCGAGTGGGGGGCCCTCCCAGAGGCGGACTCAAGGAAGGTGAAGAAGAGGTACTGACAGCGGGTGCGGGGCGACGGCGGCCACAACCGCACGCTCACCATCCAGGGCTCCAACGGGGAACCCTCCAGGCCGTTCAGGACAGACTTCGATGAGCAGATCCTGAAGACGACGGGGGTAAAGAATAGACGTACCATCCCGATCCGCCGAGTGCGAGAGTGAGAGGAGGGGGCCGAGGTGGGCCGAGCGGCGCTGGGGGCAGCGCTGACCCGCGCGCGCGCCGACCGCGCGCCCGCGCGGGCGTGCCACGACGTGGCGGCTCGAAAGAGCTCGGAAAGAGCTCTTCCTCCTCCTCCTCCTCGTCCTCCTCCCCCACGCAGCTGCCAGGCCCGAGTTCCCCAGAGTCTCCGAAACTTCAAGCTGTTGAGCCTTCTCGAGGCAGTGAGCTGCACCTCCCCCGGGAGCAACGATAGTGTGGGATAAGGCAGAAAAGGGGACGCATCGATCCCCCATCGCCAATTGATCGCTCAGAGTGGTTCGATAGCCTGAACCTGCCCAGGAACGTGCGGATTCACGATCGTGCGCCCATCGCCGACGCATCGGCGATTTATCGCCTCTTCCAGGTCGTCGATTCGAGTCCGTCTTGTGCCAAGATCTACAAGGTCAGTCTACACGAGCGCCCAGGATCATCAGCATCATCAGCATCATCCTTCACCGGGAAAATCGTTGATTATCCCAGCCAGACCCCCGAAGTATATTATCCCCCGGGGGTTATCATTTGGGGCACAGGGTTACCTATATTTCCCGCCGATTCGCGAGCATTCTACGTATGTTTCGTAGTTTCGACGGGGGCATCAAGTTTGGAGTACATCAATTATGTAGCCGATGTCCTACTCGAACTTTAGGCAGCGTTAAACCCCGACCTCCGGCGATGTGTTGTTTTCAATCCGCGGCTCCAGTGGATCCGTCGTCAGATGTTGTTTCGCCCGCCGCTCCCCCCACAACAAGCGAGGAAGTGGCCGAAACTCTGGATGTTCCTTGCCACGCGCGATGTGAACTGATCACCCGCCAGCGAACCCCCATTCCCGCAACGTGGAGAGAACAGGCTGACATTGCCTTTTTTTCGCTCACGCGCCGTGGCGCATGGTCTGAGCAGGTGAGTGAGAGGTTCCGGCCTTTTTCCTCCTCGGGGTCGTTTTTCTTCCGGGATCCAGTTTTGATGGCGTTTATGGGCGGCCCGAAGCTGGCCCCCGAAGATCGACATCCAGGGAACGGCGCCAGGAGACAAACTGTTCATATCGTTTGAGATTAGGAGACAGTTTTTGTTTCTAGATGCCGGCAAGTTGACTTGCATGGAAGGGAGGGGAGAGCGCGCGGCGAGACCCGAAAAAAAAATCGGTTTCACGCAGGCCGGGACGCACTTGCATGCCTTTTCGGCCCAGCCCAGCGGCCCTTGAAATTGCGGCGGAGGGAAAGGGGAGGAATTCAGAGGAGACCCATCCCAAAAAACGCCTTGCTTGCCTCCAGAGTGCCCTGGGCTTCCTGGGTTAGGAGGGTTTTGCGATGAAGCGCGTGGCGCTCCCTCACCAAAAATCTATGGACGTCCTGTCGTCTCGGGGCTGGGTTTCTTGTGAAAGGTTTCTTGTGGTCGGGCCCTTGCTGTATGCACTTGCCTGTGCCCGAATCAAGAGGACGCTACGCTCCAACGTGGACCTTCGGAGGTCTCGACCACCTTCCCGGGGACGGATATGTTTACCCTGCGTCGTGGTTTGACGGTCCCGTATGGGCGACATGGTACGGGAGGTTCCCATGAATTGCCACTGACAATTAGGGCATTTGCAAGCCACTTGAATGTTTCGTTTGGTCAGGTCCAACTCACCATGGCATCCACCCAGAAACTGGCTATCCCCTTAGCAACCCGCGCGTTAACCCGAGCGAGCAACGCAGACGAACGGTGTCGTCTTCGCAGGCATGGGCGCGCAAGCTGCCCGCGTGAGGTGGGGCGTGAGCGCTCCCGCTTCCAGAGTGACGTGCCGTGCTGACGGCCCGCGTGGGCTTCCGCGTCAGGCCGCTGTGCCATCTCGCGTAAGGTAGGGGGCCACACGCGAGCCCTACACCTACCCCCCTCGATCTCTGAGGGGGAGGGTGGGGTTCGGGGCAGGTCGCAGAGCGTCCTGGGCAGGGAGGGCATCGAAGGCGTCGTGAACCGGAAGCGGGGCCTGTTCGACCACCTCGTCCACGCCGCGGCGCGGCAGCCCTCCGTGGCGGCCGGCAGGCTCGGCACGTGCGCCCGGGTCTGCGGCACTGGCGTGCGGGCGTTCGCCGGGCAGTTCGAGGGCGCCAGGCGCCCGGGCTTCCCACCCTCGGGACGAGCGAACTTGGCACGGTCGACCAAGGAACACGCGACACCACCCCACCTACGGCACGCCCTGCTTGATGTTTGCGCCCTTGCCTCGCTGTCTTTCGCGTGGTGTTTCCTGGCCGACGACGGCATGATGGCGACGTGCTGGGCAGTCGTAATTTGTCATGACCTCGTCGTGCTGGTTGTGCCCATTTCGTCGTCAACGTGGTCAGATTGGTCTGTCAGTTCGCCGCTTGTTTCGGCGGTGCCGTCACGCGGAGTGAGGGATGCTGCTTCGCCGAATTGGCGGACATTTCGTCACGCGGGGCACAGGGTGAGTTTGTTTGGTGTTGGGATCGCGAGTTGCTCAACCCTTTCGGTATCAGTCATGTTTGTGACGTTGGTTTTCCTTCGATTTCCGAGATCGAAAAAGAAAAAGCGTCATAGACATAAGCTTTTGGCGCTCCACGCGGATTTCTTGGCCGGCGGCGCCTCGGGCGCCACCCCTGGCGGGAGAGGGTCCAGCGCAGATGCCACAAATCCGCGCGGAGTTACAACAGTTTGTGTTTATGGAGTTGTTGTTGTTCTTCTAGGATAGGGTGGGCATGGAGACCGTCAACGTGTCCTGGCCATTTTAACAGGATGTGCGTTGGTGCCGCCGCGGGCCTTGTTAATGTGCGGGCAGGAAGCCGCCTGCCCAACTGCGCCCGCTGCTGGCTTTTGGACAACAGCTGCTTCCTGGCATCGTCCCCATTTTTGTCCGTGCCCATCTCTCTGGAGGGAAAAACACACCGACGCAATGAATTGCCCATTTCCAAGAAGAAAGAAAAACACGGGAAGTCGGGGAAAGACGGGCATCCAAGTAATGTATAAACATATCGTGAATTCTTGTATTTGTGCGAATGCATTCGTGCGCCCCAAACCCACTCCACTTTCGGGCGTCCAAAAACTATGAGTCCTTGGTGTCTCAAGCTGTTTGAGCGTTTTTTTGTTTCCGCGCCCGCGCACGAACCCCCCAGGGCTGTCAAAACTCGATCGTATCCGAAAAATGGTGCAGAATGGTGAGGTCGAAATTCCCCGCCGTGATGTTCTAGTTTGTTTCAGCTCTTCACGCTTCGCGTGCCCCCGCACGCACAGCTGGCCGTGCGAGTTAGCGGGCAACCACAGTGAACCGACGGATCTCCGCGAGCAAGGGGGTGGTTTGTGAGGAAGGTCTCATCCGCCATCCCTGGGCCCACGAGGGGCGATGAAATGAAAAAGGGGAAGGAGAGGAGGAGGAGGAGGAGGAGGAGGAGGAGGAGGAGGAGGAGGTCGAGGAGTAGGAGGAATGGGAGGGGGAAGGGAGGAGGAGGACGTGGAACACGACGACGACTGCAACGACCACGGCGACGAAGAAGAGGAGGAAAAGGAAAATGACGACGATGAGGGCATTTGGGAGGATGACGACGACGACGAGGAGGGGGAGGAGGAGGAGGAGAAGGAGGAGGAAGAGGAGGAGGAGGAGGAGGAGGAGGAGGAGGATTAGGAGGAGGAGGAGGAGGAGGAGGAGGAGGGGGAGGAGGAAGAGTAGGGGGAAGCCGCTATCACCCGATCTCGCCCCTTCTGCCCCGCACGGTGGCCGAGGCGGCGGCCACCGCCGCCAGGCCTGGACCCGCGATAGACGTCAACAGTCAGAGCTTGCGCGCCAGCGCTGTTTGTCTCAGCCCCGGCGTGGGCCACGCTGGCTTCGACGACGAGAGTTTCGTCGGACCTGTCCCCCTACAGGAGGAAAATTCAAAATATTGGAAAAGTCGTCAGGAGATGATTTTTCCATAATGATCCAATAATTTTAATATTTTTGAGGGTACTTTTTATTTTTCGCACAACATCCGCCTGTAGGGGGACATGGGACATGCCCGACCTGAGACAAGAGCACGATCAACATCACCAGCCTGGCACAGGCGAGCTCGGCGGCAACGTGCTGACGTCCGCGCTCCGCTACGACTTCACACGAGCACCTGATGTACGCCAAGCGCACCACAACGCACAACAAATCATGACGACATCGACCTCGAGTTCCGACAACGGCAGCACCATGGGAATGAACCGCAAGTGGCTTGGGAACTACCGCACCTCTCATGGAGACCAACATCGAGCCGCACTCCAAACAAAGGACCGACACCAAGCACTACTCCACCAGCGACGGGGGGCAGGCCTCGAGCGTTGGAGTAACACAAGGTAGACGGACGACTCCAACGTCCACCCCGACGCATATTAGAACATGTGCCGCAACGGGAAAGGCAGCACCGACAAGGGCAATGGACACCTCCCGTAGCCCTACCACGACGACAACGAACCTGATAATTGCAACCAGAAGGGATCACAAACAATAAGGCAGGCACAACCCAACTTTCGCTACCGAGGAGTCCCATCTACCTGTTAAAATCATTTGGTGTTTGTTTGTCAGGTTACCATCTACGAGCAATCCAACTATCATGTTAGCCTTATCGCGTCACGCGAACAAGCGATGCCATGATACTCCGCGGCGGTTCGAAACGTCCACTGCCAGGTTGCGACGTCGCCCACCTCTCCGTAGAGCTTGGCGCCAGCCCCACCGAGCATGTCAGGCTGCAGAGCGAACGCGCGAAAAGCAGGTACATCCATATCGTACATCGGGTGGCCGTTGGAGTACATGTGGAGAGCCTGCCTCAATTTGGCACCGGCACCCCTTTTGGACGGTCGGCACAGGGGATCATGAGGTCGTCTCTCTGCTGACGGCCCGCCTGGGCGCACAGACAGGTCATCACGACCGACTATCGCAGGCACCGTGACCAAGATCCTTGCAACCAACGGTCGTCCACCACCGCGGGCCCAGGAGAAAGCTTAATGCGAGGAGTGCCAGGAGAAACGGACAGAGTTAGCCAACTGAACAGCCACAGACCGCTGCGGGGTGCAAGTTTGCATGGGCGGGGCCTTCTTTGGCGTGGCCTTCGTCGGCGTAGCCTTCGTAGGCGTTGCAAGCGCTGCAGAAAGGGGGCTGTTTGTCAGCAGCCGCGCTCCCGGCCTCGCGCGCTCGCCGAGCCTTCGCCGGCGGGCCGCCGTCGTGTTTCCCATCCTCCTCCGTCTGATCTAAACGAGCCTCCTGGGGGAATCAGCCCGACGCAGGGTTCCGCAGGTACGCCACCAGGCACTGCTTGTTGCCGTCGTCGTTCATGTCGGAGTGCTTCGCGTAGAGCGCTTCAGGCCACCAATTATTAGGCTGGCGGTGGCACGCATTGACTGCGGAAAGCACCCCTCCTTTGGCGCATTTGTTTGAGTTCTCCACGTTGACCCCGCCGCCCATCTGAGCCATTGCTTCTTCATCGCCAAGCGCGGAGGTGGTAGGGCGTCCATGGCAATTTTGGGCGGCATGTCTGCCGCGCGCATGTAACGCGCCTGCTGCCCTCAAGCGGGATTACAGGCGCCACTGTGTGCGTGCGCTTTCTTGCCGAGCAGGCTGTAGCCGAAGGGTTTACAGTTCTGGAAGAGTTTTGGATGAGATGCGGGCTCCACGGGGGGCAGGGCTCCCACCCGCAGCGCGCCCCCTCTGCTGCCGAGAAACTGTCGCGCTTGCCACGCTTGGCGAGTCCTGAATGGAACGCGCTTCCACCCCCAGCGCACCCTTTGCGGTCGCGAGGAAGTGGCGCTTGTCACGCCGTGCGAGCCCGGAACAGAGCGCTCACACCCCCAGCGCACTTCTGTGGTGTCGCGGAAGTGCCGCGACTGCGACGCCTGCAGCGCCCTGCGAGCCCGACACGGATAGCGCTCCAACCCCCAGCGCGCCCGCTGCGGTGTCGAAGAGAGGTCAAGTCTGCCACGTTCTGCGAGCCCGAAACGGATAGCGTTCCTACCCGCAGCGGGCCTCTGCGGTGTCGAGAAAATGCAGCGCCTGCCACGCCTGCCACGCTTTGCGACCCCGAAACGGATGGCTCGCTCACCCCCAGCACGCCCCCTTGTGGTGTCGAGGAAGTGCTGCGCCTGCCGCGCTCTGCGATCCCGACGCGGATATAGCGCTCCCATCCCGGGCGCGCCCTTGTGGTGTCGAGGAAATGCCACGTTCGCCACGCTTTGCGAGCCCGCAATGAACACTGCGGCGTCGGCGCCTGCCACGCTTTGCGAGCCCCAAGCGGACGGCGCGACCACCCCCAGCGCGCCCTTTTCGGCGTCGAGAAAATGTTGCGCCGACCGCGCTTTGCAAGCCCGAAGCGGATCGGGCCCACGCCCATGCGTTTAGTGAAAATGCTGCGCCTGCAACGCCTGCCATGCTTTGCGACCCCGAAACGGATGGCGCCCCCTTCCCAGCGAGGGCCCCGCGGTGTCGAGGAAGTACCACGCCTGCCACGCCCTGCGAGCCTGAAACGAATGGCGCCCCCTCTCCGGGCGCAAATTGCGGCGTTGAGGAAGTGCCGCGCCTGCCACGCATGGCGAGCCCGCAGCGAATAGAAGCCCCACCCCCGGCGCACCCCTGCGGCGTCGACGCCTGCCACGCCCTGCGAGCCCGAAACGACTGACGCCCCCGCCCCCAGCGCATACCTTGCTGTGTCGAGAAATTGCGGGGCCTGCCACGCTTTGCAGGCACGGGGCGAATAGCTCGCCCACCCTTAGCGAACACCCTGTGGAGTCGAGGAAACGTCGCGCCTGTCACGCCTCGCAAGCCAGCAGCGGATACCGCTCCCACCTCCAGCGAACCCCATGCGGCATGGGGGAATGGCGACGCCTGCCACGCTTTGCGAGCCCGATTTGGACGGCGCCCCCACCCCCAGCGCGCCCTCGGTGGCGTCGAGGAAATGCCACGTCTGCCACGCTCTGCGATCCCGAGACGGATAGCGCCCCCACGCCCACTGCGCACGCCTCTGCACCGTTTGTGGTGCCGAGAAAGTACCGCGCCTTCCACGCGCCGCGAATCCTACGCGCATGTCTGGATCATGGCGTGTCATGTGTGCACGATGCGTGCGCGGCTGTGCCCGGCCTGTGCGTGGGCACGCGCAGCTGTATTTAGGCGCGCGTCTCAACGTGGGCGCAGTGTGTGTGTGTGTGTGCGCGTGAGTGAACTCGCCAGGCGCGCGCTGGCGCTGTTGGCGCGCGCGCGCGAGTTCGCGCGCGCGCGCGGCTGCACGTAGACGCGCGTCTCACGCGCGCGCCGCGCGCGCGTCGCGCGCGGGCGAGGGGGGGAAGGAAGAGGATGTGAGGAGAGAGGAGGGAGGGGGGCGCGTTGCAGGAGACGCCCTCGCGCGCGACGCGGCATACCTGAACTTCAGACCCCCGCGGAGCCTGCGGGCGGCAAGACGACGCGCAAGCCGAGGGAGGTCCGCGCAATCTAGCGGTGGGAGTGCACGGGAGCCAGAACCAGTCCACCTGCAATTCGCCAGATAACTATCGCGTCACCCCAGTGTCACGGAGGGCCGCGGGACCCTCTGCGAGCAAGCCCTCCGTCGGGTGCAGGATCGTGCTGAAGGTGCTGGGTGGTTTGCACGGGTGGGCCCCCGCCGCGCGCCATGGCGGCGACGCTGGGGCGCTGCTGGAGGGCGCGCGCGCCGGCTGCGCCGAGGGGCGGCCTTCGAGACTTTCCGAGCCCGGCGCGAGGGGGGAGACGACGCGCCCAAGGCAGGGTGCCACCCAGGGCTTCAACGACCACATCGTCAAAGCGATCAACCACGTCATGCCGATGTGCAAGGCGCGCGCGGTCCGAAGGCCGGATGGGAAATGCCGCTCGACGGCCCCGAGTTTCAATGCGACTGAGAAAGGGCATCAAACCCATCGAGCTGCGGCGACCAGACGCAGCAATTACGATACCAAAAACAAGAACCTACATGCCTACTTACTTACAACGGATGCAGTCGCCCAGGCCGCGCTTGCCACTGCCATGGCCCCCGGCGGCCTTCCCGCAGGCGCAGCGAGCCGGGGAATCAGACGGCGCCGAGCTGATTATGGAAGACAAATGCGATCTCGCCGAGGCGCACCAAAGCCAGATCGACAAATGCATGAACGAGCTGGAAAACAATATCGACGAGTTCAGCACCTCGCAACACGACCTCCGCAATGGCAGGGGCGACGTCTACAGCGACGCAGGCGCCGCTGATCACGGAGCCAGAAACGCAGCGAGAGCGGCGCCGACCCCGAGATCCATGCCCACGAGATACACCTACCAGCGGCAGAAGAGAGCAGAGGCAAGGTGGAAGACAACGCGAAGACGCCGCACAAACCCGCCACAACCACAACCCGCCACAACCACAAGGCACTGAATACCAGAATCGGCACTGCCAGGTGGACGAACGACAAGTTGGCCGCGCATCAGGAGGTCTTGCAAGCCAGGACCGGCGCAGCCCTTGACAGGACGGAGGGGGTTCTCGAGGCCATCAGGGCGAATTCAATGGCACGTCTGAGCATCGCGACCACGCTGCGATCGACCAACTACAGAGCGAGCGTCGGACCGCGCTGCGGCGTGAACAGCGACCCGGCCAACATGCAACAACAGGTAAGAAATGCCGAATTGGTTGGCGATTTCGAAGCACATGTATTGCATGACCAACGAGGCCAATCAGCTCATCGCCAGCATCGGAGCGCAGGGGGCCGAGGCGCGATTAAGGGGCACAACGACAACATGTTCGCATGCCGCAAATGAAGAGGTGCAGATGACAGGTGCATGCGCGCCCAGCACGAGCTGCATGCCTTGGGGATGCGCGCGGGGTGGCCTTCTACAGCGTCCGTGAAGAGCGCCCGCAAAACGTGGCAAACATAGGGCGCCTCGCCAGGAAGGGAGATGCGAAACAGGCTCAACATCAAGGGCCTTGGCTCCAACGCGCATTGGCCGACACGAACCCGCGCGAGCGGCAGCGCGCAACAATGCATTGCGTGCCGCAGGGCAATTACGATGTGTCATAAGGTGCGCGAATATGGGCTCGGCGAAGCAACGTGAAGCGCGCCAGTACGAGATACTGATCTACGAACAGATGGAGGCGGACTGGGGGAATTGGATTGCGATGCGTGAGAGACGTATTTGGGAGGTACTTGAGGTATACGACTACGCGCGCCATGCTGCTTGCCCAACGCAGGTGCGAATCAGCGACGCGGGGGTGGTCGACGCAAGCGAGAAGGCCATGTGAATGCTCATGCCCACCGACGGCGAGGAGCTACATGCTGGACCTGACGCGGAGGAGGCCCAACCAACCCAATCAGCGAATCACCAAGCAGACAGGTGCCCAGACGTGGTCGGGGCATTGGTATCGCAGGAAGCTGCAGAGGAGCAGTTCCGAGATCGGCAGGTGTACCATCGGCGGGGCAACCAAGCAGCAGCGAGCACGACAGCCCTACACCGAAAACTTGGGAACCGGGACGTATGTCGCCAGGGCGGTCGACATAGACTCTCCATCACCGAAATCCAGTGGAATCGACGGCAATATCACCGCAAAGAAGTTGATGCCCAGAGCTGACGCACCACAGAGGAGGCTCATCGGCTCGCCTGGGAGGGGGGTCCTCATTGCCACCAGTACGCAAGCATCCACGACCATCGACGAGGCGCTCGAATGCAAGGAGAACGCGATGGGGAACCATCGGCCACAGCGAGCCCTACCACATCTTACCGTCGAGACAGAAGCAGCGACCGACATCGCGACCACTAACGAAGCAGCCCAGACAGAAAGGGCCGCAATATCAGCCGATTGAGGGGCGCAAAGTGGCGTGGACCCAGCCAGGGGCCGCGCTGCCGGTTTGGCTGCAGGAGCACCACGCTGCACGCGCAACCCAGGCCAGCACGACCCACCGCAATGGGATCACGACGATTCTTTTTACCAATGACGGGGAGCATGATTCAGCGAGGCGTTTGTTTCAGCACCCGGAAGAGGAGTCCCCATTGTCGGAGGTGGATAGACCTCTTACCCTGGCACGTCGATAAAGGAATTGGCTGTTTTCGGCTCGCGAGAGGGCGTCGCGGCCGTTTTTTTGCTGGTCCAGGTCCGTCGATTTGGGTCCCAGGCCGTTTTTTTCTTATTATTATTATTATTATATATATATGTATATACGAAGGGGAGGTTTACTAAAGGGAGGTTGTCGACAGCCGACATTGGTAGGACACGTGCACATTCCGGCTTACTTGTTTGTTGGTTCGGACGTCGACGTCTCGATGAAGGCGCTGGCTTCACGGCCCCCATGCGGCCAGATCGTGGGGATATATTTGGCGGGGCGGTCGGTTTTGTACTTCAAGTTCTTGTCCATTCAACCAAAGCCCCATGACCACTTCGATGTAGAGAGACGGACGACCGCCGGGACGGAGGAAGGAAAGAGGAGGAAGGCGGAGGAGGAGGAGAAGGAGGAGGACGCGATCAGAGGGAAAAGGGAGGAGGGAGAACGAAAAGAGAAGGGGTACGACAAGTAGGAAAAGAAAGGAGAGGAGAGAGGACCTTCTCGACGCCTGCTTGCGTGTGAATTATCATCGTCGTTGTTCGTCATCGTCGCTGTCGGCGCCGTCGTACTCCTCCTTCATTCGGACTCGCGTTCACAGCCAAACGCTCACATCGGAACGTGCCAGGAAACTGGATGGACAGATTGGAACATCCGCTCTATATATATATATATATGATTTCTCATTCACATGCTTCTCGTCGTTCCCACAGGTCCAGTGGTTTGATGTTTCAATACAGGCATGTGGAAGACCCGACCCCTTCCGGCATAGTTCTCTCACAGTTCCGCGGCCCGGCGAGGGCCCCCAGAGGCCGAACACAATGAACAACCTCGGCGATGTTTTCAGTACGATGGTGGTTTGGGATGTTCAGGGGCAACGACAGGGGGGGATGGGCGTATGGGAGGATGCATCGACCCCCAAATGTCCATTGATCGGATTTGTTATCGGGGGCCTATCGCCGATCTTTCGGCGATGTATCGCCGATCCCAGGATGATGTTTATCTCTTCTCCCCCTATGCCAGTTTCCTCCTTTTCGTTTTCCCTCAAAGGGGTCGTCGCCATTTCCCGGGAGCGTCGCACTGTGACGAACGCAGGACGCCGGATTTTTGAGTACGTTTGGCATCTCTCTCGCCCTCTTCCGATGCTCGTTTTGGAAACCCTCCTATAGCCCCTTGATTATGTCTTACAGCCAGCCCGCACAGCAGGAATGAGCAGTTTTCTCAGGTCACCACCCTTTCGGCCCCTCCTCTGCGACTTTCGCTGGCAAGCCTCGGTGGAGAAACGTTGACATGGCCCTCCGAGCCCCCCCCTGCCGGCACCGCCGGCAGAGGAAAATGGTGGGAGAACGAGGAGGACGAGGAGGAACAGCGGGTGGAAAGGAGGAGGAGGAGGAGCATGAGGAGGAGGAGGAGGAAGTTGGAGGGAGGAGGAGGAGGAGGAGGAGGAGGAGGAGGAAGCGGAGGACGCGCACCTCTATCACACGGCTCGACTGCTTGCCGTGGATGCGTCTCCTCAGGCAACAGCTGGACCCCGCGCTGCGGGCGCCGCCCGCTGCCGCGGCGGCGGCGCGGGAGCCAGAGGCCAAGGCCCTCCGCAGAGGACGCATTGCCGTGCCCCCGCGGGGATGCCGAGCGCTGTCGGGGGAGGTTTTCAGATCGAGGTCGGTTCGGGAAGGGTGCGCCTACTGTTAAGTCGTGCCTGTCCCCCTACAGGGGGATTGTCGACGAAAAATAAAAAATGCCCAACAAAAAGAATCAAAACATATTCCAAGAATAGTGCAGGGACTATTTTTTGAGTATTGTTGGACCTTTTTGGGGCATTTTTGGAGTGTTCCTATTTTTCGTCGAAGCTCCCCCTGTAGGGGGACACGCTCGACATAAGTTGAAGATCGATATCGGCTCGGGGAGGGTGCCCCTCCTTGACAGGGCTCGTCCCGATTCCTCCGATCCGGTCCGGCTTGGATGGATGCCGCTTCCGACTCACGGGCTCCGGAGTCGGATTGGGATGCCGATGCCTCGATGGTGCCCTGCTGCTCTGCCGGGTTCCGCCGATGCGACGCCTCACGATTCGGCTGCCGATCTCCGCGCCGCTTCCATTCGCCTCGATCCCACATTCGGCTCATCGGTTCGATGCTGGGCTCGCCTGCCCCACTGCTCTTCGCGCATGTTGGATGCTCTTGCGCATCCTGGGGAAGGCATCCTCGAAGGTTCCTCAGCGTGGCCTGTGGAGGGTCTCATGTTCTTGATGGGCGTGTTTCTCTCTTACAGTCGGGGCCCTGAAGAAGGAACCCTTTTCGTTGGGGAGGGGCTCCGTGTTCCTTAATTGTTTCGCAGTTTGCCCTGGATTTTCCATATGGGTCCTCGTTCCTTATTTAGGGTTCCTTAGGTCAACGCCTCGTCTGTAGGTCCAGCCGTACACGCAAGAGCGACCCTAGACAAGGGCGACCTTTGGTGCGCGGCTTCCTGGTGGGCGCGGGGGAGCTGAGCCTGAGCGCGCGGGCCGCTGCTATTCACTAGCTCACAACAGACTCCCAATCCCGAGAACGCGAGGGCCAGCGCAGCACGCAGGTTCCTCGAGACTTCGGGGAGGGAGATTTCGGGGTATGGTCTTGCAAGGGGGGACAACGACGAACGCAAATCATACCCCTAAAACTTTGGCCAATTTCCGAGTCCTCGGTCAATCCGCCGACTGTGGAATTGGGAATGTGTTTGTTCTTTGTGAGCTACCGCACTGGGCTCAGCGATCGGAGTGTTCAAGTGAGCCCGCACAAGAGGTCACTCCTGCGAAATGTCATTATTTCCACGCAGTCGAGGATGGGCCATGCCCATGTGAGTCCTGGAGGAGGAGGAAGAGGAGGAGGAGGAGGAGGAGGAGGAGGAGGAGGAGGAGGAGGAGGAGCAGGAGGAGGAGGAGGAGGAGGAGGAGTAGCCCAGAGGAGGAACAGGTAAAACGAGCGGAAAAGCCAGGGATCGGCAGTGGTACCCATGCCTCCCTCGTCGCCGCCGCTGGATTCGCCTCGACATTCTGGTCAGAGCGCACCCCAGGAGAGGTCCACGGAGTAGCAGTATCGGTACCTGTTCTTTGTCGGCCCGCTTTTCTTTGTCGGCCCGTCCTTTGGTCCGTTTGAGAGTCGCGGTGCCCGCGCTGCCACGCAGGCGAATAGCCGGGCGTGGTCGGTGTATATTCAGTGTATGTTTGCTCATACCCTTCATCTGTTCCTTGTGGTCTCCCCAAGACCCTTTCGCGTCGCGAAAACAAAAGCAAGGCTGTTCGGGGAGCATGTCGGCCCTTGGGGGCCCTCGCCAGGCATGCATGGGGGCCGTCAAGAAACAACTCGGGACGAGAGGCCGGTCCCAGGGAACGGGTTGAGGCCCCTCTGGGGGTCGGCGTTGTAAGGGTACATCCGGGCGAAGGGTGCAATGACATGCGTTAAGTCGGGCGTGTCTTTCTACAGGAGGAATATTCAAAAATAGTAAAAATAGTCAGTGGAGTTTTTTTTGTACTTTTAGGGATTTGTGTTTTATTTTTTATTATTTGTTCAAAAACCGCCTGTAGGAGGACACGCCCGACCTAACACTTGCGGGTGCGAGTGCCGCAAGGCAGGTGGGACGAAGGAAGGATGGGCAGGTCTTTGAGAGGAGGACGAACAATGACATAGACAGAACAACTCGGAGATCCGCGCGGATTTCTCGGATCCGAGCTGGACCCCCCTGGCGGCGCCTCCGGCGCCAGCCCTGGCGCGCTCCGCGCGCCAGGGAGGGGGGTTTAGCGCCGATCCGAGAAGTCCGCGCGGACTTCCGAGTTTTTACGTTTATGTAATTCCTCGTTCCCCTAGACACGTGTGAGGGGTATGCCGACACGGGTGCGGGACCGCCATGCGGATCTTGCCGCTGGGGCCTTAGGTGGCGCTCCCATCGGGCCTCGAAACGTGTGAGGGTTGTGTGTCGAAACGAGTGCGGGGCTGCCATGCGAACCCTGCCGCTGGGGCCTCTGGCGCGGGGTCGACATGCGGACCCTGCCACTAGGTGCTCTGGTGAAGCTCCCATAGGGCCGCGGTACGTGTGAGGGGTGTGCCCAATCGGATGCTGGGCCGCCATGCGAACCCTGCCGCTGGGGCCTTCGCTGGCATTTTTCGGGGGGGGGGGCACGCAGCGTGTGAGGGGTTTGCTGGCATAGGGCGTGGCCACCATGCGGACCCTGCCGCTGCGGCCTTCGGTGGGGCGCCCAGTTGGGCCACGGAGCGTGTGAGAGGTGTGCCGAAATGGGTGCGGCGCCGCCATGCGGACCCTGCCGTTCGGGCCTCCGGTGGGGTTCCCACGGGGCCGCGGAACGTGTGAGGGCTGTGCCGATTCCGATGTGGGCGCAGCCATGCGGACCCTGCCGCTGGGGCCTTCGGTGGGGCTTCCTATGGGGCCACGGAGCGCGTGAGGGGCGTGCCGCAATCGGCGCGGGGCCGCAATGCGGATCTTGCCACGGGGGCCTTTGCTGGAGCTCAATGTGTGGCCACGGAACGTGTGCGGGGTTTGTTGAACTTGGCGCGGGCCGCCGTGCGAGCCCTGCCGATGGGGCCTTCGGTGGAGCTCCCCAGTGAGCGACGAAGCGTGCGAGGGGTGCGCCGAGATCGGCACAGGGATGGGAGGAGGGGGGGAGGAGGAGGAGGAGGAGGAGGAGGAGGAGGAGGAGGAGGAGGAGGAGGAGGAGGAGGAAGAGGGCGGGGCGCTGTCTCTTCAAGACGTGGTCCCAACACTACAGGATCGTTGGGAGCAAATGCCATGGGGTATCCTGGTGACGGGGTCCAGCGCAGACGGGGCTCAGCCAGGGCGCAGGGTCCTGCAGAGCCCTGCAGGGCGGGACTCTTGTGGAGCGGGGAGTGGGAGCCGCCCGCGCGGCTCGGGAGGTGGGTTCACATAGTCGCTCAGCAGAGGTTGGGGCACCCCAATGTGACTTAACCCAACAACTGGTGGAGCCAGGCTTGCGCTTAGCCAGGCTCGTCCACGCCTGGCCGCTAGGATATACCATCGGCGCTGGCAGATCCGTGGTCGACAACTGGCCTAGTCCGGCAGTCCCAGCTAATTCCGTTGAGTCCCGCCTGATTTGGTTGAGTATTGCGCTTAAGTTTGTCAAATCCAGTTTGTGGTGGCCTCATAATATGGCCTATCTAGCAGTCTTATTTTCATGGTGTTTACGAAGACCTCCCAGGAGTTGTCTCATAACGCCCCCGGCCCCATTAAACACCCTCCTGCAGGGCCGTTTTCTCGATCCATCCGAGCACGTCAGTTATACATGTACAATGTACACCAACCCTGGCGATGCTGGTCTTGATCCCAGGATATGAGTGGGCCGCTTTCTGGATCCATCCGAGCACGTCAGTCATACCTGTACAATGTACACCAACCCTGGCGATTCTGGTCTTGATCCCAGGATATGAGTATACGCAGTATACGCACCCATGTCCAAGCCAGGAGGGCGTTCACAGTTGGTATAAGTGAATAGTTGGCGTCCTCAAACCCTCCTGGGCAGCCCCAGGCGGGTGTGAGTCATGTTCCACTGCGTAGGCCCATTCTGGGCTTGAGCTGGCCCTCTGGTCGTCTATGTTATCCGATGCCGTTTTGTTTTGTTTTAATATGGGGTACCCCGAGATCCCCACCGCGGAGCCCCGAGACAGCTCCCGCAGGAGAAGAACCGCGAACAGTTTCTGGCCCTTTTTTGGTTCAAGAGGTTGGAGGTCTGGGCATGTCTGGGGCGAGGCGCTTATTTGGGGCTGCACTTGGCACGGGGACACCGTTGAGCGACATCGCAAGGGACAGACAGGGACACAACTATTTGGAGTTCGTCGAGACGTTGGAGGCCTTGGCACGTCCGTTTTCTCGTGTGGTTTTGCCCGCACGATCGCAGGTTCTGCCGCTTCAAGTCCCCTGCATGGCGCGCCCCAGTTGGGCGAGACGAGGATTGACAGCCCCGCGACAGGAAACTTCAGTGCAGCGCCAGCATAGCCACACCTGCTCCCACGGCCAGTGCAGTTGGATCTTGTTTCGTGCCCATGGGTCAAGTCAGGTCAGGTCAGGCCGTAGGCTGCGGCAGGCCATGGGCATGTCTGCACGGTGCATGAGCTGAGACCCCGTCTTCGACGGCATCCGCCCTGCAAGCTGCACAGCGCAGATGTGGACGTGCACGGGACGCGCGAGGGGAGGAGGGGAGGGACGCACCACGAGCGAACGCGAGAGCAACAGAGCTCCTCGAAGGTCTGCGCGGCGGCCCCGCTGCTCATCTGGTACGGCAGCGAGACTGGCAACGCCGAGCGCCTCGCCCGGAGAGCCGCGGCCGTCTTCGGCGCCGCCGCAGAGGCCCACCGGCCGCGCTGCCGGCCGGCCCACGGCCGAGGGCCCGCAGTCGGCGGCCGGCCCTCGGCGGCGGGCCCCTGCCCGGGGGCTCCCAGACGGCGTGGTGACCACACCTCGGGGGCGCCTAAATGGGGCGGTTCCGTTTTGCCGTTTTTGTTGCCGGTTCCGACGCCGTTTTTTTCACCAGTTCCGTCGCCGTTCGTCTACGGGTTCCCGCTCCGGTCCCAATCCTGGAGCCGTTTTTGTTGCCGTTTCCGGTCGCCGTTTTTATTGCCGTTTCCATTTTCAAACCGGGTGGTGACCACACCGTGCGGTGAGTCGGTGGGGATTCGGGGTCACCGCACGGTTTTGGGACTCGGGTTTCCCTCTCTGAGGACGTCTCGGGCGACAGGGGCCTTCGGGGTCCCAAAACCGTGTGGTGACGGACCGTGCGGTGAGGTTTTGGGGGATTTCGAGGTCACCGCAGGGTGTGTCACCGCACCGTTTCGGGATTCCAAACCACCGCGTGGTGCGTCTGGCGGGATTCTGAGGTCCCTTGAGATCCAGGCGTCCCGATGCGTTCTGGAGCCGGGCGTTTTCTCGCTCGGCTCCTGGCCATGGGACCATCACGCATCGATCCGGATCGAGAAATGGCGCAGGAAGCTTGGGTTTAGGGCCCGTCGGTGTGTATATATATATATATACACACACCTCTCTATATACACGTATATATATATATATATATATGTATATATGTGTGTGTGTGTGATGCGTCGATGCTTGGCGTCGTCGGATCTTAGGATCACGGCACCGTTTCGGGGCTCGGGCCGTTTGCCCAGGGCGCCTCGAGCGATTGCGGCCTCCACACGGTCCCAACAACGCTTGCGTCTGGCGCGGGTCGCCCGAGCGGGCTCGTCCACAGAACAGCGGCGGCAGGCCGCGCGCTGGAGTCGTGGCGAGATCTGGCTCGAAAACACACAAACACACACGCACACACACAGACACACACACACACACAGACAGACACACATACACACACACACACACACACACGCACGCACGCACGCACGCACGCACACACACACACACACACACACACGTGGGAAAAAACACACACACACACAAAAAAAAACACACACACTGTGGGAAACACAGACACACATGTGGGAACAAAACACACGTGTGAGTGTGTGTTTTTTCCCCGCAGTGTGTGTGTGTGTGTGTTTTCCCACAGGCCCTTCAGACTTCTGTTGTCCGGCAAGCGGGGCCCCGGCCCGTGTGGCCTGGGCGCGACGCCCTTCCCCCGCCACGGCTCGTCGCAGGGCTGTCCCCCCAGGGTCGCTCCTTGTGGAGAGATCTGGCCCGTGCTCCTCAAACCCCTGTTCTGCAGCAGGCCGCGCCCCGGCCCAGGAGTCCGAGGTCAGCAGGCGGTCCCGTCACCGCACAGTCTTGTGGCCTCGAGCCCTCGAGATCTTGGCGTTGCATGGTGCTCCGAACGGGCTATGTTTACCAGCCTGGAACATATCCCTATCCCTATGCTGGGCACCTCCTCATCACGATGCCAATCTTTGGGATTCCCTTATTTTTTGAGGGCGAATCCCTAAGATTCTCATCGCCTTTTGGCGTGTCAATCTTAGGGATAGGGATATGTTCGAGGCTGGTAAATCTCGGCGTTGCATTGTGCCCCGAACGGGCGATGGTGCCCTGTTCTGGGCCACAGGGCCATCGCAGATCGAGCTGTATCGAACCGTGCGGCAGCAAGGGGGGGGTCCAGGGCTTCGGCCATGGTTTCTCGCGCGACGGATCTCCTGGCCCCGACCCTGAACGACGACGACGACGACGACGACGACGACGACGACGACGACGACGTTGACGACGGCGGCGGCGGCGGCAGCGGCAGGGGCGGCGGCGGTGGCAGCGGCGGCGGCGGCGGGGGCGGCGGCGGTGGATGCGGCGGCGGCGGCGGCGGAGACGACGATGACGACGACGACGACGACGACGACGACGACGACGATGACGACGACGACGATGACGAGAACGACGACGACGATAACGACGACGACGACGAGGACGACGACGACGAGGACGACGACGACGACCTCGTCGAGTCATTTTTGGTGCCTTTTTTGGAGGCTCGTGGGGGCCTCGAGGAGGCTTCTTTGGGCTTCCTGGGGGCACGTGCGGGCTTCCTGGGACCTCTTGAGGGGCTTCTTGGGGGCCTCTGAGGGCCTCCTGGAACACTGTCCTGGCCGAGGGCTCGAAATGCCCGTTCGGGGCCCCCATCTGGGGTCCTCTTGGGCTGTCTTGGGGGTCTCTTGGGCTGCCTTGGAGGGCCTCTTGGACTGTCTTGGAGCCCTCTTGGGTCGTTTCGGGGCCCTCTTGGAGGTCTCTTGGGTGATCTTGGTGGCTTCTTTGGCTGTTTTGGAGCGTCGGGAAGCCGGCAAGGCGATACAGCACACATTTTCAAATATCTCATGGAACATCAAGCATGTTTGCCCCTTGGGTCTCTCTTGGGAGTGCTCTAGGAGGCCGCTTGGGAAGTTTTGAAAACCTCTTTCGCCGGCTGGAGGCTACTTTGGCGTCTTGGACCAGTAGTTCGGCGGTTCTGGGCCCTCGAGGACTGTTTTGGTTTCCTCTTAAGGAGCTCTTGCCGCGTCCTGGGGCTTCTCTGGGCCACGGAACAGCCCGAGGGGGATGCGCATCTGACGCCCCCCCGCCCCGCGGGACCCACCCCCCAGGATTTGCCCTCCTGGGACACCCCCTCCAGGACCCCCTCCCCATCCAGCGGGGAAGGGGCTTCCCTTCGACTCAGCTACGACGTTGCTCAATGACGCGTTGGCTGCCGCGCTTAAGGAGGACACCCCAGGGAAAGGAGACGGAGGACGACGGAGACGACGATTGACGGGGACGACGAGGAGACGACGGAGACAGAGACGACGTCGGACACGACGAAGAGACGACGGAGACGACGCGACGATAACGACTGCGACCAGGCCCCAGAACCGCCCTGGGGGGATGCGTATCTGACCCCCCCAACTCCCGGGACCCACCCCCCATGGTTCCAGGACTCACCGCCCCGGACCCCACCCCCCAGATCCCTTCCCCCTCGGGGAAGGGATCGAAGGGAATTGGCTTCCCGTCGGCTCATCTGCGACGTTTCTCAATGTCGCTATGGCTGGCGCGCGCGTTCAAGGAGGAGGGCACAGGGAAAGAAGACTGGAGACGACGGAGACGACTGTTGACGGAGACGACGAGGAGACGACTGAGACGGAGACGACGATGGACACGACGAGGAGACGACGGAGAGGACACCACGATGACGACGGCTACCAACGGAAGAGCGTCATCCACACGCCGACAGGGTCGGCAGATTTTTCACGACGACGGATCTCAGGGCCCCTCGTCCTCAAGAGTTTTGCTTGTACACCACGCCCTCGCCTCCTCAATCAGATTTTACTGCCTGGGGCCCCGCTCGGCGTGCTGAAACCGCGCCCCAGGGAGGGAATGTTGATGCCAAGCTCACGACCAGGACCCCTGTCCACCCCCCTTGGCCTCATTTTGCGTATAGTTGGGATGTAACTGTTTCGGGCGCTTTTCCTTTTAATTACATGGGGCTCGCCCCCCACCCTCGCCATGCTTGTGACCTGGCTGGATCCCGAGGAACAAAGAAAACAGCCACCTTGACGCGGCCGGCGGAACGCGTCTGCGAGCGGCCAGCGGCGGCCAGGTCGGCGTCGGCGTCCTCGTCTCCGTCGGAGCGCTTCAGGCGTCGGGCGGGCTTCGGCGTCGGGCGGCCCTCAGTGGGCCTTCGCGGCCCGCGGCGGGCAGGCAGGCCCCCTCCAGCACGGGGCCGGCCCCTGGGCGGGCGCCGCCACCCCGGAACCGGCGGCGCGCGGAGGTCTCGTCGCCCCCGCCGCCGGGAGGCTTCGCGCGGGCCCTGGAGGGGCGCCGGGCGCTGCTGCTGGTGCTGGCGACCTGGGACGTTGGGGGCGCGGAGCCAATCCCTGAGGGTCTTCTGTGTTGGCATCGCCCCCCACCTTGTCACTCGGCGGTGTATAGGACTGGTCCTAAAACTCTCAACGCCTCATCCTCATCCTCTTCCTCCTCCTCCTCCTCCTCCTCCTTTTTCTCCTCCTCCTCCTCCTCCTCCTCCTCCTCCTTCCTCCTTCCTCCTCTCCCCCTCGTTGTTGCTTTCGTCATCGCTGTCGTCGTCGTTGTCGCGCGGGGCGTGCCCGGGAACAGATAATTAGTTGCCCCCTAGTGTTGGGACCACGTTCCGTGAATGAGGCCATCGAACTAAATTTGTTACCCGCCATTAGGGGGGGGCTTTTCTAAAGACCCTCGGAGATTACAGAAACCCAGGCCCTCCAACGTGTTGACAAACTCGAGACGGAGGTTGTCGTGTTCGTGTTCTGGGGCCCCCGGGAGGGGTCGAGCCTTCCGCGGACTCCGTGTATAAGCAAAACGGGCATCGGATTGCTGGGAGCATCAACTGCCGGAGCTCCGCGCAGATTTCCCTGGCGGGGCCTCTGCCTGGCATCGCTCGGACGTGTGCATTTTTTCCTTCGGCGAGGACCATCGAGGACCATCCTTGATCATTTTACGAAAAAAAACCACGCACGAAACCAAAACAAAACACAGGAATTGGACGTCCGAGCGATGGCCAGTCTGGCGCCGCCCCCAGCAAGTTCCGTGCTCCAGTGGCGCAGCGCCGATCCGAGGGATCCGCGCAGACCTCCGAGAGCTTACTCTGCTTATGACTCGACAGCCAGTCGCTGGCGAGAGGAGAACTGGCCCAGGGGGGCAACTCGAACGAGAAAAGAAGGCCAAATCAGACATGGCACCCACTGCGGCATGAGGTCCTAAGACAGACGGGAGGCCTAAAAACCTAAAACAACGAAACCAAACAGCCTAAAACCAAGACATATAATAGCTCTGGGATAGGTTTTTAAGTCGCGTGCTATTGTTCAGCTCTCCTGGAAGGTCAGGGTCAAACGAGAAAAGAAGGCCAAGTCAGACATGGCACCCGTGCGGCAGGAGGCCCTAGGACAGCTCTACGCAGCCGCGGGAGGCCACGGCAGGGGGCACGATAGGGGGGTCGCGGGGGCACGCCTGGGGGACGCGATGGGGGGCCCGCGATGGCCACCGAATCTTGGGGGCCCGGGCGCCACGACGGGCCACCGATTCGGAGGTCCGCCGTCCCACACGGGTCGAGAAGACGTAAGAGTGACTTTTCGCCAGAGTGACCTTTGGTGCGGGCACAAATGGGCCCTCAGATGGCTGAAAACGCAGCAGTACCAGCGGCTTGCGCGCCCAGGGTCGATCTCCCCGCGGCCCCCAGAAAGCCGCGCACCAAAGGTCACTCTTACCCAGGGTCACTCTTGCGTGCAGCCGAACGGGGCGTTGCAATTACGCAGCATGCGGAAAACCCTTACGGCCACATGGTTTCGGGACAGAAGGATGAAATACTCAGAGGTCCGCTGGCCATCTCCTCGAAGCATAGGTAGTCTAGCAGGAGGAGAAGGAGGATGGTGAGGAGGATGAGGAGAAGGAGGGCAATGGCTGTTCAGGGAATGGTCCGAGGTCCGCTCGCAATTTCTGGTGTCCGTGCCGGATGGCGCCGCCCCTGGCGCGCTCCGCGCGCCAGGGAGCGAGATGCAGATTCAGAGATCCCGTGCCAAGCCAAGAGATCCGCGCGGGCCTCCAACAGCCGAGAAGGCAAAACCACCACCACCAGGCAGCTCGGGGGGGCCCCTTGGGGAGAGCGGAGTCTTCTGAAGTTTTGGTGGTGGTGGCTCTCATGATCTGTATATGTTTCAGGAGGGGAAAAAACACACAGACACCATTAATCGTCGATTCCCAGGAAAATGTGGAAAAATATGGGAAGTGGGGGGGGAAGACATAAACCCAGAAAATATTTGGAAAAATGGGGAATCCTGTTATTTGTGTGTATTTATTTGTGTGTCCCATCCTCTGGGAACGTCTGGGAACGTCTGGAGACGTCGACCTCCGATCCTCCAGGCAGCGCCACTCGGGCCCCCGGGGGGTGCCCCACCTCGCCCAGGAAGCGAGTTCGGCATCGCCCCACGCCGCCCGGGAGCGCTCCGCGCATCGCCGCTCCGTCGGCGATGCGTCGCCGATTCCGAGCCAGGGATCCCCGCCTGAGCCAGTGTTTGGTCGGGCTTGTCCTTGCAAAGGAGGAATCTTCAAACATAGTCCAAAAAGTACAGGGGAGATTTTTGGTTTGACAATTTTCAAGTGTTTTGGTGGTATTCCGTCATTTCTCGTCCAAAATCCGCCTGTAGTGGGACATGCCCGACCTGAAAACAAGTGCCCCAAGTCAATGCCCCCCCTCCCCCCCCCTGGCCCTGTGAGCCAGTCCCCCCTATCAGGTTGCTACTTCGGGGGACCTCGCCTGTCCGCAAAAGTCGGTGTCTTCTCTCGTGCCCGGCGCGGGCTCGCTGCGGACTCGGCTCGGATTTGGCGTGGATTCCACGCGGTTTCGACACGGATTCGTCACGGATCCGACGAGGCCGAGATGCATTCGACACAGATTCAACGCGGATATGGCCGCGATGGAACAGACCAGGTCCCACAAGGATGCGAAATACAGTGGAGGCCCATGCCAAGAAACACCCTTCTTGTCTCCAGGGTGCCTTTGCTTTCTTGGGTTTCGATGGTTTTGCTATGGGAAACGTGGCGTCACCGCACCAAGAATCAAGGGACATCCCCAGGGTCTCGGTGTTGGTTTTCTTGTGGAAGGCTTCTTGTGGACTGGCCTCCACTATATGCGATCGACCACGGGAAACCTTCCACAAAAAACCAAACCCTGAGACCCCAGGACGTCCATTGATTTTCTGGGGTGGGAGCGTCACGCTCCCCATGCCAAGACCATCGAAACCCACGATTTTGAAATCGTTCTCTTCTTCCTTGTTCTGCCGATCGGCGCGGGCCCTCGTACCCACCCCCATGGAGTCCCTCTACCTCCGCCTTCCATACCCCCTGACCTCCTCGGACGGTGCGGAAGAGTTCTCGCCGAAGCTCCAGGAAAATCCGGACGCAGGTCTTCAGAGGGAGCCCTCGTGTCGGCCAGAGAAGCGCACATTGGGGCGGAGGGCGCAGGAAGATCGGGCAACGAGCAAGGACATACACATTAAGTCGGGCGTGTCCCTCTACAGGGGGAAAATTTAAAGATAGTCAAAACATAGTCTGGGGACGATTTGTCGATTATTGTTTGACGAGAAATATTTTTGGAGTGTTTCCGATGTTCACCCAAAATTCGCTTGTAGGAGGACCTGCCCGACCTAACGTAAACATAACATCTCTGAGGTCCGCGCAAGAGCAGGGACGACGCAAGTAGATAATGGGGGGAAGAGCATGCGCTGCTTCGAGCGATGTCCAACCCTAGAGGAAGAACACACGCCAGAAACATAAACTTTGGGCGCTCCGCGCGGAGTGCTCGGATCCGCGCTGAACCACCCTCCCTGGCGCGCGGAGCGTGCCAGGGGCGACGCCGGAGGCGCAGCCAGGGGGGTCCAGCGCCGATCCGAGAAGTCCGCGCGGACTTCCAAGTTCTTATGCTTCTGTCATTGCTCGGCCCCCTCAGCTGAGGACGAAGAGTGTCGGGTTGACCCAAAGGGGGGTCCAGCGACAAGGGGGTGGTGCAGAAGATTTGGTGCATCAGATTTGTGGGGTTGTAGTACATTTGGGGCGCGCAAGCAATACATTCCGGGGCGCAAATGTACTGCTGGATTTTTTCGCGTGCAACGCATCACTTGCAATACAATGCAACACAATTCTCCGGCGCAGTACGCTTGCAACACACTTGCCCCAAATCGATTACACCACCTTCTTTCAGCTGGACCAGCTGGACACTCTTTTGGGTCACCCAAAGAGTGAGCTAGTGTTATGTTGCTTGCTCTCACCGTACTTAAGGACCACATCCCAGATCTAATTTCGAGCACCCATAAAAGTGTCGAAAGAGTATCAAAGCAGTGTCGAACGGCCCGGTACGTGAAAACCCAGGAGTTTCGGTACTTTCTTGGTGCTCGACATTCTTTCTGGCTGTTCAGGCTAAAGTAGGTTGGAACATCATAAATCGGCGGCGAGCGAGGGGGGGGGAAGTGAGAAGGGGCGGGCCTTCTCAGAAAGCTCGGAAGTCCCCCGACCTTCTGAGAAGTTGTCTGAGCTCTCACCGGAGGCAAATCATACTCCTCGGACGGCGCGACGGATTCTGAGAAGCCCCGCCGCCTTCTGAGAAGGCCTTCTCCTTCTCCTCTCCCCCTCTCGCTCGCCGCCCAATAAAGCCAGCGTTAACTACACGAGGAGTATTCAAACATAGTCGAAACATAGTCTGGGGACCATGTTTTGACTATCTTTGAATAATTTTGGAGTGTTTGCTCCGCTATTTTTAATTGTTCTCCAAAATCCCCCCTTGTCGGGGGACAGGCCCGACTGAAAGCTGGCGATCCCTCCCCCGGGAGGACGACGGGGAGCCCACGACGGACGCGCAGGCGCTCTTCTCCTGGCTCGGAGGCCGCGCCCCCCCCCCCCGCCCCTACCCGCCAAGCCGCGGGCCCGCGGGCACTCAGAGCGCCTCCCGGCCGAGGCGTCGGGGCGGAGGCCTCTCGCCGCGCTCTCTCCTGGAGCCCTGGAGGGGGGCTCGGTGTCGGGCCGGGCGAAAGGGGGGGGATTGGGAAAGGGGGGGTCACGACATTTGCTGCATGCAACTGGTTTCGGCCTCACCGAGGGGCCACTTCCTCGATACATAGCCGCCTCCGGCGCCGGGAGGCGCCGGGAAAATCAGCTACGTGAGCTGATTCTCAAACCCCCCCCTTGATATCCCCCCCTTTCGCCCGACCCGATAGTGGGCCCTGGAAACGACGGGGCCGTCTTTTTACCGGTTCCGTTTTGCCGTTTCTGTTGACTGTTCCGACGCCGTTTTTGTCACCGGTCCCGTCGCCGTTCCTTTGCGGGTTCCCGCTCGGGTTCCAACAATCCTGGAGCCGTTTTTGTTGCCGTTCCCGGTCGCCGTTTTATTGCCGTTTCCATTTTCAACCGGGGTGGTGACCACACCGTGCGGTGAGTCGGTGGGGATTTGGGGTCACCGCACGGTTTTGGGACTTGGGTCATGTCAGTCTCCGAGGACGTCTCGGGCGATTGGGGCATCCGAGGTCCCAAAGCCGTGCGTGGACGGACCGTGCGGTGAGGTCTTGGGGGATTTCGAGGTCACCGCAAGGTCTGTCACCGCACCGCTTCGGGACTCCAAACTCTCGTCGCGCCCTCTCCTGGAGCCCTGGAGTGGGGGGCCACATGCGAACCCTACCCCTGCCCCCCACGGTTTCTGAGGGGAGCCCCTTCCCCCCCGCGGAAATCGTGGAGGCAGGGGCAGGGTTCGCATGCGGCCCCCCCATGGACCCATGGAGGACGCTTCTGCGCCCCAGGCTTGAGGCAAGCACGTCCCTCTACATGAGGAGTATTCAAAGATGCGTCAGGAAGCTCGCCTGGAGCCCTGGGAGGACGCTTCTGCGCCCCAGGCTTGTGGCAGGCACGTCCCTCTACAGGAGGAAGATTCCAACACATAGTCAGGAAGCCTGGCGACGATGTTTCGATTATGTTTCGATCATGTTTGAGCATTAGAAAAAGTTGTTTCTCCAAAGCCCGCCTATAGGAGGACGGGGCCCAGGGACAATCAAATGAATGACCACTAATCCCAGGACTCCCCAGATTTCCGCATATTTTCTGGAGTTTCGTCTCCACCTCCCACTTCCCATAATTTTCCTATCTTTTCTTGGGAGTCGACGATAAGTTGTATCTGTTTTTTTCCCCCCTTCCAGAAACAGTCGACTCAGTGTGAAGAGCCTGTCGTGGAGAAAGGGTCGGGACTCTTGGGGTCCGCGCCTCCAAAATCTGATGTACGCATGTCGACGAAGGAAAAACTGCATAAACATAGTTTTTGGCGCTCCGCGCGGATTTCTTGGATCCGCGCCTGGGCCCCCCTGGCGGCGCTTCCGGCGCCGCCCCTGGCGCGCTCCGCGCGCCAGGGAGCGGAGGTCCAGCGCAGATCCAAGAAATCCGCGCGGAGCGCCCGAAGTTTGTGATTATAGCGTTGTTTACTCTTCTAGCCTGCGAGTGAAAAGCCTGCCCTGGGGAAAGGGTCGGGAGCCATGCGGGCCCCCCAGATGTCCCGACCGTCTCCCAAGGGTCTGGACTTCTGAGTTGTCTTGGGGCCCCCTGAAAGCCGAGCACCAGGAAATCCCGCCCGTTTGAGTTGGTTTCAACACGTCTCAGGGAGACAAGACACATCTCTGGGAGTTGGGGCCACTGGCATTCCAGCGTCGTGCAGCTGGGCGTGGCCTTTCTATCAGCTGGGCGAGGCCAGGTATGACCCCCAATCTCCTTGACAACCCGCCGATCCAAGCGGGGGACCCACAGGAGTCTGGGGGGGACCTCAAGAACCTCACGGATCACCGGCAGACGCGCCCGTCCTTTGGAGATCCGGCGACCCGACGCCATCAACAATCACGGTTTGGCACCTGAGACCCCATTTTGCTGTCTGTTTGTTCAGAGCAGGGATCGGTCTGTGTCGACCCAGGGCTCGAAGCTTTACCCACACGCCCGCTCTAAGTTTATGTAATCATAGTAGCACTGTATACGAATGTGTAGGATTATTGTTTTTATAATAATAATAATAATAATAATGATGATGATAAGAAGTATTAGTATCATGATTATTATAATAAGAATAATAATACTAGTGATAAGAATAATAATAATACTACTACTAATAATAAAAATAATAATAATAATAACAATAAGAATAATAATAATAATAAAAGCCACGCTTGCGCCGATCTGGGCGACGCGGACAAATCGTTCCCCAGCGCTCCGGAACGCTCTCGGAGCGTCCTGGAGCGGTTTGGGACGGCCGCGGCGCCCGACGAGCGCATCTTCCCGAAATGCTGGGTCTCCGGGATCCCCGATGCACAGTTAACCCTGCGGGCAATATTCATATCCATATCCAGGGCGTCGTGGACTTACGTGGAAGGGGCGCCGCAAGGCCGAGGCGCACTGGATATGGATAAGATTCGAGCCTCCAGCAGGGGCCTGATTTTTATCCATGTCCAGTGTTCCTCGGCTTTCTGGGGAAGGGAGCCCGAAGCCCCAGGCTGCAGTGGGTATGGGCACAAAAATTGCCCGCATCCGTGGCCCCTTTCGTTGGCCGCGCCCCGCTCGAGAGGATTCGGGATGGGCGCCCCAGGTCCTGCACCTCTCACGCGCATCCTTCTGATACGGGCCGACTGTATCCTGGTCCGATGTTGTGCTGATCGTGGCTTCGACTTTCCCTCGGCGCGCCCAGCAGGAGTAACGGCTTCGGGTAGCCTCGGAGCGGCCTCCGAGCGGCCTCGGATGGCCTTTGGTGGTCTCGGATGTGGCGCGCATGCCCCAGTCCTGCAGCAATTGTACAAGAACTTCCTCCTTGGCCCGGTGCTTCCTGTGAGATCCCGCCGCGCGTTCTCGGGGCTCGGGTGTCGAAGAACGGAAAAACGGCGTAAACATTCTTTTTTGGCGCTCCGCGCGGATCTCTTGGATCCGCGCCTGGGCCCCCCTGGCGGCGCCTCCGCCCCTGGCGCGCTCCGCGCTCCAGGGAGGGGGGCCCAGCGCAGATCCGAGAATTCCGCGCGGAGCGCCAACATTTTCTGCTTATGGCGCGTCGTTCTGCTTATGTTTCTTCTTCTTTTTTCTTCTTCTTATTTTTCTTTGTATTCCTATTATTCCTCTTCTTCTTCTTATTATTATTCGTATTATCAATCTTATTTTTCATTCTCAGTATTCTTATTATGATTATTATCATTTTCTTCTTCTCCTAGGAATGGACATCGCTCGACGCAGCGCGTGTTCTTCCCCCCCCTCTCTTCCTGCGCCGCCCCTGCCCGGAGGCGCGACAGAGGCCTTCGCCTCGCGCGAAAACCTCCTCGGAGGCCCTCGCGCGTGGCGGCAGGCATGCGGAGGCCCCCGGAGGCGCGCAGAGGGCCGCGCTTCGCGCGGCCCGGGCCGAAGCAGCGGCCCTTGTCCAAGGTTATGTCGGGCGCGTCCCCCTACAGGGGGATTTTTGACGAAAAATATGAAATACCCTCAAAATACACCGAAAAGGTCACCGAAAAGGTAAACAAAACATTCAAAAGATAGTCCCCAGACTATGTTTGGATTATTTGTTGGTTATGTTTGGGGTACTTTTTGTAATTTTCATCGAAAATCTCCCTGTAGGGGGACAGGCCCGACGTAAGTCCAAGGCGAGGCGGCCGCGCGGGACCGCAGGGGCGCGAAGGGAGCCGCGCGCCGCACGTCCCGGAGCGCGATGCGCGAAGCCGTTGGACCAAGAAACCGAGGAGGGGGGGAGGAGGCATAAAGCAGGAGGAGGAGGAGGAGGGACGGGTGAGGAGGAGGGGGGAGGAGGGGGAGGAGGGTGGAGGAGGAGGAGGAGGAGGAGGAGTGAGGAGCAGGAGGAGGAGGAGGAGGAGGAGGAGGAGCAGGAGGAGGAGGAGGACTAGGCAGGAGGATGGGGAGGAGGAGGAACAGGAGGATGAGGAGAAGGAGGAGGAGGTCCCCCCCCCTCTTCCTGGCCCCACTCCACGCACGCAGCCGTGCCGGACCCAGACATCGGGAGCCTCGATTCTTCCGACACACGGCCCCACGACTTCTCGACCGCTTCCCCAGAACCAGAGTTTGAGTTTCATCCCGAGTGTTAAATCGGGCCTGTCCCTCTACAGGAGGAATATTCAAAAATTGTCCAAAAGTGAGGTGGGGACGATTTTTCATATAAAACATGAGTATTGTTGAGTATTTTTGATTTGCCGTCCAAAATCCGCTTGCAGGAGGACATGCCCGACCTAACCCGAGTGTGTTTTGACGGCCCCGAGGCCCGGCAAGGGCTTCCAGAGATCGAGAACCAAGCAGAACTTCCGTCCCGCTTTCTGCTCGGATGTCAGGGGAGCCCAGATGCAAGCGTCCCGTTGACCTAGAGAAGGGAGTCCAGCGAAGAGAATTGGTGTGCCATAGATCTGGTGCAATCGATGCAGTAGCTTTGGTTGAAGACGAACAACAACACATGATCAAAAACTTGGTGGCGCTCCGCGCGGATTTCTTGGATCCGCGCCTGGGCCCCCCTGGCGGCGCCTCCGGCGCCGCCCCTGGCGCGCCGGAGGGGGGTCCAGCGCGAATCCAAGAAATCCACGCGGAGAGCCACAAGTTTATGTTTGTGTTTTTTTCTTCTTCTGTGGTGAGGTTGCAGTAGATTTGGGGTGTGCAAGACGGTCCGGTGCGCAGATGTAATGTTGGATTGTCGCCTGGCTACACTTCTCGATCGCAATACATTCAGGAGGGGCAATCACACACAG
The DNA here is from genome assembly GCA_963575745.1 of Prorocentrum cordatum. NCBI lineage: Eukaryota > Dinophyceae > Prorocentrales > Prorocentraceae > Prorocentrum > Prorocentrum cordatum. The sequence continues at coordinate 520,976 of CAUYUJ010005792.1, forward strand.
AAGCAATGAATCGTGGTCCCCCAGAGAAGTAAAGGAAACCAAGGGCAGGGGAAGACGGCATCCCAGAAGAGATGGACAACGATTGGGCAGTTTGGGATTTTGTTTTGAGTATTTATGTGTGTTCAGTTGGGGTTCCTGGGCCCCTTCCGATGGCTCCGAAAATCTATTGCAGCACCTCTTGCCGCTGGACCCCACCTGTGGGGCCACGCGCTCCCCCGACGAGAGGCGCGCCGCCGGGGCCGGGGCCCTCCCCGGCCGCGCTGCCGGTGGCCGTGTACGGCGTGGGCAGCTCGCTGTGGCCGCGCTTCAACGCCGCGGCGCGGCGCGCGCGCGGCCTGCTCGCGGCGGCGGGGGCCCAGGAACGCAACGGAGGAAGACGTACCCCCATGCCGTTCGGTCGGGCCTGTCTCCTCTACGGGTGGATGTTGGAAGAAGAATGAAACAATAACCCAAACATGCCCAAGTAGCAACAGCAACCCAAGAATGCCCATGCCGTTCGGTCGGGCATGTCCCCCTACGGGTTGAATTTGGAAGAAAAGTAAAACAATAACCCAAAAATGCCCAAGTAGCAACAAACATATATGTCTGTATACAGGTCCCCTGTATGGGTATACCCGTCCCCCCCCCCCTTGGCAAGGACACGCCGCCCCAACACGTCCGTAGCCTGTTTGGGCTTAAGTACCCAAACATATCTTCGAGGTCACGGCCACGAGCTGTCTCGGTGGCCGCGAGGCCGCGGTGGCCGCCATCCGCCCTCCTCGCGCTCCTGGCGGCGGCGCAGGGAGGCGAGGGCTGCTGGTCTGGTTTCTGGCGGGCGCGGGGCTGGATGGCCCAGGCGGCTGTCGAGGACCTCGACGGTGGTGACGAGGACCTCTGGGAGGCGCCGGAGGCCGACGTGCCCGCGCCCGTGGAGGACGGGCCCGTGCCGATCGTCCCGCTGGAGGTAGCCCAGGGCAAATGCTACTGCAGCACGGGCTACACGGCGGGCGGCCTCGAGCAGTGCCGGTTCGCGTGGCGGGCGCTGCGTGTCACCAGCGCGGAGCCGCCACAGCGCTTCGTGAGGGCGGAGTTCCTCTTCAGCGACGACGGCTACTGGGACTGGTGGGCAAGCCACCCTGGGCAGCCGAGCGCGGTGACGGCGCGCCCGCTCATCCGCGTGTGCTCGGAGAACCCGTGCTCCGTCGAGGAGGGGCCAGGGGCGTGCACCGAGCTGATCCACGTGGCGGACGGGGCCGAGCTCGGCCTGACGGACCTGCGGGCGCTGTT
>CAUYUJ010005792.1:522942-542979 GCA_963575745.1 Prorocentrum cordatum
GGCACCCCTCCTTCCCCCGTCCTCCCTCCTCACCCTTCTCTTCATCCTCCCTGTTTCATCATCCCTCTGCCCTCCTCCTCCTCCCGTTCCTTCTACCTCCTCCATGCCTTCATCCCTCTGGCTCCAGGCAACAGGGGGCAACCTGTATATCAAAGATGAGAGCGTCAAAGCGGCGCTCTACTACATGATCAAGAACAGCAAGGTCGTCAAGGTGAAGAAGGGCGAGCGCAGCGGCTACATCAAGACAATGTGCACTCGATTTCAGTTCTTGTGCAAGGAGCTTGGGTAGAACAGTTGGGGATCGGGGGCAGCTGGGGGGAGCCTCCGAGGTATATTGGGACATCTCTCACCCCCCAACCCTCCCCGCCCTCATCCCTCCCCCCCTCATGATCCTCCCCTAGGGGGGCCATCCGGGGAGTATTGTGAATCGGGCAGCCCTGGAGGGGACCGACATCTTGCAGCAACGTTCCCTCTCCCAACATTCACCCCGCGCACTCCTCCTCCTCCTCCTCCTCCTCCTCCTCCTCCTCCTCCTTATTTTCTGCCCGTCCGTATCTACATTGTCCTCCTCGTTCCCTTCTTCCTCCTACTCCTCCCCGATTGTGCAACAGTCGAGGGTTGGATAAACTCCTCCAGGAGTTGCAACTACGGAGGCGCTCATCCACGAAGTGGGCCGTCGACATAGTCGGCCAGGCGAGGTTGGGCGTCCGAAAGATGATTGGGAATGTATAGGGGGATTCTGCAAAAGAACAGAAGGGGGGAGGGAGGCGATGCGCATATGATATCGCAATCCATATATCATCCAGATCCCGCCCCGATCCAGGACCCACAATTTCACCCAGGCATCGCCCAGACGCAGAACCGACAGATGACGCTCAGATCCCGTCGAGACCCAATCGCCAGATTTCGGCCAGGCGTATTCCAGACTCCGCAAAAGTTCACGCACCCCCACCCAGCGCCCCCCCGCCCCGCTGCCAGGCTGGCGATCTTGACGCTGAGGAAGGCGATTACGAAGAAGCTGCAGAAGAGCAGGGCAAGGATGAGGAGAACGAGGACGAGGATGTAGAAGGCGAGGGGGACGAGGAAGGCGGAGGAGATCATGAAGAACAAGAAGACGAAATGGAGGAGGAGCAGGAGGAGGAGGACTATGAAGGCGGAGAAGAAGAGGAAGCAGAGGAGGACGAAGAAGAGGATGAGGAAGCTGCCGAGGAGGCACAGGCACCACAGAAGAGGCCTGCCAGTGCATCGGCAGCGACATGCAATGAGAGGCCAGCAGCAGCGGGGTCGGAATCGAAGCAGGACTCGGTTGGGCCCCTGCTCCCCACATAAACGATGCCCCCATCCTATCGAAACCATGTCAGAGTTTGGATGACAAAGAACGCTCCTCCATCCATCCTTCTCGGACCTCGCATCCCCCTGGGGAATCTTCTGGCTATCGTCTTCCGCCCGCCCCTTACCCGAAACAGCTCGAGGGAGGAAGAGCCATGACATTTGCGAGGGGGTATAATGAGGGGATGGTATATAAGGGAAAGCGGGAATGGAAGAAGAGGGATGGAATTGACAGAGCATGGGCACGGAAAGAATGGGGACAAAAACCGACCGCTGTGCATTTTGAATGGCTCGCTGTCGGTGCGGCCGCGGGCGTTGCCCATTTGAGGCTGAACGCCGCCTGCCCAATAGCGGCCGCTGTCGGTGCATCGCGCCCAATCCTTGCGCGCCCGCTGCAATCTTGCCAAGCCCCAGGAGGCAGAATATGAGTGCGGTTACCCAGAGCTCCAGCAGTGCCGGCGCAAATGCTTCGGCCACGTCAGGGAGTTCACAGATGAGATATACAGCCCAGAGGAGGGCGAGCTGATGATGGCCAGATGGCCCGACGGCCACACATGGACGATCGACGACCCTCCGAAGTACGTCACCCACGACGAGCCCACGGCGGTAGACCTGCGCCCGAAGGCCAAGACGCGACCAGGCCACACGCTCTGCCTTTGTCCTATCCTTCCTCTCCCATGTCGGTGCTGTCGCTTACCTCCTGCTCGCTGTCAAGAGGCCATGTTGCCTCCCCGCTCCTATGATCTGGTGCCGCATCGCATCATGCTCCTCATTCTCCTCCTCCTCCTCCTCTTCCTGCTCCCTCTTCCCTCCCCCTTCCTACCTCCATCCACCCCTGGCTCCTCTGCCTGCACGGATGGATGCAGGTAGAGAGGGAGTGGCCGAAGGGAAAAGGAAAGGAAGGAGAGAGGGAGGGAGGGAAGGGAGGACGATATTCCGACTCAATCACTCTTGGCTCTGTTCGCAGGCGGCAAAGGCGGCAGAGGCAGGGGCGAGGACAAGGGCAAGGGCAAGGACAACGGCAAGCAGCGGCAATTGTGGAAGCGCTACGACGACGACTGGTCGCTGCAGATCAGTAGGAAGACCAATCGCCACAACAGGCTGCTGGTCCTCTATGACTACCATCCCGAGCGCAGCACGCCCCAGGTGCAAGGGCGGACGGGACGGCAGGGGCAGATTATGGAAGGTTATTCTAGGGTGATTGAGAAGCATATTCTAGAGGTATCTCCAGATTGTGTTGTGTGATGAGGCTCCTCCTCCACCTGGATCCTCCTTCGCTCCCGCTTCTCATTTCTATTCATCTCTGACTCCTCACGTTGTGTGCATCCTCGTCTATCCTCGCTGCCGCCCCCCCCCCATAGGTGACGCAAGTGGACGCTGTGTTCTTCGACTCGGAGGAGCTCGCTGAGAAGGCCCTCATCGAGTTGGCAGAGATGCACATGGCAGGCGAGACGGGCGGAGGAGGGAGGAAGCAGAGGCCACAGGGAAAGCCCTGGAGAAGGGCGAGGAGGAACGGAATTGTGTATACGGACCCCTCGATGCATTGAACATCTACAGAAGCAGCAGCAATAGCGCAGAACATGGAGGAGGAGGAGGAGGAGGAGAAGAGGAAGAGGATGAGGAGGAGGAGGGAGAATGAGGATGACAATAATCGCAGCAGAGGGGGACACACCAGCAGGGGTCATGATTCAGCCCAAGGCAAGTCCAAGGAAGAGATCGAGACCAAAAAGAGCGAGATGTTCTCGAACCTCCCTGCGTACGTGAACTGGACCCCTGCGCAGCGAAATGCAGAGGGGGAATTAGGGGGGAGGATATGATATGGAGAAGGGGGATGGGGGAGACACGGGAGGGGGGAGGGAGAGGGCAGGGGAAGTGAGGGGGGGGAGAGATTCCCCCCTTTCCACTTTCTGTTCATCCTTTTTCATCGCCCTCTCGGGGCTGGGGGGCACTCTCGCACAGGATGGCAGAGAGAGGCAAAGGAAAGGGCAAAGGAACAGCAGCGCAGGCAGCAGCAGACGCCAGAAAGCGCCCAGCAGCAGCCGAAGGCGCCAGAAAGCGCCCAGCAAAGCAGCCCGAGGAGCCAGCAACACCCACAGCAGCAGCGGAGCCCGAGGAGTCAGACGAGGCCGATGCAGGGAAGCAGGAGGAGCCAGAGGCGACCCCCGACACGCCACCACCGAAAAGGCGGCGACTCTCGACGAAGCAATCGGAGGCAACGAGTGCACCAATTGATGACTCATGGTCGCCGATCTGCGGACCCGGTGACGACATGTTCGACGAGGCTGCCTCCAGCGAGGAGATGGGGGACAAGGATTCGGATGCGCTGCCGCGCGGACCTGCGTAGCCTCGCATCGGTTGCCAGGACAAACAAGCGCGCGAGGAGGGAGGGGGGGGAAGAGGAAGGAGGAGGACGACAAGGCAGATTTGGAGCATAGAGAAGGCAGATGAAGGGGAGGATCACGAGAAAGAGAAGGCGGAGGATGGGGGAGGATGAGGAGGAATATAAAACGATATGACGATGTGAGCAAAACGACGGTGCGAGCGAAATGTACGTTCCGAATGTGGGGCGAGACCTCTGCGAATGGGGTCAGAACCCAGAGCCAAGGGCTCATCCTGGTCCTCCTCCCTGCTCATCCCCCTCCTCCTCCCCTCGGACTTCTCGGCTTCGGCGTCGTCGCCCTCGTCCTTCTTTAGACCCCCTCTGCTCTTCCATTACTTTGCCTCGACGGAACTCGCGGTAACGCCTCTCGTGGTCGGCTCGGAAGGGTTCTGATTTTGTTGCCACCCCCCGCGCCAAATATTCCCCTCCTGCGCCGACGCCTCGCCGATGTGCGACCAGCAGAAGGCTCCAGCGTGGTTCCAGGGGGGCACGCCCGAGACTATCGACAGCAGCAGCAGTCCAGACAAAGAAGGCAGCCTATGTTGAACCGAATCTGTTCTGAGAGGGGACGGGGACTGGGCGAGAGAGAGAGAGAGAGAGAGAGAGAGAGAGAGAGAGAGAGAGAGAGAGAGAGAGAGAAAGAGAGAGAGAGAGAGAGAGAGAGAGAGATACAGACAGAGATACAGAGAGAGGGGGAAGGGAAGGGAAAACCACGGTGGAGGCGATGGGGTAGCTGGCGAAATATAGTTCTACAGGCACAGGTGACTCGCTGACCGACGCCCAGCCCTGGGGCCGAGTTGGCGACTGTAATCGTGGCCCTGCTCCACTTGGGGATACGGCAGCTACGACGTTAGATGACAGCCGAGTTTTCCAGGAAGGATTTCCCGAGGTTCCCCGCGCTGCCCCTCTTGGCCCTCGTGATCATGAAAGCACTGCGCCGCGCGCTCCAGGTGCTATGCCGACAACTGAATCCCCCCTGCCCCATTGTCTTTCCCCCTCCCCGAACCCTGTCCCTCGCGCGTGCCCTCTGAGGGGCAGGGGGCTGGGCGTGAGGCTGAGGAGACACCATTCTCGTCAAATCGCTCGCGTCACCCGACCGTGCTCTCCCCTTGGGGCCCCCGCATGATGAACCAGCCCGTGCTCGCGGGCATCGAGCAGGACTTAAAGAACAGCATCGCTGGCCGCATGTCTGACGTGCCGCGGGCGGGTTAGAGCAGGGGGGAGTCGAGGCTCCCCCACTCCCTCCCCCCCCCGCCTCCTCAGCTCCACAAATCAAATGGCCTTGGGAGAGGGGGGGGTGAGGGAGAGGAGGAGGAGACGATCAACACTAAGAGAGTGGGAAAGGCGAGAGGCGGGTGGAAGCGAGGGAACGGATTGAGGTTGGGGAGTGGAAGCGGAGAGGAGGAGAGGTCCGGGGGAGCAGAGGATCGAGTGGTAAGCAACGTGAGTGGGATCCAGAGGTGCCCCCAGAATTGCTCGGGAAACCAGCTGCACCAACTGGAGGAGGGACTGTGGCGGACGACTTCAAGGCGGACCCTCTGCTCGAGGCCTTGCCTGCCGCCGACTACAAAGTGCTGGCAGACAGCACGCTCGGGGGCCGCTTCAAGAGGCCTTGTTGGGAAGCAACGGAAGTGTCATCGTCTCTTCCGCCCTCTGCTTCCCTGTCCCTCTTTTCGAGAAGGGTCGGGTGTTGCTAGAAGTGCCCCTGGCCCAAGGTGCCCCCAGGATTTCCACGGAGGCCCCCACGGCCTCCAGAGCACCCCTGACGAGGTCCAGAGCGCCCCAGGTGCTCCAACATTCAACGAAAAGCTGGGGGCACCTTTGGCCAGTGGCACTTCTAGCAACACCCGGGGAGGAATGGTATCTCGCCACTCCTCCCTCTCACTCCTCCTCCCCCCCTCCCTGCCTGCGCCCCTCGTGCAGCAGGAGATGGGGGAAGGGGGGAGGGGGGGGTTATGAACATGATTCCTGCTCCCCCTCCGTCCCCCACTCCTCCCCCTGAGGATGAGGATGGGGGGGGGTGAGGAAAGCAGTTGAGGTGGGCGCCCAGCCATCTCGCACTTAGTAGCCAACTAGCTACTAGGCGCGAGATGTCTATACCGAGTATCCGCAGAGCAAGGTTTGTGGAATCTCTGCCGTCCAAGAAACGGATGGAGTACGACAAGAAGTCAGCCAAGGCGAAGAAGGACTTCAAGCGAGATTGGGCCATCGAGCAGTTCGATCGGTACCAGAAGCAGAAGGAGCATTGCACGAGCCTGGTGCAGAAAAAGAAGGAGCGGGCCGAGTTGTGCAACTTCGACGTGATTGTCGATCGGGAGGGGGGGCACCACTCGCAGGCCGCGATCATCGGAGCTTACAATTACTGCGCGATGGCAGCGAGCATTGGCTGGTACCCATGTGGAAAGCGAAGCGGTGGCGGACGCTACCTCCTTTCCCGTTTCTCTGCGCCCTCCTCACACCACACCGCCCCCTCCCCCCGCCTTCCTTCCCCACCCTCCCCGTCGCATCTGTCACCCCTCCATTCCCTACCACTAACCTCAGCCCTGCATCAGAATCATGAAGCCCCCCCCCCCCCCCCCCCCCCCCATCATCCCTCCCCCCCCCCCCCCCCCCCCCACACACACACACACACTCCCACCACACACACACACACACACACAACACACGACACACACACACCCCAAACACACCACACACACACAACACACCACACACACACACACACAACACACACACACACACACCGACACACACGCACACACACACCACACACCACACACCACACACAACACACACACACCACACACACACACCACACACACACACACACACACACCCACACACCCACGCACAACACACACACACACACACACACAACACACAACACACACACACACACACTACACACCGCCACCACCCACCACCCCCCTGCCCCAAGTGGCCAGGTACAAGTACAACGCCTGGACCAAGAGGGTGGAGTTCGTATACAAGAAGGTCGGATGGGAGACGGTGTTCGAGGAGAAATGGGCCATGCAGGAGAAAGAGGCGGCTTTTTTTGGATGGGGTGGAAGGCGAGGGACGACGAGATGAGAGTAGATGGAAGGAGGGTGGAGGAGGGCGTTAGAGGAGGGCAAGGGGATGGATCGAGAGGAAGAGGGATGGGGGGAGCAAGGCGAGCGAATCAGATGCTCACATGTGAGTTTGCGGGGCGCCGATTTGCGTTGGATCAGCAGCTGGCGTAATGGCGGGCATTGGAAGCCGCTCGCGTCTCGAACATAACGCGGCTACAGTATGTGCAGAAGGCGAAGAATAAGACGCAGGCGGTGATGGGCGCCTCTGCCATGACCCCGAGGATGATGAAGGCTTCTTCGGCTTGGAAGTGGGGTAGTTTGGGCATCAGTTAAATATGGTTGTGCAGATAGAGATGGGAGGGGAATCAGAGGATGCAGAAGAGAAGACATGAGAGGGAGGACTCGATGGACGAGGGGCTGAGAGTCGTGCCACATATTCGACCCAACCCCCTCTATAGAGCATACGCCTGGAACTTCACAATCGCCCCCCCCACCCCCCGGGCCCCCCCCCCCCCCATCGCTGTAGCATGGTTTCACGTGGTCTGTTCCCCCTAGGCCCCAATGCAAGAGTGAGACGCATCCTTTGAACATATCTCACCTGGCTCCCGCTTGTCCCCCCCCCCCAGGCGGAAGTGCTGCCCATCGTCGGCCAGGTCGCGGAGACTCCAGAGAAGGGCTACAGCAAGGTTGTGAGCACGCCCGCGCACTTGGGGATCCCACTCAAGGCTGGGGCGAGCAGCAGCTCTGGCGGCTACGGCCAGTTGCTGGTGGCCGCTGGCGCGCAGCAAGCGATCAGCGGCCCGAGCGGGCAGACGGGCAACGGCCAGAGCGGGGGCGCACAGATGGGCAGTGGCTCCTCTGGCGTCGGAGCCTGCAAGCCAGACGGGCGGCGGCGCGGGCTCAGGTGGCGCTGCGCTGGGACAGGAGGAGGCGGGGCACGCGCAGGGCCAGGAGAAGCAGGCCACTGGGCAGTGGGATGATTGCGAGCGGGGAGGCGAGGCTGCTGGCGCTGGGGCAGGTAGGCGCGAGGAAACGGCGGCGAGCGCCGAGGCGCCAGGCGGCGCACCAGGGGGGGCGGGCGCTGCTGCGGGCGGCGAGGCAACGCCAGAGGCTGCAGGAACGCAAGAGGATTCAGGAAAGCCAGAGGCTGCAGGAAAGCCAGAGGCTGCAGGAAAGCCAGCGGAGGTGCAGCCTGAGAAGCCTGGAGAGCCTGAGCCCGCGGCGAAGCAGAAAAAGAGGAAGGGCACGACTGGGGGAGGGCCTGGAAATAAGAAGAAAAAGGGCGGTGGCAAGGCCGAGTCCACTGAGGGGCCCGAGGCCAAGGAGGTCCTCAAAACAGCCCTGGCAGCCACGCAGGCCTATAAGGTAGCAAAAGGGAAAGCCACTTCCATCCTGAAGCAGATCGACGAGTCCGATCTGCCTCACTGGGTGGTCTGGGATGTGCGAACAAGGGTCAGGAGAAACAACGAGTGGGGCGTGCACAAGGGGAGTCTGGTCGGGAACATTGGCAACGATCGACAGGGAGGAGGCGAGGAGGCGTGATGAAGGACAGGGAGGAGAAGGGGGTAGTTACGGGGAGGTTACAGCTCTCTTCATTCCCTGTCTGTGGCCATGCTTACCCTCCTGCCACCCCTGAGCTCATACCAATTGCGTCCTGGCTGTTTGTTGGTGTTGTGCTCGTGCTGAATCATTGCTTTCGGCTAGCCCCCAGCCCAGGCGTGTTTTCGCAGCACGCCCGAGCAGAGGCAGCTGCGCACGGTCCTGAGGTCGATGCTTTCGAAGTGCGCCGAGAGCCCTTTGGCCGAGCTGATGACTACCATGGACGTGGAGGGCGCCAAGGATCGATGCAGTTTTCAGCCCGACCATCCATCCAGCGAGCGATATGCTCGTGCCCCACCTCCTCCGTTCGACCCTCTACACGCCCTTGTCCTGCCCCATCTCTCCTCCTCCACCTCCCCCACGTTCTCCTCACACTTCGCTACCTCCCACCTCTGTGCCAGTTGAGACATGCGCAGACTTGTGAAGATTGCAGAATTTGGGATCGATCGTGAGCTTGATGTCTCGCCCCCACCCCCGCCCTCGCTGCCTCCCCCGCCGGCAGACCCTGTTCGACGGCAAGTTCGACGTGGCTGTGTCGGACGCCCCTGGCTTGCTGGGCGCGGCCGTCGAGACGGTCATCAAGAAGTGCGACGGGTTCGTTCACATGACCGAGTGCAGGAAGAACTATTTCGACGACGTTTGAACCACCCACTACCCAAGCAACTCCACGGGCTACATTAACTAGGATGCATGCGTGCGCCCATTGCATGCTCGAGGGGCGAGATATGAAGGACGCAGTGGGAATGGATGAATGAGTCTACCGACTCGCCGAATCTGCCTGCCTCTGACCGCGCCCCTCTCCCGCTGCCTGCCTCTTCCTCCTCCTCGTCTACCCTTTCCCCTCCCCCCTTCCCTCCTCTACGTCGTTCCCTCCCTTCATTCCCGCAAACCCCTATCGTCAACTACGGTGGAGCAGGAGCGGCAGCGCAGGGAAGGACGATTGGAAGGGGATCCAGGAGAGGTCTTGAGCAAGAATCGGGGGAGACAGGCGGACGAGGCGCAGGGGGAAGGGCGCGCGCAATTAGGTCTGGAGTGCGCGGGGGAAAGGAGAGATCGGGAACGCCCGAATCACCCAGACCCCATCAAAATTGCAGCCAGATTTTATCCAGATTCTATCCAGATTCTGTCCATATCCTGTCCAGACTCACTTCTGAGAACCAGGATCTGATGTAAAACACAATGGAAAATGCGCAGATGTGGCGATCCATTGTGAAAACACACAGAAATGCGCAGACCCTAGACTCTCTGTGAAAAAAAACACATAACGGTCCGTCCAGAAATTGTCCAGATCTTCGGGGGACAAGAAACACTGTGAACACACAGCAAAAAATGCGCAGATCCGTCCTAAGATGACAATAAAAATGCGCAGATGCTGGAAAACATGTAAAAACACATATAACGGTCCATCCAGAAAATGTCCAGATCCTGTCCAGATCGCGATCCATTGTGAAAACACACACAGAAATGCGCAGACCCTAGATTCTCTGTGAAAAAATACATAACGGTCCGTCCAGAAATTGTCCAGATCTTCGGGGGACAAGAAACACTGCGAAAACACAGCAAACAAATGCGCAGATCCGTCCTAAGATGACAATAAAAAATGCGCAGATGCTGGAAAACTTGCGAAAACACATATAACGGTCCATCCAGAAAATGTCCAGATCCTGTCCAGATCGCGATCCATTGTGAAAGCACACACAGAAATGCGCAGACCCTAGATTCTCTGTGAAAAAACACATAACGGTCCGTCCAGAAATTGTCCAGATCTTCGGGGGACAAGAAACACTGTGAAAACACAACAAAAAATGCGCAGACCCGTCCTAAGATGACAATAAAAATGCGCAGATGCTGGAAAACTTGTGAAAACACATATAACGGTCCATCCAGAAAATGTCCAGATCCTGTCCAGATCGCGATCCATTGTGAAAACACACACAGAAATGCGCAGACCCTCGATTCTCTGTGAAAAAACACATAACGGTCCGTCCAGAAATTGTCCAGATTTTCGGGGGACAAGAAACACTGTGAAAACACAACAAAAAATGCGCAGATCCGTCCTAAGATGACAATAAAAATGCGCAGATGCTGGAAAACCTGAGAAAACACATATAACGGTCCATCCAGAAAATGTCCAGATCCTGTCCAGATCCGATCCTGATCGCGATCCACTGTAAAAACACACGCAGAAATGCGCAGATGTTGGAAAACCTGTAAAAACACATATAAAACACCATCCAGATTTCGTCCAGATTCCATCCAGATTTTGCCCAGATCCTGTCCAGATCCGGTCCCCCCCCCCCGCCCGCTCCCCTTCTGACTCATTCTCCCCTCCTCTCCTTCATCCCCCCATGCTGTCCCTCCCAGGGCTGACGGATCTGGGGGCATGAGCTTCCCCATCCCACATTGTGCGTTTGACCTGAGTAGGGAACATGCTCGGTCGCGCCAGTAGTTCGTTCAACCTCCCTCCCGTTTCCGCGCAGCTTGTCTCCTTGCCCATCCCAGCCGCGCGTTGTCGGCGCGACAATACCAGGGTGTTTGTCTGTTGCGTTCGGGCATGATTGGGGCGCGAAATTCGGTGCGCATTTGGCGCGTGCTTTTAGTCAGCTGGTCTGGGGCAGGTTAGCTTGGGGAGTAAACTGGCCCAGAAACTAAAACCATTCAGAGTATCATCGTGGGTCGAATGGGGGGGGATGGCCGCAGAAGGGATAACAGAAGGGAGGATGGGGGAAGAGGACAAGCAGGGAGGAGATTGAGGCGCAAATCTCCCGAGTTCTCTGCAGACCAGGCTGAAGCAGGTGCCCCTTGTCGGGGTGGACACCAGCAGGATGTGCTGCTGGGCCGTTTAGTTTCAGGGCTCTTGCTGGCCTCGAGCTCGAGGCAGAGCAGCGAGCCCCAACTCGGGGAAAAGTTCGGTGGCGTCCCCCTCTTCATTGGATTTCCTGCAGCCCCTCCCCGCCCGCCTTTCCCATCCCATTTCTGTCAGGCTTCTGCACCTGACTGGTCACAGTGCCAGGCGAACCTATGGCCGAATCAATCACGAAGAGCTGCTCAGGGAAATGGGGCGTCGAATAACGCCTGGGGGCAATGCATATGTTGCCTTTGTCCACCGTGATATGGAGGCCTGACCCCCCTCCCCCTCATCATAGCCCTCGTCCTGTTCTACCTCTTCCTTCTCTTCCTCTTCCCAAAGCGGCCCACAATCGCCATGTCCATGCAAGCCGCTCTGGGCTGGGAGGTGAGCCAATAAATTTCAAATCACTCTCCTCGCCCTCCTCCCCCACCCACTTGCCCCTCCTCCACCCGGGAACCCCTGGACCATGAGCCCTTGGACCCCTGGGCCTGCGGACGTTTCATGAAGTACGCAATATCCTTTCAGTATGTGTCACTCCCTCCTCTTATACGATCATGCGCACCCCATTCGCGCAAGTTTCGCATCGTTCGAAATGTCCATCTCTGCTCCACGGCGTCTGTCCGCACTGCCCCCTTTCGCAGTGCTGACTGACGCAAGAGCAGCTGCGTTAAAGACACGGGCAAACCACTTAGGGTCTGGCATCAGGAAGGCCCCCACAATCGTCTTCCTGATCTCACTCTGTTTCCTTAGATGCCTCCCCCTTCTCTCATCAAGCGCTCGGTATTACCCTTCTCCCCAGTCTTCCCCTCCCTCACCCCATCCCCCGTTCTCGAATTCACCCCTCCTCACCCCCATGCATCATCATGATCTTCCCACTGTAAAACGTTCGAGTCAAGCATTAGGTTCCAGCAGCCTGCATGTATCAGACTCACAATGCCGCCAAAAAACGAGGGCGCCCTGCATGGGAAGAGGCACTGTCTGATGGCAGCGAGGCAAGCTCTGCATCTGGGAGTGCGGCACCTGCAGCTGGCGCAGCATCTTGGGACCAGCCCGATCAGCCAAGCTCCGACTCAGAATCAGAAGTCAGCTCGTCCACCTCAGCCGAGACAGACTGGGACGCCCATGCGAATGATGACCGCGATGCAGAGGAAGCAGGCCAGATTTTAGTCGATCGATGGCTCAGATTGTATTCGGAGGGGCGCATGAGCGCGAAGGATGTTTGTTTGAACTGTTATTATGCACACATGGCTGGAGCAGCGGGCCCGTTCGCCCAGTAATCGATGAGAGAAACAAAAGACACGGGCAATTATCAAAAAAAGTTGGATCGAGCTTTGCGTATTTCAACAGATGTAAAACAGGTACAGGTGGGCGTGCCAACAATGAAAAACAAACACGATAGGTGCATGACAGACGTCCTCATGACCCCTCCCCAGGAAGCCCTTGCATCTGAGTTTCTTGCATCTGCAGAGCTGCGGGACCAATGTAGTAGAGTTGAAACGTCTGAAGATTGGCACGTCGCATACGAAGATCATCCTGTCGTAGAAACTGCACGGGAGGCGGGGGAGACAGTGATGCCAGTTGCTTTATACATAGACGGGGTGCGTTACACCCGGGCGATCGGCGTGGGGCGTCAAGATCAATTCATCGGTTTTTTTCTGTACTCCCTCGTCAGCAGGAAGAGGCACCTCATCTGCATGCTGCGCAAGTCGCGTCTCTGCAGATGTGGATGCAAAGGGTGGTGTTCGTTTTTCCCAGTTTTCGCATTTTTGCGGTGGGCCTTCCTGGCCCTCGCCAACGGCCAACGGCCGACGGCGAATTGGAACGGCAGCCCTTGGGAGGAAGATCACCATCTAGGCAGATTGCAGCAAGAACACCCTCGCCTCCCCATGCGCGCAGCACTCGTCCAAGTCAAGGGGGATTGGAGCGAGTTCTGCCACAGCCTGGGCTTCCCCACATGGACGAGCAAATTTTCGCCATGTATTTTCTGCCAGTGCACGAAATCGACGTTATATGATTTTGGATCCACCACAATCGAACACCATGGCTGGGAAGAACATCAGAAAATCTCGTATGCAGTCAGCTGTAGGCAATGTGAGATCCACGTGCAAATTAATACTCGTGCTGATCTTGCAAGGTTGGTTGGAGGTTTGAAGTTCGAGAACAAAAAAATCGCATGGGCGGCCGAATATGTGACAGACCAATGCAATTCGGGCAGCAGCGTTTACTGCGATTGGACAGGCTTGGGCCTTCCCTTCGTCTACAAGACCCCCATCAGCTCGAGAAGGTGGATTTGCCAGTTCTCCTTACCTTCTGGAGGCGTCATCAGGTACATAATGCATGCACAAATCGGGTTACGAGGCGCAACCCAATTCTGGATCACACCCTCGTGGGTGACCCGAGGCAAATCCTGAGGACTGACACTCTGCACACCCTTTACCTGGGAGTTTATCAATGTTTTTGCGCTGCAGTGATATGGAAATTGGTAGCTCAGAACCCGCGGAACGTGCAAGGTCCCAAGGACCAGAAAATTGCGACCATATTCAGGCGTCTCCACAACAATTTACAGAAATGGCATGGCACAGAAGGCCGCGACGTACAAAGCAAAGTTTCAGACTTTACCGCCGAGATGCGGGGTGGCAAGAAGGGGGGGAACGCCACGTTGAAAGGGGCAGAGACTGCCCCTCTCATCCGGTAGTGCCTTCATGTACTCGACACGTTCGATGTCGTTGGGCGCGTGCATTTGCAGAGAGCAGGGCGGGCACTCTTGCGCCGCATGGGCGTGATGAAAAGCAACGGTCCGCAGTTAAACGAGGCTGCTCTGCTCGAGCTTTTTCAATCTTTCAAAGATCACATAGAAGCCTTGGCAGCTGCTCGCGCCCAGTTGAAACAGAAGCATCACTTGTGGTGCCATTTGGTGTTGTCTGCTAGGAAAAATGGGAACCCTCGTTTCCACAGCTGTTTTTTGGGCGAGTCCCTCAATGGGACCGTCGCCTTTATTGCAAAAGCGTCGCATCCAGCCCAATGGGAGCGGCACATCTTCTCCAGACTGCGCCTTGAGCCGATCGTGAATCCAGACTCATATTTCGCCTGTGTGTGAGCCCTGCATCTGGATTCGTGAATGTGTTTGGGCATGGTTTGACAGGTTTGAGAGTTCCAGCGTTTTCAGTGACCAGGGATCCAGAAGGCTCGAAACGTAGATTTGCAGACAGAGGGTTAATGGATTCACATTTTTCTGTCGGCAGGCTGTGAAACGAGCTTTGTTAGTAATGCGCTAGTCCAGGAAAAACAATGCAGGACAGGGGCGCGGGGAGGCAAGAGAGGGAGAGGAGGGCAGTTGGGAGAGGATGGCACTTAAGGAGAGGCGCTTCCAACGTGGAGGCACCTGGCGTGCGACAGTCACGTAATTCCCATCGGTCTTTATCGTCGCCTCTTGCATCCAGAGAAAGTTTCAGGGTCGACAGGTCTAGCGAGGGCGCCCTTCAATTCTCTTTATCCTATCCTGGGCGTTGGCCGCAATGCCTGGCAAGCGAAAGAGATCGCTGACGCCGATCCCGAAGAAGTTTCTCAGCCAGGCACGTTCGGGGCTCAGCTGGAATTGTTGCTTGTTGGATGATCCTGTCATTGTTGACCTGGGTCCAAGCGTTTTCCACAGGGTCCCAGGATGCGAAGGAGGCATGTTGCTGCAAGGCTCGTTGCTGAAGCCCCCCCTTCGCCACGTGCTTCGTCGCTTTGGGGGAGAGTGCGCAGTGGTCGCATGGGGTGATTTGCCTGCTTAGGGTAAGCATTTGTTCAGGGTGACAGGCCCATTCCCCAGTAGCATTGGATCATTGGTGACCGCCTTTTCACACCCCGCCCCTTGCGTCCTCCCAGGCAGCAGAGGCTGGCATCGACGAGTACATGGACAAGTGGATCCAGAAGAAGCTGAAGGAGGAGAATGTCAACGAGGAGGTTTCGAACATCAACGAGGACGCGCCATCTGCAACAACAAATCATGCCCTTCAACCGCCTCCCCCGCCTTCTCCCCCCACTCCCCCTCTCCCTCCTCCTCCTCCTCCTCCTCCTCCTCCTCCTCCTCTTTCTCCTCCTCCTCCTCCTCCTCCTCCTCCTCCTCCTCCTCCTCCTCCTCCCCTCCTTTGACCTCCCCCTTCTACTCTATTCCCTCCACTCCCGAAGTCGTCTGGGGCGCATCCCCTCCTCCCCTCTCGACTCCCCTCCCCTTCGCACCTACTTCCCTACTTGTGCCGTCGCATCCCCTCCATCCGGGGCCCATCGCGCGCCCCGCCTACAGGACTTCATTCCGAAGCTGATGAACATCATCCAGAAGGGCGCTGCTCGCTGCAAGCGAGCCCCAGGGAGAGGGGCAGGATTGCGAGGACAGAGCTAGAGACATGATGCCTGGGGCAGGTCTTGGAGAATCGCTCGAGCGTTGAGGGCGCTACTCTTCCCATCCCAGTGCACTGAGCAACACATTCCCATATTATGTTTCCTCGATCCCTCCATGTTCCCCTCCATGGGAGTCCTCTCCATCGTAGTTTCAGTGTCTGACATCGTCCCTCGTCGACATGTCCCTCGGTGAAAAGCGAGGGGGGAAATGAGAAGGAGATGGCCTTCTCAGAAGGCGGCGGGACGTCTCAGAAGCCCTCGCGCCTTCTGAGAAGCTGTTTGCTGTTTTCGGGGAAGGCTTAGAATACTTCTCAGAGGGACGGGGGACTTCCGAACCTTCTGGGAATGCCTTTTCCTTCTCACTTCCCTCCCTCGCTCGCCGCCGAGTCCCTCCCGCAGGCGAGATCTGGACTTCGTCGAAGTGTTCAGCGGGTTCGGTGAGACATGCTACTGGGTTCGCAAGGACATCATTTTTTAGGGGAAGGGGAGACCGCCCTCCCCTCCAAGTGTGACCTCCTCCCTCCCTTGGAACACTCGCCCTGCCTCTCTTCCTCCCTGCTATCCCCTCCATCCCAAATTTCCCCTTCTCCTCCCGTGCCCTCTCCCACCAACACGTGCCGCTCTATCCAATCATCCCTTACCGCTCCTTCTGCCTACCTCCCCCTTGCCCATCGGCTTCCCTCGCCATCATTCGTATATGCATCTCATCGTTCGTCCGCCCATCGCTCCCGCTCGATACAGCATGTCGCAGGCCAATCGTTCAAAATTGGATCACCTTCCTCCCCAGCTCGGCATGGACGCCCACGAATACGATCAGCGGCGGGACGAGGCAGAGACGGTCGGCAACGTGAAGGGCGTGGTCTATCTGGGACCGATTTGCCCATGCCCCCGAGGGGGGTGCCCAGGGAAGAGGAGAGGGTGTGACGGGAAGGAAGATCAGGCGAGTTGATCGATCGATTATCGCCGCTTGCTTGCTTCGTTATGCGCCCTCCCTCCATACTCTGAACGGGGCCGATTGCGTGTCCAGGTGAGGAACGTGAGAGGGGGTGGGTGGGCAAGACAAACAGGAGAAGAATGGAGGGGGGAGATAGGATGATTGTGACAGGATGGGGACGGCCTGGGAGAGTCGGAGTTGAGGCGGGACGGGTCCAGGTGAAGCTTGACGTCAAACACACAATTCAACGTTGCCCTCCTCCTCGCCAAAATACAACACCCTGATCGCCCATCCTCATTCACCTCCTATTGCCAACAGGATGGCAAGGGGGGGTCTCATCGGTGGCCTTTCGATGTCAATGTTCGCCCTTTCCCTGAAAAAAACCAGCAAGGACTTCTATTGGCTCGCGTGAAGAAGTCGGGCACAGTGCTGTGGGCACCACAATGCTCGACGTGGGGGTTCTTGTGCATGGGTCATCGGGGGCATGAAACACGCAATCCCAAACTTACTCGTGCCTCGCATCCTCGATCGAGGATACGGGGCAAGAATTTCTTCCTGCGGGGGGAAGCGGACTGGCAAGGCACGACGAAACGGAACGTGGACGTGCTTGGCGACACCAAGCGCTACGACGTGAAGGAGGCCAACTACACAGCCTGTGTCATGTGCACGCTCATCAAGTGGATCCAACAGGATCGCCACGTGCATTGGATCATCGAACAGCCGATGGACAGTTGCTTCTACAATCACCCAGCAATGGCGAGCATAGAACCATTCGCTCGCTTCCCCTGCCCATAGAGAAGGGGTATCGCCACCGCCGCCACGACGTGAGCGGGGTGCGCTCCATTGCTATCCAACCCTGACCCCCCTGTTCCTTCCACGCAGCGGCGGCAGTGATACACCTTCATCAGTGGAAGGATGAGAGGACGAGGAGTGGAAGGAGGAAGGGGGGGGTGATGAGTAGGAGCACGAGGGGGATGAGAAGGAGGAGGACAGGGAGTGGAGGGTGGGGGAGATGGAAGGGGGAGAGAGAAGAAGGAAGGGCAGTCTTCGCCCAGGCATGCCTGAAGGCAGACCTTGAGCCGAGCTCGATCTTCACGTGGCTCGGAGGCTGCGGCGATAAAGAAACACATGCCATGTTGGACTCTCTATTGCCACCCCCTCCCGCCCTCCAGAAGTCAGAGAAGCAACGCCGCATCCGGTGGCCAGTGAGTGTTTCGGATTTGGGCTCAGAGGAAGCTTTGAAGAAAGAGAGGGAGGAATATGACACGGACGCACGTTGACTCTCCCCCACCTGCCCCCAGGTTTCGGGCACACGATGCCGAAGCCCACGCGTTTCAAGACCAACGCCAAGATCGGCATCCTCGCGAGCGAACACCTGGTGAAGTCGAAGCCGAAAGAGAAGGCCAGGATTTTTTTACTAACGGGAGACAGCAGCAGCAACGCTTGAAACTCTTGCTTTGCCCGACCTCCTCTGCGTGCTCAGCAGCGCAGTCTAAAGGATAGCAGATGAGCACCGCGACGACGAGCGATAGAATTACAGGAGCATGACCAGGACGAGAAGAGAGGAGGCGTTTGTGGAGAAGAGGTGGAGGATAGTTCGAGGAGCGAGAAGGAGGAGGAGGAACAAGTTCAGAAGGGAATCGAGGCAGGCGGCAAGGGGATTGTTGAGAAATACGGGGCAAGGAGCCCTATCACAGGCTGCGTCCGACAAGAGCTGGACGGTCAACGAGAAGGGGTGGATCGAGGGCGGCCCTGAGCTCAGGGGGTCGGCGCACTACCCGACAGGGTTGTGCAAGGCCCTGAACAAACAATTCCTCCCCGCCCTCCCCCTCCGCTCGCTAAAGTCCCAGCATGGTTTCGGGCCTTGTCTCCTCCTCGATCGGTCCCTCCGTGGGTGATCTTTCCCTGGCCCTCGCTTCGCCTCGTCTTTCGGGCCCTTCGTCGGTCCCCTTTTCGCCGCCTCTTGCGGTTGTCGTTGCCTGGGGGGTAGCGCATGACTCTAGCCCACGACCTGAAGACGCCCTCTCCATTCCAACCCATCCACCCGAGAAAGGCCCTCGCCAAAGTGGTCGACGAGGCGAGGGACATCAAAGCCAATTAGGAAATGAGGCGCACATCCGGGCACGGAGCAGAGGAAACACCGCTTGTGTGACAATCAGTGGTCATTGGCTACGTTGCTGATTTATTTCGGGTTATCATTGTGCTTTAGTATCGGTGAATATTGGTGTGCATGTTTGGTGCTCGTCGTTTTTGGTTGATCGTCAGATGTTTCCTCTGCTCCATCGCGCCAGCCAGCTCTGCAGCAAGCTTCAGGCGAGGGCGGGCGGGGGCCGAACAGAGCAGACCGACCGACGATGGAGGAACACCAATTCCCTGTCCCAAGCCGTGCCGTGCGCATCGTGTACAGTCGCGCGCAGACAGACGCGGCAACAAATGTTTATCTTCGGCCACACCCAGGCTGCCTGCACATGTATAATATGATATACTGTTTGAACATAGCCTCTTCCCCATTCCCAGGAGTCGGGGGTAGAGGGCCAGCCGCGCTCGCAAGAACAAGATCCAGGGGAGGGGTGAGGATTTGCCGTCACAACTTTGTCGCCGTCGCCGTTTGCTGCTGCGGGCCGCCGTTGCTGCCGTCATCGCCGTCGTCGTCGTCGTCGGAAGGCCCCTCTTCGCCCCCCCTTTCCCCTGCGGTTTCTTGTTCCCCATCCCCTGCTCCGCATCCCCCATGCCTCCTTCCCCTCCCCCTCTGCTTCTCCTCGTCCTCCTCTTCCTCCTCCTCCTCCTCCTTTTCGTTCTTCTTCTCCACCCTTTTCACAAGTTATCGCCCTTCCTCCTCCTCCCCCTTCGTCCTCCTAGTCACATTCCCCCCCCTCCTCCTCCTCCTGCCCCCTCCTCGTCTTATTCCTCCTCTTGCTAATTTTCCTCATCCTTGTTCCTACTCCGAATCCTCCTCCTTCTGGAGCTCCTCCTCCTCGTCCGTGTCCTCGTCGGTCCTCGTCGTCATCCTCCTCCGCCTCATTCTCCTCCTCCTCCTCCTCCTCCACCTCCTCCTCATCCTCCTCCTTCTCCCCGCCTCCTTCCCCTTCCAATTGGGGTTCGTGACCATGGCGGTGTGGCATCTGTTGCGTCTCCCACGGGTTTGGAGGACCCCTATTCTGACCTCGGCTGGCCATCTCATCACATCATGTGCCCTCTAGGCTCGAGGGGTGGGCGCCGCTGACGGCGGTGCCAGAGGGCGCCATCCAGGGGTCCGGGCACCTGGCACTTCACCACCCCTTCCCCCCCGAGTTCCGAAGCCGCCCATTCGCCTGAACTCCGCTGGGACATCGCGCCCTCGCATCGGCGCCCAGTGCCATATGTGCGCGACGGCCAAAAACAATATTCTTTTTTCAAGAAAAACACCCCTCAATCCTTCTAATATTCCTCCTCCTCCTCCTCCTCCCTCCTCCTCCTCCTTCTCCTCCTCCTCCTCTTCCTTCTCCTCTTC
>CAUYUJ010005793.1:2500-20000 GCA_963575745.1 Prorocentrum cordatum
CTTGCAAGGCGTGACATTTCATCGACGGCACAGGGGGTGCGCTGGGGGTGGGGATGCTATGCGTTGCAGGATCACAGGGCATGGCAGGCATGGCATTTCCTCGACGCCACAGGGGGTGCGGGGCGTGGTATTTCATCGACGGCACAGGGGGTGCGCTGGGGGTGGGGATACTATGCGTTGCAGGCTCGCAGGGCACAGCAGGCGTGGCACTTCCTCGGCACCAGAGGGGGTGCGCGGAGGGGTGGGGGCGCTATCCGCCCTGGTCGTCCACGGCACAGCAGGCGTGGCATTTTCTTGACCACCTAGCATCATCCACGTATGGTGCACGTCAGCAATGCTGAGGCAAGAGTTACGACGAATCATGTGGGGTTCCTTGGTAGCGAAATTTGAATCTTTCGGGATGCGCAGGGGGCCAGACACGAGGCGAGGAGGAGGAGGAGGTTGACGATGATGGGGGACGAGGGCGTGGGGGCGCAGGGGGACGGGCGGAGGATGAGGAGGAAGCACGTTACAATCGGAGGGTTCAAATTAGCGCAACATAAAAGGAGGAGGGGGAGGAGGAGGACCAGTGCAAACCCGAGAGCCATCACCGATGTTGGAATTAACCATCCTTCCAAGCTCCCTCTTCATAGGCCTCTACAACTGTTCATTTCCGTTGAGGGAACTGCCTCGTTGGAAGAGAACAGTTTAAAGACCTTGAAGCATGCCAAAACATTGTTCTCGGGATTTCCACGCCACGGATGAATCTGACTGCTGCGTCCTGACGATCTGGAATCGTGCCATAACGCCATGTTTGGGACTTCAGCACCGCGAACCAACATAACTGTTGCACCCGCGTCATCCCGAATCCTTCCACAACGCCGTTTCTGGTACGTTGAACATGGGAAACCGTGAAAATCCTGCAAATTTGAAATCCACATGTGCGCGGCGCTAAAACGAAGGCCACATTTTGAACAGGAACCGCCCTCAATCCGTGAAGCTATTGTAAATGTTTAAGACGAGTGTGCGCGGCGCTGAATCGAGAACCACAATTTGAAAACGACCCGCCCTCAATCCGTGAAATTCCTGCGAGTGTTAAGACGAATGTGCGCGGCGCTAAGGCGAGAGCCACATTTTGAAAACGACCCGCCCTCAATCCGTGAAGCTCTTGCATTGTTTGTTTGAGCGAATGTGTGCGGAGCTAAGGCGAGAGCCACATTTTGAAAACGGCCCGTCCTCCATCTGTGAAGCTGTTGCCATGTGTTAAGCTTCAGAGTCATAAGTGGTGAGGGGTCTCGGGCGAAACGCCCGGCCCGCCCTAAAAACTGGCCTTGGGGTGCGACAGGAAGAAGTTATTTATAAGGACAAGGAACGGAGGAGGATGGTTGGGCTGGATGGGTGATTGGCGGGGCCCATGTGTTTGACCTTGTGCCTCTCTCTCTCTCTCTCTCATCTCCCCTCTCTGCGATTACTCCATCTGGGTACTGCGCTCCGGTCTCCCCCGAAGATGGCTTGAGAGAGCGGCGCGGCCCCCGCACTACTCCCCGCTTCCTCCCCAGTGCGGTTCCAATCCGGACATGCCTGGCCCTTCCAAACTGGCGCTCCCGCTGCAGCGTTGGCCTCATTTCGGGGTCGGCGACCTCCCCTCAGGTTCCGAATGGCGGTCTCGCCCCGGCGCGGAACACATCTCTGGATCCGAAGGACGCCCAGTCGCCGTCGCCCCCTTCGGTCCCCCTTTCTCGCCTTCCCCCGGTCCTCCTGCTCCTCCTGCTCCTGCTGGTGCAGTTCCTCGTCGCCCTCCTTCATCAAACTTCTCCCCTGCCTCCTGCGGATCCTCCTGCTCTCCCGCCACCTCGATGCACACAACTCCCCATGTTCAGCTTGCACGTAGCACGGTGAGGTCGTTCTGGGCGTTCCAGGTCCGCTGTGACGCTATGGCACCCGCTGGCGGACAGATCAGCGGCCAGCGCGATGGGAAGGGCTGGGATGGAGGGGCAGAAAGTCAGATGGAATGCGAGCGTACCCAAATTGCCTCTCTTCTCTCTCCTCTCTCTTGTCTCTCTCCCCCTCTCTCTCTCGACCCACCCTCGAGAGACCTCATATTTCTCATCCGTTCCATCCTGCTCCTCTCCTCGCATGTGCTGAAGTTTTGCATGCCTGGCAACTCTGGTCTAGGTCAGGGCTGGCCACGGCCAAAGGATGCCCACAGATCGAATTCAGGCTCACACCTCCGACGTAGATGCCCGTCCTCGTCGTGATACAATATACCCATTGATCTCCATTGCTCTCTCTTCCCCTCTCTGTGTATGTCGCTGTCTCGTTCTTTCTCTCTGTCTCTCTCTCTCTCTCTTTCTCGCTTGCTGCTTGGTGTATATTCGCAGAAAAAGAACTCTCTCTCTCTCCTCTCTCTCTCTCTCTCTCTCTCCCTCTCCTCTTTCTCTCTCTCTCTCTCTCTCTCTCTCTCTCTCTCTCTTTCTCTCTATATATATATATATACATGTGTATGTATGTAAATATAGTGCTTCTCTCTCTAAACATATATAAACATCTATATATATAGAGAGAGAGAGAGAGAGATTCCTCTTCCTGTATGTTTATATGCACGGGCGGGGGGAAAACCCCT
Source organism: Prorocentrum cordatum (assembly GCA_963575745.1). NCBI lineage: Eukaryota > Dinophyceae > Prorocentrales > Prorocentraceae > Prorocentrum > Prorocentrum cordatum. The sequence goes on from CAUYUJ010005793.1 coordinate 5,103, forward strand.
CACCCTCCCCCCCAAAAAGACCGGACTCCCGGGATCTGGGGCTTTGGGACCCTCCGGACGGGCCTCGAAGCGGCCCCCCGGGCCTCGCAGAGCGTTTTGCGAAGCCTTCCCAGCACACCTAGGGCGATCAGGGGGGTCATCGGAGACGCCAAAGAGACCCCCAAGACAGCACAAGAGCGCTCCAAGAGTGACCGACGTGACCTCAAGATGGCCCAAGAGGCCTCCAGGACGGCCCCAAAGAGGCCTCCAAGAGCACTCCCAAGAATGGCCCAAGGGCACTCCAAGGGCAACAATCATTGATTTTTGGGGTTTTTGGTGAATCTTGGGATTCTCCTCTTTTCGGCTTCCCGACGCTCTAAGACGGCGGTCTTGTCCGAAGCCGACTGGGAGGCTCCAAAATCGCCCCACAACCATCCGAAAGGGTTTCCAGGCAGTCCAAGAGAGTCCCAAAACGGCACAACACGGGTCCAAGATGGCCCTCAGAGAGCCCCACGGCTGCCCAAGATGGCCCCAAGACACCCTCCGAAGCATTCCAAATCGTGACCCGGTCGTTCAGGGAGACCGCGGTTGGAGGCAGGGTGGCCCGAGGAAGCCCCCAGAGGACCCCAGAATACGCCCAGGAGGCCTCCAGAAGGCCTTAAGAAAACCTGAAACAACTTTTGTGAGGCCCCCAGAGGCTCTCCAAAGAGGAGCCTCTGCAAAAAAGAGCTGAGGAGGATGGGGAGAATGCGCAGGGTATGGCGAAAATGAGGAAACAGAAGCATGGAGGAAGGATAACAAGTAACATTATTATAGTGGCTTCCGCTAAATTGTCGGCTTGACCTTCCTGCTATTCCGCCTGCATACCAAACTTCAAGGGCCAAGGTGCATGGCGCGAAGCGCCACTGCAGTCTTGTATCTATATATATATATATATATACATGTCTGTGTGTGTTTGTGTGTGTTTCGCTCTCGCTCTCGCCCTCGCCATCGCACTCGCCGCACTCGTCTTCTCGACATCGTTCTCCTCGTCGCCTGGCTTTGTCGCGAACCTCTGCCAGGTGCCTCCGTCATCCCTCTCGCCCTCGCCCTCGCCGTCGTCGTCCTCCTCCTCCTTCTTCTCCTCCTCCTCGTCCTCGTCCTCGTCCTCGTCCATGTCCTCGTCCTCGGCCTCGTCCTCGTCCTAGTCCTCCTCCTCCTCCTCCCTCCTCCTCCTCCTCCCTCCTCCTCCTCCTCTTCCTCCTCTCCCCCCCTCCTCCCCCCCTCACTTTTTTTCTCAATCCACAAATACTCCCTCCAGAACTGTCCTGAGGCGCGTCCCGACCTGGACTTCGGAGGGAATCCAGCCGTGGTGACGAGACGCCCCCCAGAGGCCCGATAGAGAGAGAGAGAGGGAGAGAGAGAGAGAGCTCTTTCCCCTTCTCCCCCCCCCACCCTCCCCACCCCCTCCCCCGCGTGAGGCACCTCGAGGTACGCCTGCATCTGCAGAAAACTGTCACACAACGATATCCGCAGGAGGTCCCTGCAAGGCGGCAGTGTGTCCGTGCCTCGGGAGGTGCTGCGCGGGGAGGTCGTCGTCGTCGTCGCCGTCGTCGACGCCGTTCTCCTCCTCCTCCTCCTCCTCCTCCTCCTTCCTACCTCCTCCCATCCTCCCCCCTTCCCCCCCCCCCCCCTCTCCTTTCCCTTTTCTTTTTTTTTCTTTTTTTTTTTTTCCCCTTTCCCCCCCACTTTCCCCTCCCCTTTTCCCCCATTTCCTCCTCCTCATCTTTCTCGTGGCCGTCCCGCTCATCCTCATGTTCATCATCTTCCCCCTCTCCCCTTCTCTTGGTGCTCCTCCCGCGCGCGCTGCTGATTCTCCTGCCCGTGCACCAGCTCGCAATCGCACTCCTGCTCCCCATCCTGCTGCAACTCTTCACTCGCAACTTGGTCTTGCAACGGGGCGTCCCGTCTTCCTCTTCGTCCACCTCGTCCTCCTCCTCCTCCTCCCCCTCCTCCTCCTCCTCCTTCTCCTCATCCTCCTGCTCCTCCTCCTGTTCGAAAGAAATGAGGAGAGACGGAAGAGGCGGAGGATGAGGCTGAATCAGACGAGGAGACAGAAGAAATTGCGAGGAGGAGTCGGGAGGCGTGCTGCGGAAAGCGCCCACTGCTGCCTAGCCTCTCTTTTTTTTTTTCTCTCTCTCTCTCTCTCTCTCTCTCTCTCTCTCTCTCTCTCTCTCTCTTTTCCCCCCCCCCTCCTCCTCCGCCTCTCCCTCCTCTTCCTACTCCTCCTCCTCCTCCATCATCATCGTCACCACGACCACCATCGTCATTATCATCATCATCATCATCATCATCATCATCATCATCATCATCATCATCATCAGCATCACGAACATCATCATCACCATCATCATCAACACCAGCAGTATCAGCATCACCACCACCATCATGTCATCATCATCATTGCCAGCATCATCACCGTCACCACCACCACCACCACCATCATCATCATCATCATCATCATCATCACCATCACCATCTCCATCACCGCCCCATCACCATCAGCATCAGCATCAGCATCATCATCATCATCATCATCATCATCATCATCATCATCATCATCATCATCATCATCGCCATCATCGTCATCATCATCATAATTATCATCATCATAATCGCCATCATCATCACCATCATAATCGTCACCAGCATCATCACCATTAACATCAGCATCACCATCAGCATCATCATTATCAGGATCATCAACACCACAATCATCATCATCACCATCATCATGATCATATTCACGACCATCATCATGATAATCATCAGCATCATCATCATCATCACCACGATCATCATCATCAGCACCATCAACATCATCATCATCATCATCATCATCATCATTATCATCCCCATCACCATCATCATCATCATCATCATCATCATCATCATTATCCTCATTAGCATCACCATCATCACCATCATCACCAACCTTACCGTTATCATTATCATAACCAGAATCATCATAATCATAATCATCATCATCATCATCATCATCATCATCATCATCATCATCATCATCATCATCATCATCATCAGAATCATCATCATCATCATCATCATCAGCATCGTCCGACTGCTGTTGCACTCGTCCTTCTCCCTCCTCACCCTCATCCTGCTTCTCCTGGCATTCTCCTCGTGGCCATCCTTCACCCGAAAACCACCCGCCCTCCATCTGCAAGCGACCCGCCCTCCATCTGCAGAGCGGCTGCCAGCTTCTCAGCTTCAGCACCATAAGCGATCAGGCTCTGAAGCCTCAGCCAAAGCGCACGGCCCGCCTTTCCGACTGGCCTCGGGGTGCGACGGGGCGGAGCTATGAGAGCGTTTCTTTATGTTCGGCGATGACGGGCGTCATGGGGGGGGGGGGCGGGGGGGGTATGACGTAAAGACCCCCCCCCCCGCTGTGTGGTTCCGGCACCACAGCCGCGCCCGCGCGCACGACGCGACGAGCGACGAGCGACGAGCGACGAGCGACGAGGACGACGACGACGACGACGACGAGGACGACGCGAGCAACATGCAGGTGGCGATATGCCCCACTGCGCCTGTGTACACATCGCTCGCGTGCACCACAACGCGCGCGAACACCACAACACCTGCGTACACCGCAAGAACCGTGTGCACCGCAGACGGCGGAGGACTGGACGGCGCTGGGGCGAAGCTTGCCCAGCACCCCCGGCGCCCCGGGCGCACAACCCGGCGCGGCGCGCGCGCTGGCGCGCGCGCCGGCAGGGAGCCAGACCCCCGATCGCCGCGATCTGTGTCGCAACGTCGACCCCCGGAGGTCCTGGACCCTTTCCCCAGGACCGGCTTCCCGTCCCGAGTCGTTATTGGACGGCCCCGGGGCCCGGCGAGGGCCCCCGAGGGCCGAGAAGAGGGAAAGGCAGCCCTCCGCGAGAGGCCGCCGCGCCCTCGTGCCGGGAAGGCCACGCGAGGGACCTCCTCCTCCTCCTCCTCCTCCTCCTCCTCCTCCTCCTCCTCCTCCTCCTCCTCCCTCCTCCCTCCTCCCTCCTCCACTCCTTCTCCTCCTCCTCCTCATCCTCCTACTGCTCATCACTCCTCCTCTCTCTCCTCCGTCGTCCCTCCTCCTCTCCCTCCTCCTCTCCTCCTCCTCCTCCTCCTCCTCCTACTGCTCATCCCATCCTCACTCCTCCCCTCCTCCTCCCCTCTCCTCCTCATCTCCTCCTCCTCCTTCCTCCCTCCGCAAAGACCTCCCGTCGCGGAAATTTTAAGCATATCACCTTAATCATCAAAATATATTTCTTCGCAGCGCGAGCCGAGGCCCGCGCCGGCGTCCTGCGGGTTCTGCGGGCTCTCGGCGGCGGGCGCCGGAGGGGCGGCGGCGGCCTCTGCGCGCGGGGGGCGGGGCCGCGCGCCCCTGCGGGGCGGCGCTCGGCGGCCCCTGCGGCAGAGAGGGGGGAGGAGGAGGAGGAGGAGGAGGAGGAGGAGGAGGAGGAGGAGGAGGTGGAGGAGGAGAGGGGAGGAGGGGGGAGGAGGAGGAGGAGGAGGAGGAGGAGGAGGAGGAGGAGGAGGAGGAGGAGGAGGAGGAGGAGGAGGAGGAGGACGGACGGAGGAGGAAGCGGTTGTGAGGAGGAGGAGGAGCTCAAGGGGGAGGGGGGGGAAGGAGGAAGGAAGGAAGGAAGGAAGGAAGGAAGGAAGGAAGGAAGGAAGGAAGGAAGGACGGAAGGAAGGGAGGAAGGAAGGAAGGAAGGAGGAGGAGGAGGAGGAGGAGCCAGCGTCCTTCGGGGCAGTCCTGCTTCCGCGAGTATGCGGGCCACCGCGCGCCCTCTGAGGCACTCAGGGACACGGCGTCGCTGGCGACAGGTTCGCGTGCAGCCTGCATTCGTCTCAAGTCAACATTCGCCGTCGGAGAAGTAATCGGAACCGCCGCCCCCCATGGGAGTATAATCGACATGAGGCAGGGCCTCATGAAACACAATCATGACACATGAATATGTCGTTCAGCGACTCACTGCCTCAGTGAGGTACAGTCAACCAGTGTAGTACAGATGCGCGATAAGGATGCAAGGGCCTTGGAAACTGATTTCGAAGTCTTCCGAGCGGTGCGCGATCGATAACGAACGTGGCCAAGGATGGACCGAGGAGGCAAGGATGCAGGTGTACCCTTGGGAAGGTTGCCCATCCTTACTATGCGGGTTGACTGTAGCCCAAGCTCGCGCAGCTGCGAACCTCGGACTTGAAGAACTTGGGATCGAAGGGATCCTTGTTTAGCAGATCGGCGTTGTACGCGACGAGTTGGGCAGGACACTCGAGAACCTCCTTCGCCGCGCCCTCGCGGCACATTGAAAGACATCGCCACCGCACCGACCTTCATCTCGTAGAACACGGTCGTCGAATTCCTACAAGCCCGCACGCCATCGGCACCCGAGATGAGGACTCCGCTGCCGAACGCGACCTCCCGCAAGTGCAAATCAGAAGAGAAAGAACATGTCAGCGCCACGACGAGAAGCGTCAGCCTCTCCGTGAGCTGCCGCAGGGCAGACTCGTTGCCTTGGGACCGCACGTGGGTGGTGAGCTGAACTTTGCGTACGTGTGCATGTGGAACAAGACCATCCAATAGGTCGGAGAACTTACGGATCTGCCAGGTTGATAGGTAGTACGGTTCGGATGCCGCCGTCACGTCGGAGGCGCCAGCGTGCTGACTGGGTGAAGATGTCGTTGATGCTGCAGCGCGGTCGTTGGAACCCCCCGCGGGTACGCGAATGGTCTGAAGGACACGCCAATTTGCTTCAGCTCGTTCAGCCGAGCAGTCACTGCAGAAGAAGCCGCTGCTTGAGCACGCAAGTCGGCAATAGTGCGTCGGCAACGCGCTAGCTCGCCAGCTTCAGGAGAGCACAGGTCAGAGACAGTAGCACCATGAGAGGACGGGCCCCTCGTAAGAGCGGACTTGGCACGGCTAGACGTACACTGCCGCTGCTTGTAAGTCGACAGCGCCTCCAAACTATTGAGCGTCTCCTCCCTGCTGCCAACCTGAATGCAAAGATTCTCCAGCACGGAGGGCTCCGGCTCGTACGCGACCTGCTGCGCTAGGAAGGCGATGGTGTCGTTCTGGGCCTCGATCAGAGATCCTGCCGCGACCAGTGTGGCAGCAATGCCATCCGGGCGGGCCACGGCTGCCTCAAAACACAGCTTCTGCGGTGCCGGGGAAGCCGGAGTAGTTGCAAGGTTGTGCTCCCGCCCACAACGGGCAAGCGCCAAAATCACCACCTGGGTGAAGAAGAACACCTGGCTATTGAGCACTTGACTGAAGAAGAACACCTGGGCTTGAGATCACCTGGCCGCAACGCGCCATCTAGAAGCGGAAGAAAAGCACTGGACTGTTGAAGACCGCCTGGCTGTTGAAGATCGCTTGGCTGTTGCTGGGCATCCGGCTGTTGAGAAGAACCGCCTGGCATCTGAGGCGCACCATCTGGCAGCGGAGGGACACCAGAGGGATCACCAGGCACCAGAGGAGCCCCCTCCTCCTCCTCCTCCCCCTCCTCCTCCTCCTCCTCCTCCTCCTCCTCCTCCTCCTCCTCCTACCCCTCCTCCTCCTCCTCCTCCTCCTCCTCCTCCTCCTCCTTGGGCTGGTGAAGACGATCGACTGGAAGATCACTGTCGTCTCCAGATGGATCCGCACGAGCGCCGAGCAGAGCCGTGCGCAGACCGCGGCGATCCCCACCCGAGCCTGGGCGAGCACCGGGCTGATGAAAAACACGTTGAAGAAGAGCGCGTGGTAACTGGAGATCACCAGGTAGTTGCAAAACACAATCTGGCTGAGGATGGGGTGCAGGCTGAAGAACGCCTGGTTGTGGTCAAGCATTCTGGAGATATCCCTCACGAAGACCACCGTGCCGAGGGAGACGACCTGGCTGTTGAGGTACGTCAGGCCATTGACGAGCACCACCTGGCTGCTGAAGAGCACCTGGCTGTAAACGGACACCGCCTGGCTACTGCAGAACATCGGGCTGTAGGTGATCCTCTGAATGCGGTCGAACAGCATCGGGCAGGCAGGTATCCGCCCGGGCGTCGAGCATGTGTAACTTGTTTCGCTCTCCAGGTGAACGAGAAAGTCCTCTAGCTGCTTGTTCGCTGCGGTCTGCTGCGCACCTAGCTCCTTTCGCAGCAGCACCTGCACGTCAGAGCGAATCGCATCTGCCATATCACGTTTGCGTCTCGGTTTGCGCTCCACGGCCGCCAGCTGTCCCTGCAGGGAACCGCACCCTCTGGCGAAGGGCTGCGCCAGGGTCGCGCTGCCCGCGCGCCAAAAGAGCTCTGGACTGGCATGGTGAACGATAGACGATAGGGCTTCGCGACGCACATGTCCTCGGAGGAGGAGGGGGAGGAGGAGGAGGAGGAGGAGGAGGAAGAGGAGGAGGAGGAGGAGGAGGAGGAGGAGGAGGAGGGAGGAAGAAGGAGGAAGGGAGGAGGCGGAGGAGGAGGAGGGAGCAGGAGAGGAGGAGGAGGAAGAGGAGGAGCAAGGAGGAGGAGGAGGAGGAGGAGGAGGAGGAGGAGGAGGAGGGAGGAGGAGGAGGGAGGAAGAGGAGGAGGAGGAGGAGAGGAGGAGGAGGAGGGGAGGAGGAGGAGAGGAGGAGGAGGAGGAGGAGGAGGAGGAGGATTGGAGGCAGGACGGAGCGTGGCAGGTGAACCTCGGGCGTCGTCCGCCGGTTCCCAGTGAAGAGGTAGAGCCGAGCCCGAGGGAGCCCAGAACGAATTGAGCACGCGCAGCGCACCTGCGAGGATGCCCAGGTGAACGCTCGCCCACTGCGGCGCCGCCGCAGTGGTGGGGAGCTCGCTTCCAGAGATCGTCGTCACTACCAGCTGGAAGCACATCTGCACGCGGGCCGCCATCACTCGCACAGAGAGGAGCGGCAGGGCACAGCAGCGCATGGAACAGATGGAGGCGACAGACATCGCGCGCGTAGCTATGCACTAGGCTTCTACAAACCAGCGACTTGAGCCAAAATTACTCGAGGCAATATGGCTACGGACGAGGAGGAGGAGGAGGAGGAGCAGGAGGAAGAAGACTCACCCGAGGATTGCCCCAAGCCGGATGTCGGGCCACGCTACATCATCAGAACATCTTGAGTGGCTAGGGGGGGCGGCTACGATACGATACGCACACCCTTAACGCCATGTTGTCTGGTAGTCCAGTGAGTACTGTACTCACTCAATGTCAAAATCGCGCAGCAGTGGGCCCTGAGAACATTCAAGACTGACTGGAGGCATCGTGGCGCGGTGAACCTTCCCTTTGGAGTGAGTGCCGATGCCGAAGCTCTACGCACCAGGGCCGCAGACAAGGCCCCGCACGGGGCCGTCCTGGCCCCTGCAGCCACCGACGCATGAGGTAGCCACAGGGGATTGTGGTGACTCTAGATTCAGGGTTGACCTCTTGCTTTCTTAGCAATGTCAAGAATGTTTCTACTGCTAGCGAAAACCGAAAACCTCTGAGACCCTGGGTAGATCCCTCGAGAGGCCAAATATTCAGTAACTATCTGCTTTTCAGTGCGAGGAGGAGGAGGGGGAGGCGAATGACTCACAGGAGTGGGCGGGGGCACAGGCGCGGGCCTACTAGAACTCGAAGCTGAGCTGGCCCCCGTTGGTCTCGACGGAGTATCTTGTACCAAATCGCATATATCGGGTATTTCCAAAATGATGTCCGAGCGGTCATGAGAGCCAGTCAACAAAATGCTCGGCCATGCCGAGCTCAGACCAATCTCAGGTATATTAGCTCGCACTTGGTGATTCACTTCAGTAGGGCCTCCAGGAAGGTCTGAATCTCCCGCTCCATGAACGATGCTGGGGCTCTGCCGTACTTGCGTGTCGTCTGTGGCACTTGGGAGAGGCAGGCCAGTAGAATGCTGCGGAACTTCGCGTCCCTGGTGGCGAAGGTGATCCTGCGACGTTCCTTCTGGAAGACCTTGTCCTGGCGGCAGAATAGAATTAGCTCGCACTTCTGCTCGACTGAGTACCCGTCGTACTCCTTCCATGCTGTCGCGAGGTCGGTGTTGTTCTGGGCTCCGAGGCTGTCCCCGTACGTCATGAGTCCCTTGATGAGGCCGCCCATCGCATATATGTGCGGAGGTCCGAGGGTGTGCTCTTTGCCCTTTGACTTGGTCTCGGCGGCGTAGGCCACGGTCTGTTCGCTCATCATCGTGATGAATGCGACCGTCATCGGGGCGATGAGAGTGTCGAAGATGACCCCTGACATGTCGCGGCACTGCTGGCTGAGCCTGAGGATCTGCTTCAGCATGAGTGCGAAGAGCTTCTTCTGCTTGTCGGGGATCTGCTCGGCGATCTGCTTGGACTCTTCCTTCGTGCCGCCCTCGGTGCGGCCCTTCTTCCTCTCGTCGCGAAGGCCCTGGCCCCCGTCTCCGCCCGAGCCCGCTGCTGATCCAGTCAGTGCCGCCAGGACGCCAGGCATGGTAAAATAGTGTCGGGAGAGGTCTGGGTAGATGCTCGTCTTGCAGGTGGCGAAAGTAATCGATGCTCGATGGAAACACTACGGAACTCGGGCATAGAGGACAGTTCCATTCGTCTTTCTGCTCGGGTTCCCAAGACATGTGAGTTCTTCCCATTAGACATCGGCCATATCCATAAGAATGTTTCAGATGTTTGCGAGCATTGTGTACATCTCTGAATATACTCATACAATTTGGGCACTGGTTCGTGATGACTCCACTATGAAGTATATATTTCATCTTATGTCCATTTGTTTGGTGTCCCATGAGAGCCCTGTAGGTGTCGAACTGGAGGCCACATGGGTTTCCCTCGGGGTCCGTGATCATGCATGTGTATACGTGTTCGCTTTTGGCTTCGGGGTTATGTACTTCGGGGAATAGAGTACACCATTTGTCGTAATCCGTGAACGCTGCTGCTCTCAAGATCGAGGGGTCAATATTCAGAAACTCCTGGAACGAGTCAGAGTTGGGTTCGAATAGGGCTTTCCACGAAAACCCAGCCGCCTCCCAAGCCTCGAAGAAACTCTCGGTCCCACTGATCCCCTCGTAAAGGTACAGGCTGCGATGAAACTCTTTTGCCCAGGGATTCGCGTCGATGCTGAGCTGTCCGTCTGGCAACAGCGTCGGTCTCTCCTTCTGTAAATGACCGAAGATCGCCGCGATCGTTTGGCTGTGGGCGCGACGGTGGGTGAGCATGCCTTGAAGCCACCGAATCCTGCGCACCGCCAGTTCCCCCCGAGCAGGGAGGATGCGAAATCTGTAGAGCACCTCTGAATTCCGAAGTGTGCGAACGTGTGGCCCATCGTAGGAAGTGGCAGCACCCCGCAACAGAACTCTGAGGTATCTTACAGTACAGGAATCTATCTTCTGATACTCTGCTGGCTTAAGGACAAATGCTTCAAGACCCGTGATGCCACTTTCCACGACTTTGCCAAGAAAGAGCTCGCGCTTAAGTCGATGCAACCCACGCTCGTGCCAAAATAGACCTATGACAGACCAGCCCGCGTGCATAGAGCGGATTCTGCACTGTACCTCTGGAGCATTAGAGCCATTCATATGATGTCGAGCTCCCAGATGCCTAGCATGACTGCGAACAGTGCCACACGACTCAGGGCAAATCTCCTGAAGGCGACGGTTTTCTCGTGTGGATCCCAGGCAGGGTATGATGTCTTTCTTTTGCATGTTCTGCTGAAAGCGCCATTTTCCCAGGACCTGATTCATCTTCGAGCCGCCTTCTCGGATTGCCTCTAGAGCCTCAGACGCCGAGGGATCTTCTAGAATGCGTCGCCGAAATAAATCATCTGCAAAACCTACCATTGAACAATCTAAAGCCGTGTTGCCAAAAACTCCTGAAAGATATATGGGGGTCCCGTCGATCTCGATGAGTTCGTCATAGCACTGGTCGAAGACGCCGACGAATTGTCGAGGTGCCTCACATGACCCCTGGAGCCCCCCATTCCTGGTAATAAATGCTTCGGGCTTGTTATCTACTTCAATTAAAACCACACTGTTGATCAGGCGCTGCTTCGCGAAGTCCTGTAGGTCCTCGCGCACCATTACTTCGGAGGTATGGGTTAAAAGATCCTCCGTGGATGGACATAAGAAAGCGTTCGTCATGTCGTGAAGCTCGCATACATGGGGGATCCTGGCTTTTCGCAGAGACCAGCCTAGTCGTAGTTGTACTAGTATGGCCCCCTCCCTCCTCCGATACTTCAGAAATCCATGCCATCGTCCCGAAAACGATTTGTCATATGCCTCATCTTTATCCCCCCAGCTGTATAGTACTGAATACCAATATTTCCAAAACACATCCGATAAATGTACTATCCTCTGGCTAAACATGTTAGACTTGCCGTTAGACTTGTCAAGCAGGATCCCCTCAGTGATACTAGACTTGGTGGGGGGCTGCCCCACCTCGAAAGACCGAATCAGAATATTTTCAAACTCCAGGCGTGCTCTCGTCATCTCAGCTGTTGTAGCCAAGATGTGTTCACGTCCGTCAGGGGCTCGTTGTTCTTCTGAGGCTTCCCGTCCTGAATCGAGCGTGATTGGCTGCCCTGTCCGAGGTTCAGGAGGGGGAGGAGGCTCGGCTGGTACCTCCGATTCCGCTGCATGTGCGTCGTGATCGAGGTTGTCGATCTCTGCGAATGGGTCAGCGTCATCCTCGTCGGCGGTGGTCCAACGTAGAGGTAGCCTGCCAGCCTCCGACGTGGGAGCCTGGTCCTGATGTTGTTTGTCCTGGGCCTGGGGTATCCAGCTGGGGGTCGTGGCGACAGTTGGCGGCGAAGTCTGCCCTTGATGGCCCAATCCTTGTCGCTCATCTGGTGCGTCGTGATGCACAGAGGTGACGCCGTACCCCAGGCCGAACTTGGAATGCCGCTGCTTCGAAAGATGTCCAGGTGCAAGTACTATTAATGCCAGTTCCGATGGTACACTCCACTTCGGCCCACAGCGTCTGCCACGGGCTCGTCTTAACTTCCAAATCATGTGTCGGACCATGACAGAGGCGGTGATCTCCATGCTGGTGTTGCGCTGCTTGATGACGGGTGGTTCCTCCGAGAGGAAGTCGCGGAGCATGAGATTCAAATCGGGAATATGTGTCGCTTCCATGCCCCCATCTGATCCGCGTCGTGCGAGATGTCCTTTCAGTTCATCCAGTGACGGCTTATAAGAAGAAATAGCATTGTAACGTCGGTTCTTCACACCAGTTGATCGTCCAGAGAGTAGGCGTGCAAGCTTGTGTACTTCGGCTTGCTGGCCCAAAGCTCGTGCCTCACGCAATTCTTGATGTAGGCGTTCGCGGTGTGCTGCTCGACGCCGTCGAGCCCAACGTCTGAGTTGTCATGAAATGCGTTTGATCTTAGCCAAAACGCCAAGGTACTCATCCGTAAAATCAGGAAGGTGTCCATATGCCTTCCAGTGCTCTGCTGCCTCGAGTCTGTAAATCTTGCGTTGTTTAACCAGGGATACACGTTCTTGTTGGAGTCGGTGTTCCGCTGCGTCGGTAGATCTATTCTCCAATGCGAAATGTCGAAGGCCGATCTGCTGTGCAATCTCCGCCCACTTGTCATAGAAGTCGTCCGTGTGCTGATGGCTCGTGGCGCACTCATTGAAATAGTCTGCTTGTGCCAGCATAGCTGTCTCCAACTCATGATGAAACTCCCCCCTCCCGATGCCCGTCTGAAGTGCTGTGGAGAGCTTCTGAAAATCCTATCTTGCTTTTGGAGCCAGTGGTGTCGGGATGGGGAGCTCATATTGCATTTCCAGGACGACAGGGACATGGTCGCGGGGGGCGCTCTTGGGGATCAGCTGGAGACTTCGACCTGCTTGCCATGCGACACTGCAGTGGCGAATCCCTGGCCCGAGACCTTTAGGAATGGCGAAGATATCCAATGTTGATGTGTCTCCCTGGGCCCCGAAATATGTGGGTCCTGCCTTTGGCCAGAAAGTCCCTGGTGACATCATTCCGAGATCGAGGAGCATGTTCGAACAAATTTCGCCTGCGGGTCCGTTTGGTCGAAGGTGATGGGGCCCTAGGAGGTCCTGGTCGAGATCCACGGGGGTGTCGTCTTCCCAGAGCCCAAATCCAGAATTTATATCCAAACCACATATCGGTGTACTTCTCGCTCGGGTTAATTCTAGTCGGTGTCGAACATGTTTCATAACTGTCGTGGCCGCCTGGATCTGCGCTCGTCTTTTATGTCCACTCGCATATATAAGTGGGGGGTATGCACATATAGCCGTCAAATCAATATGTCCACTCTTAATTCTGATTTCTCCATATCTGCCTGCAATACTTCGTGGTCCTGCCTTTACTGCATACACATGTTGTCGCTTCAATCTTCGTCCAAGTACTATGCATACCCCCGCGCTGTTGTTGCTGAAAGGGGCTCTCTGCCAGCCGAAGTGGATAGCTGTATATTTATTGCCAATATCTTCTGTGTGAAACTCTCGGCCTGTCCATTCCCTCACCCTCGTCCCTGGCATCATAATCAGGTCACAGTTCAGGGTTTCCGCGATCTCCCTGAGGCGGCCTGCGGGAACGAGGGAGAGGGGGTTGTAGAGGGCGACGCGCAGGAGGCCCACCATCAGCCCCCTGTATAGGCTCGCCAAATGCATCGGAGGCCGAGCCAGGCTGGTATAAGGTGGTTGAACGCTAAATCTCTCTGGGAGCGAGGGGGTCGCTGCCGCTGCTGAATGTGGGTTTGGGAGGAGATGGCAGCTAGGGGGGGGCGGAGGAGGAGGAGGACAAGTGCAAACCTAAGACGCATCAGCGATGTTGCAATACACCCTCCTCCCAAATTCCTTTTCCGCAGGGTCCTACACAACATGATTTTCAATGGGTGAAGTGCCCCATCGCAAGACAACCGTCTGGTTAGCCCCACTCGTACAAAAACAGCATTCCTGGGATTTCAGCGTCGCGAGTGGCATGGCAGCTGCGTCCTGGCTATCCTAAACCGTGACAGAACACCATTCCTGGGACTTCAACACCGCAAATGAACATGACTGCTGCGCTCCGACATACCTACATCTTGCCAGAACGCCAATCCTGGGACTTTGCCCATGCATGCTTGGAACTGCTCCGAACTTTGAAAACGAATGTGCGCGGCGCAAAGGCGACACGGATTAAGGGCGGCTGCTTGTCAAAAGTGGCTCTCGCCTTAGCGCCGCGCACACTCGCGTCAAACAGCTGCAAAAGCTTCACGGATTGAGGGCGAGTGGCTTTCAACATGTGGCTCTCGCAATAGCGCCGCGCACATACGTCTTAAACAATTGCAGGGGTTCCACGGATTGAGGGCGATTCCTTTTCAACATGTGTCTCTCGCCTCAGCGTCGCGCGCATTCATCTTAAACGCCATGCAAGAGCTTCATGGATCGAGGGCGAGTGGTTTTCAAAATGTGGCTCTCGCCTGAGCGCCGCGCACATTCGTCTTAAACAATTGCAAGAGTTTCGCGGTTCCCGTGACCAGCGTACCAGAAATTGTGTTTTGGAAGGATTCAGGCTTATGATGGTTCACACGTTATGCTGACTCGCGGTACTCAAGTCCCAAGAATGGCGTTCTGGCAAGATTCCAGATCGTCTACAAGAAACCAATCAGGTTGGTCCGTGGCGTTGGAATCCCGAGAACAATGTTTTGGCATGCTTCAGGGTCTTCAAACAGTTGTCTTCCAACCATGCAGTTCCTTCAATTAAACTGAAGCGTTGAAGGGGCCTCTGGAGAGGGAGCTTGGAGGGAGGGTGTATACCAACATCGTTGATGCCTCGTGAGTTTACACTGGTCCTCCTCCTCCTTCTCCTCCTCCTTCCCTTCGACGGGTAGACTGCAGCACCGCCACCAGCGACAGCAGCAGGAGCAGGAACAGCGGCCAAGAAACGAATGGCATGAGCTGGCGCCTCCGTCCCCTGGTTGGTCAG
>CAUYUJ010005793.1:27500-37500 GCA_963575745.1 Prorocentrum cordatum
GGGGGAGGGAAGAGGGGAGGGGAGGGGAAGAGGAGGGGAGGGGAGGGGAGGGGGAGGGGAGGGGAAGGGAGGGGGAGGGAAGAGGGGAGGGGAGGGGGGAGGGAGTGGGCACGGGAGTGAAGGGGGAAGGGGGGAGGAGGGATGCGAGGGGAGGGGGGAGAAGAGAGGAGGGACAAGCAAGCCGGGTGCGCTCGCGCCAGATCTGAGATCCCACCCCTCTCACCCATCCCTTCCCGTGGCGCTGCTCACCATCTCTGTCCGCGGACTCGTGTCGTAGGGGACCTGGAACTCCCAAGAAGACCCTATTGTGTTATGCGCAGTCGGAAATTGGAGCTGCGTACATAGGAGGAGGAGGAGGAGGAGGAGGAGGAGGAGGAGGAGGAGGAGGAGGGGGAGGAGGAGGAGAAGGAAGAGGAGGAGGAGGAGGAGGAGGAGGAGGAGGAGGAGGTGGAAGAGGAGGTGGCGGAAAGGAGGGAGGAGGGTGACCGGAGGGTGGTGGCGGAAGGGAAGGAGGGGATGGGATCGAGAGGTCCTCCACGTCGGCGACCGGGAAGGCCAGCGACTTGCATGGGCAGCAACAGGAGCAAGAGTAGGGGAAGCAAGGGCCGGCGGCAGAGAGAGAGAGAGAGAGATAGAGAGATAGAGCGGTGAGCTACTTCAGCCCGGTCGTGGTCGCAGCTGACCCAGGGCTCTGACGTCTTTAAAACCAGAACTAAGCTGTCCTAGTTATGTTCGGCCTCCCGGTGCTGTTCCAGAGAGAGGGACACACAGAGAGAATGAAAGAGAGAGGGAGAGATAGAGAAAAAGAGAGAGAGAGAGATAGAGGGAGAAACACATAAACAAATAAAGAAGGAAACGCAGACACTGACTGAGAAACACTCGATTGAGAACACAGCAACAAACACGAGCGGGGGAACAGCATTGGGGGAGGCGGGGCCGGGCAAAAGAGGGAGAGAAGGAGAAAGAGGAGCTCCCGTCCTCCTTCTTCTTCTTCTTCTTCTTCCTCCACCTCTTCCTCCTCCTCCTCCTCCTCATCATCATCATCATCATTATACTCCTCCGCCCCCTCCTGGTCATCCCCCTGGGCCCCTTCTCCTCTTCCTCCTCCTCCTCCTCGTCGTCCACCTCCCGCTCCAAGACCTCTACCTACTCCTTATCCCCATCGTCCTCATCCTCAACCCTATCGCCTCACCGCCCTCATCCTCATCCTCATCGTCCCGATCCTCATCACCAACACCATCAGCACCAGCACCAACATCATCACCATCATCAGCAGCATCAGCATCAGCATCAGCAGCACCATCAGTATCATCATCAGCATGACCACCATCACCATCATCATCAGTATCATCATCCACATCAACAGCATCATTGTCATCAGCATCATCATCATCACGATCACCATCATCATACTCATCATCATCATCATCATCATCATCATCATCATCATCATCATCATCATCACTACCATCACCATTATCATCATCATCATCATCATCATCATCAACATCATCATCATCATCATCCCCATTATCAACAGCAGCAGCAACTCCTTCACCATCATTATCACCAGCATCATCACAATCATCACCATCAGCATCAGCATCAGCACCGTCACCATCATCATCATCATCATCATCATCAGCAGCATCATTATCAGCAGCATCGTCATCCTCATCCTCATCATCCTCGTCATCATCTTCATCGTCATCGTCATCCTCATCATCATCGTCCTCATCATCCTCATCCTATTCATCCTCACCATCATCAGCATCATCATCCTCAACCTCAGCACTGTCCTCGTCTTCCTTATCCTCTTCCTTATCTTCGCCTTCATCCTCATCCTCATCCTCATCATCATCATCATCATCAACAACATCATCGTCGTCATCATCATCACCACCACCATCATCATCATTATCAGCAGCATCATCATCATTTTCATCATCAACAGCATCATCTGCATCATCACCATGATCTCATCATCATCGCCATCGCCATCGCCATCGCCATCGCCATCATCATCATCATCATCAGCATCATCATCACCAGCATCATCATCATTATCATCACCATCAGCACCATCATGATCATCACCAGAATCCTCCGCCTCCTCCTCATCAGCATCATCATCCTCATCCTCAGATTCCTCCTCATCCTCATCCTCATCCTCATCTTCGTCCTTATCCTCATCCTCATCCTCATCATCATCATCATCATCATCATCATCATCATCATCATCATCGTCGTCGTCATTATCATCAATCATCAATCATCAATCATCATCATCATCATCATCATCATCAGCAGCAGCAGCAGCAGCAGCAGCAGCAGCATAATCCTCCTCCTCCTCCTCATCATAATCATCATCCTCCTCATCTTCGCCCTCATCCTCATCCTCATCTTCGTCCTCATCCTCATCCTCACCCTCATCGTCCTCATCATCATCAGTCATACCCACCTCCTCCTACTCCTCCACGCATCCCTCCCGCTCCTCCCTCCCTGCGCGCCTCCAGCGGCGACATCCTCCTCTCCGTCCCCAGGCTCTGGTGGCTCGACCGGCGCCCAGACAGCGGGCTGACGGCGCCCCGCTGCTCGTCGCCCTCGCGCCCGAGCGAGACCTCCCCTCGGCCTCGACGTCGCCGACGTCGTCGGCCGACGGCCCCTCATCACGTTCCTCCCTCCTCCTCCTCCTCCGCCTCCTCCTCCTCCTCCTCCTCCTCCGCCTCCTCCTCCTCCTCCTCCTCCTCCCTTCCTCGCTCCTTCCCTTCGTCCTCCTCCCCTCCTCCTCCGCCTCCTCCTCCGCCTCCTCCTCCTCGTCATCCGTCCTCCGCCCACCCTCCAGCCTTCCCTGCGAGCCTCCTCCTGCCTCCCCCTCAGCCCTGCCTTCTCCGCCTCGTGCCTCCTGCCCCTGCCTTTAAGTCGGGCGTGTCCTCCTACAGGTGGATTTTGGAGGAAAAAGAAAAGATAGTCAAACAATACTCCAAGATAGCCAAAAAATGCTCAAAAAATAGTCCCCATACTATTTTCTGACTATTTTGGAATATTCCTCCTGTAGAGGGACAGGCCCGACGTAATCCTGCCTCCCTCCCACCCACTCATGCATGGTCCGCGGGTGAAAAGGTTGCTCACGCCACTGCAGAGCACCACGCTGATTATAACTCGACGGGCGTTAGCGCGCTACCTATGACGAAGGCAGTGCTGAGGTCCTGGCAGATCCTGCAACCACCTTTGCGGAGCCACAGGCCCCGAGGTGGCTGGCTTCTCCTCATCCTCGTCCTCGTCCTCGTCCTCGTCCTCGTCCTCCTCCTCCTCCTCCTCCTCCTTGTCCTCCTCCTCCTCCTCCTCCCCGGATGAGGGCGAGGAGGAGGAGGAGGTGGTGAAGGCGAAGCAGTGATGGGGAGGGAAGGGGGGAGGCCAAGGATGGACGAGGGAGGCGACAGGAGGAAGACGGGCATGCTACAGGACGTGGGGAGCTGCACTGGACCGAGCCCCAGAACCCTGAGCCTTGGCGGCGCGCGGGGGAGGGGGGCAAGATCTAGAGATGAGGCCCGCGCCTTCTAAGAAGCAGGGGTGCTTCTAAGAAGCCCTCCCCCCCTTCCCCCTACAGTGCCCACCCCTGCTTGTGGCCGACCATCCGCCTCCAGCTTTGCCCCTGAAGGCTGCGAGACATCCCAGGCGCTCCCCAGAACCTGACTACCTACCAGACCACCCCAACCCAACCCGAAGGCCCGAATTTCGGGTTGGACGGGGGGGTTAGGGTTCCATACGTGTTTTTTCGATGTTCCGCGACCCCCCCCCCACTGGAAATGGAGGGCAAATCTGAGCCTTCGGGTTGGGTTGGGGTGGTTTGGTGGGTGGTGAAAACCGACCTCCCGCATCAACCGCCGCGGCCTCGGCGCTCCGCCCCGCCGCCGAGCCAGGACCGCGGCCCCGCCGGCGCTGCGCCGGCGCCTCCGAACCGCGGCCTCGACGTGTCCGCGCGCGGGGCCCGAGCGCGGGGCCCCGGCGAGGGCCCTCGGGGCCTGGCGGCCGGGGGCCCCGCGCCCCATGGCGCCTGGATAGGGTCACGGGCATGTCGGGGATCAGATTAAGAATGATGAAAATGGTTTTCTCATGGTTCTAGGCCGCTTGCGGGCCGTGCGGTGCTGAAGTTGAAAATGGTTCATGGTGGTTTTGAAAATGGCCGCGCGCGGGTTTCAAATAGTTTCGGCGTCAAACTAGCAGCTTGGCGCGCCCGCCATTGGAAGGTATGATTACGCGCAACGCGGCCTTCGCTCAGGGGTGCCAGGGCAAGTGGCGCTTGATCCTCCTTCCCACTCTGCCCTGCAGTAGGCGGTACGAGCCAAGGGCGTTTGAGCCTTCTCCGTGCCTCTTCACATGCAGCCCGAGCTCGGCCTTTAAGCGCGCGGGTGTCTTTTGTTGGGCTAGTTGGAACTAGAGGTTGCGTCTCGAACCGAAAGAGCCAACATGTTTTGTCCCACCAATTACCGTTGCTACTGCACGCTGCTGGGGCTGCCGCCCACGAAGGCATCCCCAGGTTCGCGCCGAGTCCGTCACATGTGAAACGTGCTGCGTTTGCAGGCTGGCCCGCGCCGAATCCGCGGCATGTGAAGGGTTTGACAACTCGGCGCCGCGCCGAGCAAGCTATCGTGCCCCCCCTGCCCTCCTCATCGGCAGAGGCAGGGGCGCGTGCAAAAGGGCACTTGTTTAAGTTGTTGTATTTGTTCAAGTTTGTGCCTAGCAGCTCCGCGAAACTACTGCAGCGCGCGCCTGTGCAGTCCATCGTTGTGTGTGTTGGGTAATTCGTTATTTCCCCCCCCGCTCTGAGGTCGCCGCCCTGGGCGGCCGAATGACGAGAAACTTTGCTCAAACTTGCGCCGCAGGATGTGGAGTGAGAAGATATGGTACGACGCGGGATCGATTACACATGTCTGCGGTAACTGCACATGCAACAAGGGGACGATTTGGGGAGACTCGTGGCCCGTCAAAGGAGGAGGACCATGAGCAGGAGCAACTGCAACAGGCGTGTGTCTAGGCGCGCGTGGCCCTGGCACTGCGCCAAAGAAAAACCGTGGTGACTATAATGATTATGGACGACCGGGGGGGGGGCAGCTGCTTTGGCATTGGCGGTGCGCGCCGCAGGCATCTGGATATCTGGACAAACCGCGGGTGCAGCTGCAGGAAGTTCTTCCTGCCCTCGCACTTCCGCTCGTTCGCCAGCGAGACCTCCCTGCTTGTTTTGCGTGCTCGGTCGCGCCCGTGTTTCATGTTGCCCACAGCCACCTGGCACTCCATCTGAGAAATGGCCCCGGCCATGTGTCTCTGGAAAACTGTGTATGGGTCCTTGTTGGTGAACAGCCCTGGGATCGAGGCGTGCACCAACTCCAAACCTCGCTTTTCGCACTCCGCGATCGCCTCTTCCTGCACCATCAAGCGGCGGGCCAACCGCTTCTCGTCGGGCACCACGATCCGCTTGATGCCGCGCTTCTCGCACCTGTCCAGGAAGGCGGCCACGCCCGGCCTGGACAGGAACGGCGTTGAACCTGGGGAAGCAAAAAAAAATCGACGACAAATTCGGCGTACGATTTTGCAGTACTTCGCCGCGGGGGCGGTGGAAACATGAAGGCGGGGGGGGGGCGCTTGCTGTAGCAATTGCGTTGCGTAGCGTCTGGCACGCTAACAAATCCAGGGTTTCGCGCCGATGGGCGATGTTACCTTCGGAAGAGGACGCGACGCGCCGCATTCCTCATCCAATGCCCTTGCGGTGTGTGGGGGCGTTGTGGCCCCGCCGTCCTGGGGCGTTCTTCAAGACGAGCGTTTCCTGGGCGGTGGGGGGGCGCCCCTGGCCGCCTTCGTTATCTGCGCCTTCTGCCGCGGCACGCTGGCGCCATCCACGTTCGTCATCGTCGACGCGCGTGTCGTGGCAGCCGCCTTCATCTTGGCAGGCATGGCGCGGGCGCCAGAAAACGAAACAAACATATGTTGCGCGGTGCCCGAACGCCGCAGGCGCGGCAGATAGGAGAGGGAAGGAGGAGCAGGAGCAGGAGCAGGAGCAGGAGGAATACAATTAGGCGGTGGATGGGGATGCGGGGGAAGGGGGGAATGGGGCGAGGAGGGGGGCGAGGAGGAAAACTGGGGGAGGGGGCAGTGAGGAGGAAGGAGGACGCGCGAGGGGGGGCGCGGCCCCCGCCGAGGCTTGAAAACGCTAGAGGGCGGCAGGGGCAACGCCGGCGACGGCGCCGACGAGGGTTGGGGCGGAGACAGAAGGGCGCGCCGGAAGTCGGTCCTGGACCGACTTCCGACGCGGGCCCGCGTCGGAAGTGGGTCCAGGACCGACTTCCGACGCGGGCCCGCGCCAGAAGTCAGTCCTGGACCGACTTCTGGCACAGCCCGGCGGCCGGCGCCAGAAGTTGGCCGACGGTCCGTGGGGGCCGTTCGAAGGGGGGGCTCTTGCGCTGGCAGGAGCAAGCGGCAGGTCGGCGGCAGTCGGCGGGAGTAGGCGGGGCCCGCCGGCTGAGGGCCCGCCAGAGCTGGCGGAGAGGCGGACGCTCTTGCCAACAGACGTTGGCGGGAGGTCGGCGGCAGCCGGCGGAAGTACGTGCAGCCTGCGGCCGACGGCCCGCAGGAGGCCGCGGAAGTACGTGCAGCCTACGGGCGACGGCCCAGGGGAGGTTCGTGTCGCCCGACAGAAGTCACAAATAGACTGCGGCGGACTGACAGCGGGGGCCGGCGGGGATCCCTGGGAGGCCCGCGGCAACCGGAGGAAGTAAGCGTGGACCACCCAACTGTAGCCATTCGTTGTTTTTTCGGGGCTCAAGCAGCGCGGGGGCAGCTTTTTTCTGGACACGCTATCATGGGCGCGGCACCCCCCCACCGTCCAGGAAACGCTCGTCTTGAAGAACGTCCCAGGACGGCGGGGCCACAACGCCCCCACACACCGCAGGGGCATTGGATGAGGAATGTGGCGCGTCGCGTCCTCTTCCGAAGGTAACATCGCCCATCGGCACGAAACCCTGGATTTGTTAGCGCGCCAGACGCTACACTACGCAATTGCTACAGCAAGCGCCCCCCCCGCCTTCATGTTTCCACCGCCCCCGCGGCGAATAACTGCAAAATCGCACGCCGAATTTGTCGTAGAGTTTTTTTTGCTTCCCCAGGTTCAACGCCGTTCCTGTCCAGGCCGGGCGCGGCCGCCTTCGTGGACAGGCGCGAGAAGCGCGGCATCAAGCGGATCGCGGTGCCCGACGAGAAGCGGTTGGCCCGCCGCTTGATGGTGCAGGAAGAGGCGATCGCGGAGTGCGAAAAGCGAGGTTTGGAGTTGGTGCACGCCTCGATCCCGGGGCTGTTCACCAACAAGGACCCATGCACAGTTTTCCAGAGACACATGGCCGGGGCCATTTCTCAGATGGAGTGCCAGGTGGCTGTGGGCAACATGAAACACGGGCGCGACCGAGCACGCAAAACAAGCACGGAGGTCTCGCTGGCGAACGAGCGGAAGTGCGAGGGCAGGAAGAACTTCCTGCAGCTGCACCCGCGGTTTGTCCAGATATCCAGATGCCTGCGGCGCGCACCGCCAATGCCAAAGCAGCTGCCCCCCCCCCCGGTCGTCCATAATCATTATAGTCACCACGGTTTTTCTTTGACGCAGTGCCAGGGCCACGCGCGCCTAGACGCACGCCTGTTGCAGTTGCTCCTGCTCATGGTCCTCCTCCTTTGACGGGCCACGAGTCTCCCCAAATCGTCCCCTTGTTGCATATGCAGTTACCGCAGACATGTGTAATCGATCCCGCATCGTACCATATCTTCTCACTCCACATCCTGCGGCGCAAGTTTGAGCAAAGTTTCTCGTCATTCGGCCGCCCAGGGCGGCGACCTCAGAGCGGGGAGGGAAAATAACGAATTACCCAACACACACAACGATGGACTGCACAGGCGCGCGCTGCAGTAGTTTCGCGGAGCTGCTAGGCACAAACTTGAAAAAAATACAACAACTTAAACAAGTGCCCTGTTGCACGCGCCCCTGCTTCTGCCGATAAGGAGGGTAGGGGGGGCACGATAGCTTGCTCGGCACGGCGCCGAGTTGTCAAACCCTTCACATGCCGCGGGCTCGGCGCGGGCCAGCCTGCAAACGCAGCACGTTTCACATGTGACGGACTCGGCGCGAACCTGGGGATGCCTTCGTGGGCGGCGGCCCCAGCAGCGTGCAGTAGCAACGGTAATTGGTGGGGCAAAACATGTTGGCTCTTTCGGTTCGAGACGCAACCTCTAGTTCCAACTAGCCCAACAAAAGACACCCGCGCGCTTAAAGGCCGAGCTCGGGCTGCATGTGAAGAGGCACGGAGAAAGCTCAAACGCCCTTGGCTAGTACCGCCTACTGCAGGGCAGAGTGGGAAGGAGGATCAAGCGCCACTTGCCCTGGCACCCCTGAGCGAAGGCCGCGTTGCGCGTAATCATACCTTCCAATGGCGGGCGCGCCAAGCTGCTAGTTTGACACCGAAACTATTTGAAACGCGCGCGCGGCCATTTTCAAAACCACCATGAAGCATTTTCAACTTCAGCACCGCGCGGCCCGCAAGCGACCTAGAACCATAAGAAAACCATTTTCATCATTCTTAATCTGATCCCCGACATGCCCGTGACCCTATCCAATGGCGCCTGCCCAGAAGAGCGGCCGGTCGCGCCTCCGGCCAGGGGGCGCCTCCGCCCTCCGGGCGGCCGCCGGGCGGCCTCCCGCGCCGGAGTGGCCCCAGGCAGGAGTGTGGCCTCTCGCGCGGGGGATCGACTACAGACCCCGACAGCGGTTGCCCCATCGAGATGCATGGGCAGAGCGTGGAGGATGCTCGTTCCAAAAGGGTGTGCCACGAGCGCCTGTGGCATGACTTCGGAGAAGAGGAGGAGGAGGAAGAGGAGGAGGAGAAAGAGGAGTTGGAGAGGAGGAGGAGGAGGAGGAGGAGGAGGAGGAGGAGGAGAAGGAGGGATAGAGGAATAGGAGGAGGAGGAGGAGGAGGAGGAGGAGGGAGGAGGAGGAGAGGAGGAGGAGGAGGAGGAGGAGGAGGAGGAGGGATAGGAGGAATAGGAGGTGGAGGAGGAGGAGGAGAAGGAGGAGAAGGAGGAGGAGGAGGGGAAACCTGCAAAGGCTTCGGCGAGAGGGGGCAGCTCGATTCTGGAGCCGATCCCTGGCTCGAGCCTCTGGCGCGCGGCCTGCAGCCGCGGGGTGGCCGGACCCGAGCGCGGAGGCCGATGCTGCCGCGTCGCGTCCGGCGGTCGGGGGGCCCCCGCGGGCCCGCGCCAGAGGTCACGCCAGCGAAGGGCCACATGGAAATTGTCCGTTTTCGGTTCTCGAGAGGGCGCCGCGGCCGTCATTTTCCGGGCTTGCGCCCGCCAGGTTTGGGCCCGAGGTCGTCTTCACTAGACCACGTTTTACTAAAGGGAGGTCTGTCCATCCCCGAGGTCAGAGGTCCCAGCGGGCCAGCGCCAGAGGTCACGCCAGCGAAGGGCCACATAGGGCCACCCTTACGTGTACGGCCGGACCTGATAAATCGGGGATGGACAGGCCTCCCTGTAGTAAAACGTGGTCTAGTGAAGACGACCTCGGGCCCAAACCTGACGGGCGCAAAAGCCTGGAAAACGACGGCCGCGGCGCCCTCTCGAGAACCGAAAACGGACAATTTACTAATCGACGTGTCAGGGTAGGAGGTCTGTCCATCCCCGAATAAGGAATCGAACTCTGTACACCGACGCCTTTTCCGGCCCCGCACTGAAGCTCGCACAGGAAAGCGGATCCTGGTGTATACGGGATCCTGGTGTATACGTTCTTCGTTGTTTCCACAGGAAAGCGGGGGAGAAGTATACACCACACCACCCCGATGTCGTCCCCGACCCTACTAGAATCCTGGGATTGTGAAACAGCCCGCCACTGGTAATGTATATACTCCAGTTTCGGACCTAAGACAGAAGAGCCTCCTTCAAAAACATGAGACCCTCCGCCGGCCAAACT